>CAWUFW010007244.1:600000-1033987 GCA_963921515.1 Calotriton arnoldi | reverse complement strand
TTTTTAAAAAGAAGCCCCGTGGGGTGGCGGTCCCCGGGCTGCGCGAGGGCCGAGAGCCCTCCTGCACCATTTATTTTTAAAGCCCTCCTGCACCATTTATTTTTAAAGCCCTCCTGCACTATTTATTTTTAAAGCCTCAGGCTTGGGGGCCTTAGAGGCCCCCACATATTATACATACTCCCCTGCATGCCCCGGGACTTGGCCCACCCGGGGCACAAGTGCAACGAGCGGGGACCGCGCTTTGTTTTTGTTTTTTCATAGGATCCGTGCACCCTAAGCACATCCCGCCGAGGGGTCCTTGTGGGACCCCCTGAGCAGACCTAGGGGGTCAGGGTGTTTCTACCCTGCCCCTTTTTGCGCTTTGCGCACTTTGAGCTTTCTGTCCCTCGGTTCTACCGAGGGACAAAATGGCTGCCAACACTTCCTGATTTGGAGTGTTGACAGCCACTTGACAGCCAATTAGAATGCAGCTCGTGATCGGAGGGTACGCGGACCCTACTCGGCCATAGATATATATGTGACTTTACTTTTGATTTTCTGAGGAACTACTAAATGGATTTACACCATTTAAGCAAAAGGCATGACACTGAACCAAGGGCTACCTTCTATGCCAAATTTGGTGTAATTCCGTTCAGCAGTTCAGGCTGTAGCTGCGACTCAAAGGTCTTATGGAAAAATGAATGGGGAAAACGCGTTTTGGGACCCCTCTTTTTCTCGGCCCCCGCTTGACGAATCACCCCGATACTTTCAGGATAGGAGCGGACCGGAGCGCCCCAACAAGTTGGAAGCTTTCGCGGCTTTCGTCAACCGGCGCCAACGTTATTGCAAATAGAATGTTGCGGATTTCCTATGGAAAATAGTTCCTAACTATAACTATCTACAGGCGACCGCCAGTAGATAATATTATGAAAAAGTTTAGAAAACAGACTTGTCATAAGTGTTACATAAAATTGCCAGGGTGTTTTTTTCTATGTTTATTAACTCACGTGGTGACATCACATATTACATCATTCATGACATGCAGAGAACCTTCCAAGGCGGTGAGTGCAACCGAAGTATATACATAGGAGGGGAGAAGCAAGAGGCATAGCTGTAGTTACTTTGAGAACGTAACAGACAGTACTATTATAACTTTAATATCACCACCTCGACATGTCAGCAGAAACTGTTCGTGAACGAGAATTAGCGGCTGAGGAGCTTTTCAGCAGTTCAATCAAGACGAACATAACTAAAAATACACCCACCAATAGCAATACAGACAAAGAGGGGGGATGTCAAAGCCCTATTGAGAAAGCTAGAAAAATGCATGAGAGCGGAAATTACTAAATGGTGGGAACAAAAATCATTGTCCAAATATGTGGAGGCAGAAAGAGTGCCACGAGGTTTGAGGATTTTATTGGCTCCAAGTTACGAATGCCCCAATCCTAACATGCTAACGGAATGGGGACAAAGTAACTTATCGGCATCGATGAATTTGGTGAAAATATTGGTCAAATATGCGGACATAGATCGGGAAGCATTAATGGCAGAGATTGACCAAATTAATGAGAGCTTAAAGAAATTGGAACCCAATGACTTCATTTCAAAAACACGAGCAGAAATTAAGGAACGTTTGAGCAAACAAGAAGACAAGATCAAAGCTCGTAAAGCTTTTAAATTCGGAAGAGATAAAGCTGATTACGAGCAAGGTCGTATTTTCACATTTGCCCGGAAATACGAAACAGCAAAAAAGGTCAAGTTCAACAGCAAAGGCAATAAAACACAAGAACATGACACTTTGGATGCAGAAATTGCCGGTGAACTGCCGAGTACTTCGGATGTTGACTCACTGGCGAGTGAGTTCTCATCAGATGGAGAAAGTAGTCGAGGAGAACAGGCACAGAGTACAGTGCTGAAAATTGGAGAGGAGGTAGATTTTTAGCGACAGATCGCCGCCAGACCCTAAGACCAAGACTACCAAGGAGGAAAGACGAAGGAGTAAAAATGCAAGAAGAAGGGAAAGGCGCAAAAGGCGGAAACGTGAAAGTATCAAAAACACGTACTGGCGCAAAAAGTAAACCTGGATGAAAATACCATCGTCAACCTGTCCACTATCACTCTTACAGAGGCGGAGAAACAACTATTAGCTTTAGGACTATCATTCTGCCCCATTAGTGATTTCAATTATACAAACACGAGAGTTGACATTTTTTGCTTCATTCGAAAGCTCAAATTGAAAAAGTTCTTTTCCATCAAGGAAGGTTTGAAAGAAGTACAATCTGATGACAGCACCACCAATGTCAGTGGGGAACTTCAAGCCAGAGATATTTCCGCACTCTTGACTTTACATAATCTTATTGAGGAAACGCCAACTCAAATTTCTGATAGCACAGATATGTTGCCAACACAGGAAAGACTAGCCATGGTGCAAATTAAACAACGTGGAGCGGGCATCAGTCCTTTCAAGCCAAAATCTCGTTTTATCCCGACAATGCCGAAAGATGCTATTGATATTTTTCATGAGGTTGTCATAGAAGAGATTAAAAAGCTACATCACCAAACCAAACATAAAGGACGCCAAAAAGCTACCAAGAAATGCAGTACTCGAAATTAATGAAAAGACTTGGTGACAATCATGAAATAATAATTACCAAATCTGACAAAGGAGGTAATATTGTTATCTGGCCTCAAAAGGAATATAAAACAGAAGCCCGAAAACATCTTGAGGACCATACCTGCTACGAAAAGGTGGATATGAAAAAATATCATACAGCCAAAAACGATTTAAAAATGAGGCTATTACAATGGAAGAGAGATGGAAGTATATCATCAGAGGAATATAATTTCCTACACGTAGAACATCCTATATTGCCCAGACTGTATTTAATTCCCAAAGTCCACAAGAAGATTGCCCCAGTCCCTGGCAGACCTATCATCTCGGCCATCGGAAGTGTAGGGGAACATGTAACAGAGTATGTGGATTATTTTCTGCAGGATTTGGTAAAACAACTACCTTCTTTTTTAAAAGACACCGGTGATTTATTGAATAAGTTAATGGGTATAGAATGGTCTGAGGAGTTGCTGTTTATGACGTTAGACATTGAATCGATATATTCTAGTATAGAACATGCAACGGGCCTAAATGCTATACAACACTTTCTGGATACAAGACCATTGGATTGCTATGTTCATAACAAGATGCTTTTAGATTTAATAACCTGGTGTCTTTTTAACAATTATTTTTTGTTTGGCAATGAAGTGTTTGTACAAAAGAGGGGTGTGGCGATGGGGGCCTGCTTCTCCCCCAGTTATGCATGTTTGCATGTTGGCTGGTGGGAGGAGCAGGTCCTGATGCGCACATTCCATTCTGATTACTGTAAGCATGTAGCACAATGGTGGCGTTACATAGATGATGTTTTTATTATTTGGAGAGGGCATGAAACAAGTGCTAAGGATTTCATTAATAGAATCAATGTCAATACTGCCAATTTAAAGTTCACCTCTCAGATTAGTAAACAACAGGTGGAATTTTTAGATGTCAAAATATACATTAAAAATGGGCGTATAGCAACAACTCTTCATAGAAAAGCCACAGCTGGCAATACAATCTTACATGCCAGCAGTGCGCATCCCAAGCATACTATCAAAAGCATCCCTTTAGGAGAATTAATACGCCTCAAGCGAATCTGCAGTACAGATGAGGATTTCACTGTATGCAAACAAGAGGCCTTACAAAGATTTAAAGCTAGGGGCTACAGTGAAACCGATCTGACTGAGGCAGTTCAAAAAGTTAATATGAAATCTAGGAATACACTCTTGTCTCAAGCGAAACATACAGAAAAGATAGATACCTCTATGAATGCACCAAGATTAATCACGGCTTTTAGTAAACAGGAGAGGAGAATCAGGTCAATCATTAGGCGTAACTGGCCTATTATTATGACAGATGGAGTATTGGCTCCAATTTTACCATCACAACCTACGATCACATATAGGAAGGGCCCTTCCATGACTACACATATTGTGAAGACGTTTCCCGAACTAGCGACAGCAAAAAAATGGCTACAACCGAAGCAAGGTTTCACTAAGTGCTCTTCCTGTAGAGCATGTAGGTTTGGGATAAATACTACCTCGTATTTAACGCCTTTTAGTCCAGACAAGGTTGTGATTAGGGGAAGTTTTAATTGCAAAACTGAATTTGCGGTTTATGTTCTGACTTGCACCTGTGGTCTCAGATATGTGGGCAGCACCAAGCTACAGGTGCATGTCAGAATATTGCAGCATTTGCGGGCCATTGTCAATAATGATTCTACTTACCCGGTGGCCCGACATTTTAAATCTATACATAACAACGATCTCAATTGTTTGCAGTACTTTGTCGTGGCAGCAATTCCCAAATCCCGGAGGGGAGGCAATAGGGAAAAGATGCTGAGAAAGTTGGAGTCAAAAATGATATTAGAGTTGGATAGTAAAACACCTAATGGTTTGAACAACACAGAAGACCTGTACCATTTCCTGTAAAGTCTTATGATTATTGGACAGTCAAATGAATTTATGAGTTTAGTTATGATCGTTTTACATTGGATTGATTAGAATGCCGCAGGTATTTAGGGTTTTTATTATCTGTGTTAAGTAAGAGTATTACCTTATTACCTAATGGTTATAGTTGTTGTATATTGATTTTAAATATCATTAGCACTAGCACTTTACACAGGGTCTATTTTGGATCTTGTATAGCACTTTATAGTTACACTGGCACTTTTCTTCTGCGATTTTGCACATTTCAGCCTGAATATTAAGTATGGGTATTTTCCAGCATTTAAGCAGGAAGTTGAAAAAAGATAGGCACTGTACCAAATATAGTCATGAGCTACTAATTTATAATGTTTACAAACAATTATAGCGATTTTGCAAAGACATAGTTTTTTATCATTACTATGATTTTCATGTTTTTAACAAAATGTTAATTATATGTGCTATGAATTTAATATGTAATATTTCAAGTAGATAAGTGAATGAATATTTTTAAATTATTTAATTATTTATTTACTGTGTAAAATTATTACCTTGAATTTTACAGTGCAATTTCTATGTATGTATTTATATTTCATATGCGTGCATTCATGCAGCAATGATTGTGACTCATGCTTGAAAAATAAGGTTCCCATTGACGGCTGTATTATGAAAAAGTTTAGAAAACAGACTTGTCATAAGTGTTACATAAAATTGCCAGGGTGTTTTTTCTATGTTTATTAACCACGTGGTGACAACACTCTAACACAGCATTGCATTTAAAATGGCGAAGTCAGTTTCCTACTTGACTTGTGAGCAAGGGTACTAGGTATCCGAAACGCGTCAGGTTCGAGGTTGCATTAATAAAGAAACATCTAGCCTCATATTGTTGGGCTCGTGTCTCTGTTCGCCAGTTGCATGGAAGTGCAGAGATTTTGGAGCAATCTATATATATATAGATATAGATATATATATATATCTTTCTTCAAGGGGAGCTGCACAAAGACACTGTTTACGCGGCACTCCCGGAAAGCAGCTCAGTGACATTCTATACAAGCTGCAAAATCTATGCTTGGCCGACACGTTTTGGAGGTGCTGTTTTGAGCCTGCATTTCGATCATTACAAGAAACTATATTTAAACAGCAATAAGAAACCTTTTGCTTTACATTTGTATTATTGACTCCTCTCATGGAGGGTATGAGTGCTCCATTACCTTTTCTTAACTCTCTCAAGGAGCCTTTGTTAAAATGGGAAGATTGGAAGGAAAATTTTGAAGCAAATGTAGAGGCTGCCAGTGGAGACATATATACTCACTCTCACAAGTTAGCTATGTTAAGGCATTGTCTGGCTGTAGAACGGTAGCTAGTCAAGCATCTTCTACCTCTGCTTGAGACCGATGAAGATGAAACGGATCATGAGGATTATGAGTTGGCATTGGAGAAGTTGGATTTAAATTACGGCAAGTAAAAAACTAGAGTGGTGTAAAGATTTAAGTTTCTCAAAAGGAATCCACTTCCTGGGGAATCTGTTGACAATTTCATGCTGGCATTACTATTACCGACTTTTACGTGTAGCTATAAAAGGTTTCTAGATGACATTTTGTGAGATCAATTGGTACAGAAAGTATTCAACAAGAAGATCCAGAAGAAGAACCTGTTGAACATGAAGAGTCAACTTTGCAAAAGGCAATTGACGTTGTGAAAGAGGTAGAAAATACACGAGGGGTTAAAAGAAATGGCACCAGATGAGACTGGAACGGTAGCAACTCTTCAGTAATCTGATTACAAACCAAAAATTGGAAAGGTAGAGACACTTTTTGGTCTTGAAAATAGTTTTGGTTATGACAAGGACGTGTCCTGCTATACATGGAGTAGCATCTTGCTATGGATGTCAATGACCCTGCCAAGGGTCAGATATGTAGAAAGTGCCAAATGAAAGGGCATTTTGCAGGGGTTTGCAGGGCAAAGACGGAAATATGTTGGGAAAGTCAAAATGTTCTGTCAGTAGTATTAGTGATGATGTGACAGAAGAAATTTTGTTAGATATCAGTGAAGTTGGAAATCCCACAAACAAGGACCATCCTTTTTATACCATTTTAACTGATGGTGTGGGGGTACATCGTGGTTGATTCAGGTGCTCTTTAACTGATGAAGAGCATCTTGACAAATTTCCCAGCCATGTATTGAATACTCCTGACATAAAGTTAGTTGTTTATGACAACAAGCCAATTGATTTGTTAGGTTATTTTGAAGCGCTGCTAGAACTTCAGGGCTTAGAATTATATCAATAGTGTACATTACCAGAGATGGTTCTTGTTTGCTGGGGTGAACGCAGCAAAAAGGTTTGTTAATACAATTTGACCCCAATCATCCTGATTAGGTGCTGGGTGTAGAGTCTAAGATAAATTTGTTGAGCGGTGATATGTGGGAACAAATATTTCCTGAGGTCTTCAAGGATGAGTTAGGATTACTCAAGGATTTCACACATAAAATTGTGTTGCAGAGTGGGGCATCACTGAAGGCACATAAACTACGGTGTGTCGCTGGTGATGAGAGAACCTCTACGATAAGAATTACAGAGGTTATGCAACAATAACATCATAGAGTAGATCGATGCATTAGAATGGTTGTTTCCGATGGTATTGGCCATGAATGCCAATAGGGATTTACTGCTATGTGTGGATTTCAGGGATTTGAACAAAACAACTTGGATAGACAGACATCCCCTGCCCCCACATTGGTGATATGCTGTTGACAATCAAAGGAGCTAAAGTGTTTACTATTTTGGATTTGTCATTGGCATTTCTCCAGCTTTCCCTGCATCAGATTACAAGCCTCTCATATCATTCATTATACCGGAAGGAGCATACAGATTCATGTGCATGCCTTTTGGATTTGCATCAGCCTCTGTGGTCTTCCAAAGGGGCAATGCATCAGCTATTCCGTGATGTAAAGACTGTGACTTAGTTCCAGGATTACATTTTGATATTCGGAGAGAACAAGGCAGCCCACAACAGTACTGAATTCTGTTTTGACTGTTTGTAAAGACATTGATTGACTATCAAACAAGATAAGTGCAAGATTGGTGAGAAAGTGGTTAAATATGTCGGGCATGGGCTTGATGACAATGGGGTGTTGTCTAAGAAGAAACTGGTACAAGTAATTAAGGATGCTCCATCTCCTAAGTGTAAAGATCACTTGCATTCGTTTCTGGGGCTGGTAGAGTACTATTCTCATTTCAAGTTAATGTTAAAAAATGCCAAATTTGAGTGGTATGCTGAGTGTGAGAATGAGTTTGTGTAGAAAAGCATAGCCATGGCACAAGCACTAAAAACTACTGACACTAGGGACATAATTGGCATGAATGGCAGTAGTATGGGCCTGGGTGCTGTACTGTTCTAATGCAGAGTAGTACTGAGGATACTATCGTGTATGCATCTAGACCTTTAAGAAATGTGGAACTCACTTATTCCACCATAGAAAGAGAACAGTTGACTTGCTGGTGGAGTGTAAACCATTTAAAGAAATGTGTCTGGAGCAACGAGTTTGTGATTTGCAGAGACTATCACCCTTTTGTGGATGTCTTCACCACAAAAGGTACCAACCAAAACTCTGACAGGATTTTGAGATGGGTGTTAAGGATGATAGGGTATAGTTATAGAATGGTGTACATTTCGGATAAGAAGAACGTTCTAGCTGATTGTCTTTTGCGGTTACCTGCAAAGGAGTATGGTGAAGGTGAGGTTAATGATGAAGAATGGATGGTTTATAGTGTAAATGAGATCACTGGAGGGCGTATATCTCATGAAGAATGGGTGCAGGCTGTAAAGTAGGACAAGGTTTTTGAAGAAATCAAAGCGTATTTCACTACGCTGTGGCCAAGTAAGGATATGGCGTCTGTTGATGCAGAGTATATTTTATGTAAGTAAAGAATTTTCAGTCCTGTGTGATGTGTTGTTAGGAGACAAGTTATTGGTGATGCATCAAGTTTTGACGAGTCGTAATATGATGTTGGCACATGGAGGGGCACATTTGTATGAGTGCAACTAAGTGCAGGATCAGAGCCTGGCCTTAATCGTGATGTGGAGAGACATATTAGAGACTTAATAGCCTATACTTGCAGTGACAAGTCACAAAGAGAACTGTTGAGTAGCTCCTGGTGGAAACAGATAAAATGGACACTCCCTAGAAAAAAATTGGTTTGGACTTTTCAGGGCCTTATAATGTGTTAGGAACTGATTCCAAGTATGCCATGGTGGTTGTTGACTACTATTCAAGATGGCACGAAGTTAAGTTAACCAATCAGATAACTTCCGCTGATGTGATCAAATTTCTTGAGGAGTTGTGGGAGAGAGGGGTCATTCCTAGAATCACTGTGACAGGCAATAGAGTACAGGTCGTGTCTCATATTATGAAGGAGTTTCTTCAGATGTATGGGTTAGAACAAATTTGTTTGTGTATATATTATCCCCTAAGCAATGGACTTGCTGAGAGGTGGAGCAGGACACTTAATGAGGGTTTGCAGTTAGCGTTGTACCAAGGAGGTCGAGGTCAATAGAGAAATGCTGTGAATAATTGATATGGGCATATCAGACGACTCCCAACACTGCCACTGGTAAAGCACATTTTGAGTTGATGAGAGGTAGGAAATATAGGTGCTAATGTCTAACGGAGTGGGGAGGAATAAATCATATAAGGATGGGGCTAGAGAGTTGCAGAGTGCCAATAGGAATAGTTTGTGTGGGTGATTGTGTTTGTATGAGGTTGGATGGGAAACACAAGGTTGTCTAGGTTCTTCATTCCTCAGCCAGTTCGGAAGTTGAATCCTTACACCGTTCTTTTGAAAAATGGTAATATGTGGAACTGTAAAATAGGGGTGGAGAAGTGTAATTTTGTCCCATCTGGGATATTGTAGGAGTGTGTCATATTCATGCGCAGATAGCACTCAAATATAATCTGTGTAATTTATGTTACTAAAGGGAGTGGAGTATTTCATATTTAAAGTATTCCACATGACATACTTGTGTATAGAACGTGATTAATAAGGGTTTATGTGATGTTTACATATTAATGTGATAGGATAAGTTAACATAAATGTGTTCCATTGTGAGGTTCTTAAAATTGAATATGTGTAAACTAATGTTTAAGCATTTATATGTGTAACAACAATATATTTTACGCAGGTGCATTTAGAATGACATCTTTGTAATTCTTAAAATGTATGCATGTATTAATGAGCTGCATGTATTGTGAGTGTACAAATGTGCACATATTCTGTAACCCTGTGTACTACTAAAGTTGTCTGGAGTGGGCCTTGAGAAAAGGTTTGGTCCATGCTCACGTTTAGAGTTTAACATGTAATTTGTATTTAACCTACAATGTAGAATGTGTGTACTTGTATTTTATTTCCACTGCAGGTATGGAGAGGGAAAGCCTCATTAGTTAGCATAGGAGGGTTTTGTTTTCTTTAGATAGCAATGTATGAGAAGACGAAGTTGGCAAGGATAAACGTGGTAACAAGCATGGAGGCGAGTTCTCATGGGAGAGGAGAGGAATGACCAAGGACGACAAAAGTTGCAACTTATCGATCTGGGAAAGGTGGTGAAAGTATCCAGTTGTACTTGAGCTATGGAAATTCACCAGCAAAGATCCCAAGGGATTGTCTACTCTGACTACAATTTATATTTAATGCTGAACAAAGTAAGGGACACGAGAGTCATCTTAGGGTTTTCACAGGGAGCAGACCTATGTTTCTGCTTGTGTGGCTTTATGCTACTTGACCCATAGTTGGAGTGCCTTCTACTGAAGACTCCGACAGCTGACACCTTTCTGATTTCACCCTTATTGAATGCTTCTTAGCTGAGCGTTTCCCCTTTTAAGGTAGTGTAGGGAGAGATAGCTTGCTCATGCTTACTTTTGAGAATCATCAGTTGAAAAATAATACTCAATTCTTTTTCCTGATCGTCTGCATCATCGTCTTAGAGATAGTCGTCTGCTTTGTATTATATAGGGCAAATCACTTCAGGAGATTTGGTCTTATCTTCGTCTTGCTGTACTTTTTTTTTTTTAATTATATTGAGATTGGTCTACCTTGATTTGTTTCTAAATGTATAATTAAACCCTACCTAACTCAGATTAAGTTGTCGTGTGGATTATTGTGTGGCCACATGGGTTGCACTAAATTGAGATGTTGAGAAGTGATAGTTTTCTCCCTTTACCTCTCGTGCTGCTAGAAAGGTCGCCCTTCTGCAGATAAATGTTTGACTGGGCCCAAGCTCCAACAGTGGTGACGGTGCTGGCATGCGTCACTGGTGTGGCAAGAATCAAATTTGTGAAGAAACAAGAGAATAGACTACCAGGATCTCTGGGATACATCAAAGAAAGTTCAAGCAAAAGCCTGAGTAGTTCAACGATTATGAAGTGTACTAACACCTTTTCACTTAGGGTCACATTGCTTTAGTGCATTCTATGTTATTGTATTAGCGTATTATTATTTTCACTTATTGATTACTTAGCTAATTATTTGTTCATTTTAAGAATGTAGTTGTTTGGCCATCCTGTTTGTGTTGTTCTTTTGTTTTTTATTTGATTGTTTTAGGGAGGAAGATGTGTTGCATCCTGTGAAGGGTCATGTGGGAACATTCTTGGTTCCATAGAATGGGAGGATTTCATCTGAGCTGGTGGTCTATTGACTGATGGCACTCTCCCTGCATCGCCTTTTACCTCACTCCTGGTTATTGAGTGAGTACTTTTCACTATCGCGAAGACATTTGTTTACCTGTGGACCCTCAGCTGAAGAGGAAGCAGAAGGAGATCTTAACTTCCCAAGAGGCTCTGACATCTGAGAAGGCAGAGGCATCAATATTTGAAGAGCAGCCCTCAATAGGGTACCAATGAGCTGCCCTAGCGCTCATCTGGACAAGTGTGGTCAGAACCTGACTTTCAGGCCCAATACCCTCCCACATATTATCTCGCTGGCTATACTGCGGAGCAGCTGTACTCCTCCAGTGATGGGGTGCAGTGCAGCTACCAGGGGCGCAGGATAAATAACCATGCCCTCTTCTCACTAGCATTTCTGGCACAAAAGACACTTTTGCAAGACCTGTAAGGGGGAGAGTGTACCTTTATGATACAACGCAATCCAATGAAATGTCATACTTGTGTTGCTAGAGTGAGTGTCTAAAGTAAAGCACATATGACAGTTTATGTAAGTTGTCTGTTCATTCTGTTGCCTGTTAAATATAGCTTTTCTATCTGTTATTTCTCATGTGGTGATGTGCACAGACACTCACATATACAGCGCAGCGCTAGAGACCCAGGCACACAAATACCCTTTTACACACAGCCCTTTGGTCAGACAGAGTAGCCTCACTGTGCCCTGTTAAATTTTTCTAACCAGAATGTTTTTGATCTTGATCATTGGACCTCAAGTTTGTCCAGTAACTGGGCAGGTTTTCTGATGTCATGTACAAACGCCAAGGTGAACAGAATTGAATTATAATTTGCAGTCTCCATGAAGAATTCCTTTGGAAAGTCTGGATATGCTATGATTGACTAATAGTTGAATTATTTTACAGATTGCACATATCAGTTTGGCACATTACAGTGTTTTTTACTGCGGTATAATTCCTGTCACATAACATAACGTGTTCATTCGTTGAGTTACCTGCCTGTCTAGTTGTGTAGTCATATTCTGACCAGACAGCTGTCTTTCTGTGCAGGATAAAAGTGGTACTGGGAGTCAGAGGCCTGCCTGGCAACCTGCATTAGACATGTAAGCTACAAGCCATGATCACCCACCGTGTCCTGGGACGCTGGTAGCAGGAATTCATAAGAGCCCCTGCAGAGCTCTGGCCGCCTCTGATGGTCACTCCGCCTGCCCTCTCGATCCGTGGGGAGGAAGTACTGCCACGGGACTGAAACAAGATGAAACCAGATATTCAGGTGAGGAATACAATACACAAAAAAGTGACTCTATGCCTGTCACAAATGGGTTAGCGTGTGCGCTGAGACATGTTAAGAGGGGAAGATAAGAAGGGACATACTAAGAAGAACAGGCTGTGAGGGTCAGGCATGGGGGGGAAAGGCCAATTGGAGCCTAGTGTCCATCTATAGTCTCAGGCAGAGGAGTTACAGGTGAGTTGGGCCCTAGTGTCCTTCATAGTATCAGGTAGTGGAGTTACAGGTGAGTTGGGCCCTAGTTTCCTTCATAGTATCAGGCAGTGGAGTTACAGGTGAGTTGGGCCTTAGTTTCCTTCATAGTATTAGGCAGTGGAGTTACAGGTGAGTTGTTTCCTAGTTTCCTTCATAGTATCAGGCAGTGGAGTTACAGGTGAGTTGGGCCCTAGTTTCCTTCATAGTATCAGGCAGTGGAGTTACAGGTGAATTGGGCCCTAGTTTCCTTCATAGTATCAGGCAGTGGAGTTACAGGTGAGTTGTTTCCTTCATAGTATCAGGTAGTGGAGTTACAGGTGAGTTGGGCCCTACTTTCCTTCATAGTATCAGGCAGTGGAGTTACAGGTGAGTTGTTTCCTAGTTTCCTTCATAGTATCAGGCAGTGGAGTTACAGGTGAGTTGTTTCCTTCACAGTATCAGGTAGTGGAGTTACAGGTGAGTTGGGCCTTAATTTCCTTCTATAGTATCATCCAGTGCAGTTACTGATCGACTCTAGATTCCCTTCACTGTATCATGGAGGGAACTTATTGGTGGGCTTTGACTTGATTTCCTTATGTTATACTATGCCTAGGAATAAACATGTGGATGGGCCCTACTTTCCCTGTACAGCAGTATATGCTGGGATGAGAGCCACAGTTGCTTACATACTCCCTAGTGTTGTCCTGACACCTTTACAAAAAAGGTGCACAGATATCTGCATTTGTTGTGTAGAAAATGGGGGGACTGGATGCAGTGCACATCAAACACTGGCAAAAGTGCAGAGTATCAACTCACCTTCTGAAAGCGAGGAGCAGAATGCACAGCAGAACCGCTGACCTGCCTCCACAAACCGCATGAAAGGACTCATGTGAGCACCGCACACTCTGCATTGCACAGGACCACCCGCCACACCTTCAGCCAGAGGGAGTGGGGCCTGCAAAGGGATCACAAAAGATGGACATAAGGCGATACATACATACTCACAACTTACCAGGTTTCACAGCCCACTCCCAAAACCCATGACTGTGGTCACAGCAGCTTCTTAAACACCACTGTGGGGAATCCACATCTGCAACGACCTCAAGTGACAAGTGCTTGTTAGACACACACATGTGGAGTTTGGATTAAGTTCTCACTCACAGCAACATCAATGTCGCATCTGGTCAAAAGAGACTGAACCTGAACTGACAAAAACCCTCTCTGCCTGCCTGCTATGTGCAGAGCAGCTCCTGGGTGCTGTAGCAGAGTCCAGAAGCAATCCCACCACTGCAGAGAACTTCTACAGACTCTTCAAATTGATTGGAGGAGCTGCTGTGGGCGCTTTAGAGTGTTGTTCCACTACATTTGTAAGCTAGAAGTCTCCTTTTATGTGGTTTTGGTGATATCCTGTTCCTTTTTGATGTTCTGTTGTTTTTATAATTTCACTGATGTCACTTTCTGTATTGTTAATGATTGTTAAGACACCAAGTTCACCTGATGTTCAATGTCATCGCCTGCACTCCCAGTACTAGTGTTGACAATTTAGCTGGTGGGTTGCTCTGGAGACCAGCAGCCAGGCAAAGCAAATGATGGCTGGGCTGCACCACACCTGCTGCTGGTTTATACGTGCGTCCTCTTGCATGACACCTGATGCCATGGCAATTTTCACAAATGATTTTCACAACCTAAGGATCCGTTATCAGTATTTAATGTTGACATTTCTTCCCGCCGGGGATATAGTATTGTATTTTACTGTAGCATAAATACAGCAATTACTTCATATCTGTGAGGTACTGAAGCACTTACCCACACCGGTAGCATGCTCCACTCTGTGGGGTGTGTGGCTGGAAGTGACTCATCCTTCTTTTCAGCCCATGGGGAAGCATATTTGTGTCATGCATGCGTGATCAGAGAGGTGCTCATATATCGTCTTAGGACACTAACTAGTCGTGTGAGAGATGGGTGCTCAGTTTATTATTAGTTGTGTGCTGACATCTGCGATTTGCTGTGCAGGTGCCATTATTATATTTCCGATTTACTTGTATTCTGGGTCTGAATTTAAATGCAGACTGTGGTGGAAGGTTCCCCATTCTAAGATCTTATGCATCTGGGGTGGAAGTTGCTATATAAAGATGGAGGTGAGAGACACATATGAGAGACCAGCATGGAATGGTTTTTAGTCATTCTTTATGTGATTGTTATGAAAGGTTCTCAACTATAAGGAACTATATAATAATCAGAATATATTGCTAGTCACGACCTACAAGAGTAGACTGTTAAGAGTCTGCTGGTGACCAGCAGTGTAGCAGATCTCTTTAGAAATTACATGACAATCCAATTAGAACTGAGTGGTTAGCTATAGTGGTCTTCTTGAATGTGCCATCTTGTATTAGCAAATATGATTGCATAGTTTGAAATGCCCAATTGTTACTCAGTATCTGGGGAGGGCAAGGTGCTTCTGGTACTGGTGGTTACCTGCTTCTGTCATTGGATTGTCGTCAGCTGGTAGAGGGAGTTGTTTGTTGTGCGCCATGCATAGCTGTGCAGTGGGTTGTAGTTCCAGTCTCTTCTGCTAGTTATCTGGTACACATCTAGGTTCTCAACTCTCATCTTAATTTCTTGTAGACCCTTCGGATTTTTTTTAACAAGAAGCTGTTGAGTTTTGCTGCTTTGGCTGAAACCATGGCATCAACTACCCGTTTCCTTCCGTAAGAGATACAATGATCCACGTTGCTAAACTTAAAGAGTGTCCATTTTTCTGAGTATTGTTTAAACTTAAACTGTAATTATAATGGTCCTTTAACATTGTTCGCCTAGATATAGGTAGCCAGTGAAGGACTTTGAGTATAAAGAATCAGAGAGCCCCAAGGAATATGAGATTGGCATAGTCCATCTTGGAGATCACAAGAGTTAGGATAGCTTGTAGTTTTTGTTGGTATCCAAGATACTGTAAAATCATATTCAGTATTTTAATTGTGCAAATTATGTTCCTAGTGATTTTATTGACATGTGGGAACAACAACAGGACTGAATCCATAGTTACTTCAAGGTTCCTCACTTCTGACGATAGTCCTCAACTACTGTTCCCAATTCATGCACTCCAGTTACTAAGGGCCTTATTGGAAGGTTGGCGGACAAGTTACTCGGTCACAAACGAGGCAGATATCCCGTCCGCCGTATGGTGCAATATGGTGGACGGAATGCCTGTCATGTTTGTGACAAGGTAACCCGTATGCCAAACTCTAAATCAGGCCCTAAGTGTCAGAATTTGGCTTTACAATGTTGTGTTGTAGATATAATACTTATAATTCTCTACTTAATAAAAAAGTACACAGTATTTGCAGCATAAAGCACAACATGCCATCCTTATTACTTGAATGAATATTGGACAATACCATAAGCTAATATGTGCAGCAAAGATGTTCAAGAAAATAATTTTTAGATTATGCTTGTTCTTGTTTCCCTGTGTGGACTAACGTTTATTATTAATAATACACAGAGTACCCAAAGGTCCTATTTGATTTATTAATTTGTTTATTCATTTAATTTAGGTAATTTTAAAGCACTACTCTACCTGAAGTGGGTGTTAGAGCGCTTTACAGATAACTTTACCTGAAGGATCAAGTATACCATTAACAGATTAAAACAGAACACAAGCATCATAACAAAGTAGGCTATTTTGCCACAAAATATGTCATTTCGTGGTTTTTAAGAGCTAATCAGGGCCGGATACTAACATTATGTTTTTAGGTGTTGCTTAAAAAGAAATGTTTTCAATTTTTTTCCTGAAGATGGTCCGCTTCTCTTAACATCTGAAGTTTTGTGGTATGGCGTTCCAGAGAGATGGAGCCACACCTGCAAATGATCTTAGTGTGCCTAGGTTCGATTTAAATTTCTTGCTTTCGGGTTGTAAGGTTATTTTGCTAGTTCTCCTTTGCATCCAGAAATAAGTAGTAAGGAGTGAAGCTAGGATGGTGGGTCTACGTTCAGGGCTTTAAATGTTAGGCATGCTGTTTTACATTTTATCGTACCCTCCACAGGTAGCCATTGTACGTCTCTCAAGATAGGGAAGACGGGCTCAAATTTCTTGAAGCTTGTTGCTACAAGTACAGCTGAAAATTGGTTAGCTTTTGGGGTGCCAAAGCCATTTAAGAGGCTCCAATGAGGAGTGCATCTTCAGGGGAATATTTGAGATAACTATGGCTTGTAGGACTGATCTGAAATCTTAGTATGAGAGGATGGGTTTGAGGCATTTTAGGGACAGTAGTGCTGATCGGGCTAGTTTGGTGTTGTGATCGATTCTGGGGTTCACTGACAGATTTCATTCTATCCATAATCCAAGATATTTCACTTCATATTTCAGAATGGGTGTGAAACTTTCGGAATATAGTTCAGTTAGCATGTCCGTGTAAATTTCTGGTGGTAAGTCTCTGCGGAATAGTATAAATTTGGTCTTAGTTGGAATACGTTTTTAGTAGTTTGTTGATATCTATTTTTTAACTGTCATTAGAGAGTTTTTGATGGAAACAACATCCTTGAATTCCATGCTTTTCATGTATAGTTGTGTAGCATCCACATATTTGTGGATGATGAACACTTTGAACTCCTGTAGCAATGCACCGACTGGTTTGACATAAAGGTTGAAAAGTGTGGAGGCCAGGATAGATCCTTGCAGAACGCCATATAGGACCGGAAGCATTACAGAAATGTGGTCATTCATTTTCATCAGTTGCTTTCCATTTTTTAGGTATGTGACAAACCAATGGAGAACTGTTCTAGACTAACCCATGCAATCTTTGTGGGTTCCAGTTCGTCTCTGGTGGTCGAGTGTTAAAAATCACAGTTAGATCTAGGAGGATGTGTAGATTTAACATGCAGTGTATGTCATTTGCTATTTTGATTGTCCAGTTTATGTGCTGCACCATTTGTGAAAACCAGATTGGTGGTTGTGTAGCAGGTTTTTGTTGTTGTATTGTTGTATGTATGCATTTAATAGATCTGAAACACTTTTTTCCATTATTGTGCCCAGCCTGGTCTGTAGTTTGAGAGGCAGTCTGAGTCTAAATCTGCTATTTTTAAGAGAGGGGAGACATACCCTAACTTAAAGGCATCATGGGATGTTTATTTTCGGAGTGAAGCACAATTGGGCACCAGATTTCCTGAAAATCTTTACTCACAGATTTAATGAAGGGTGCTGATAACTGTTGCCCAGCACAGAATGCATACTTCATCATTTTAATCACCTTTCCTTGACTAGATTCTATTTTTTGTGTGAATTTAGACTGAGACCAGGTACTCTTTAGTGTGGGCTGGTGAAATGGTTCCGAGATATCTTTTTAGATTTTCCCTGATGGCAATTGTTTTATCTATGAAGTGTTTTGCAAAATTGCTGTATGTTTCTGTAGAATAATTTGATTTTGCAGAGGTATGGATTGATTTTTTTTACTATTGTCTACAATTAATTTGGTTTGTTTAAAGTTCTGGAATTTCTTTTGTAGGAAAGAAGATATTGTTGCGATAATATATTGTAGTTTTCCGTCACTTTTTTAGTTTTGTGATTATCTCCTCTTCTAAATTCCTCATCCATTTTCTCTCTAGATTTATAATTTTTGCTGTTAGTTGACGCAACACATGGGAGAACCATATAATAGAGCTGTTTGAGTGAACGTTTCTCTTTTTCTGCGGGGCTAGTTTATAAGCAGTCAATCAAATCTTTTGATTGAAAAGATTTGCCATATTATTTATATCTTGGATTCAGTCAAATGAAAGCAAGAATCTTTTATATCTGCCCAAATTGCCTCCTGGAATATACATTTAAAAGATCTTTTCAATTAAGTATTCCTCAGTTAGACGGCGGTTCTATTGTAAATGGAATAATGACGTGGTCCAACCAGTCTACATGAAATGGATCAAGGCGGATAATGTTCAATCAATCAATCATGCTGTACTTGTATATCGCAGCTTATCTATCACCCGTAAGGGTATCCAGGCGCTGGGCTGCAGGTCTGTCGAAAAGCCAGGTCTTGAATACTTTCCTGAAGTCTGCCAATGAAGGAGCTGTTCAAAGGTGGAGGGGAAGGGTGTTCCAGGATTTGGCAGTGAGGTGGGAGAAGGTTCAACCTCTGGTGCGGCAGCGGAGGATGCGAGGTGTCTGTGTGAGGGCGAGGTGGGCAGAGCGGAGGTTTCTCAGTGGTAGGTGGAAGTTTAGGCGGTGGTTCATGTATGATGGAGGGCTTTGTAAGTGTGGGCTAGAAGATCTAAATTGCATCTCTTCTGGATGGGGAGCCAATGGAGATCTCTCGGGTGCTGGCTGATGTGGGTCCTTTTGGGCAGGTTGAGGATCAGTCTGGCTGCTGTTTTCTGGATCGTCTGGAGTCATTTCAAGAGTTCCTGATGGTGCCTGCATGGAGTGCATTGCTGTAGTCCAGACATCTGGTGATAATGGCCTCCATCATTGTTTTCATGGTGCTGGTAAGTAGTCTTTTGAAAATTCTGCGAAGCACATGGAGTGTGTAGAAGCAGGGTGAGGAGACGGCGTTGACCTGTTGTTTCATGGAGAGTTCGCTGTCTAGGATGATGCAGAGGCTGCGTGTGTGGTCTCTCGGAGTGGGTCCGAGTTCCGACAGCCACAAGGAGTCGTTCCAGAAGGAGGTGCGGTTACCGAAAATCAGCAATTTGGTTTTGTCCGTGTTGAGCTTCAGTCAGTTGTCATTCTTCCAGGCTGAGATGTTCTTCATGCAGGTGTGAAAGTTGGTTTTCATCGTGGTGGGGTCCACTGAGGATGAAAGGACGAGCTGTGAGTCGTCGGCGTAGGAGATGATGTTGATGTTGTGGGTTCTGATGATGTCTGCTAGTGGCGTCATGTAGATGTTGAAGAGGATGAGACTGATGGATGAGCCATGCAGGACGCCACATATGGTGTGTTTGGGCTGTGATGTGAAAGGAGGGAGAAAGATCCTCTGTGTGCGCCCCGTGAGGAAGGATGCCATCCAGCTAAGAGCATTGTCCTTAATTCTGATCAGGTGCAGTCAATGCAGTGTGTAGTGGGAGTGTCAAAAGCAGTGCACAGGTCAAGAAGGATCAGGGCGGCTGATTCTCCTCTGTCGAGTAGGGTGCAATGTCGTCTGTCACAGTGGTCAGGGCGGTCTCGGTACTGTGGTTGGCTCTGAATCCTGATTGGGAGGGGTCTAGGAGGTTGTTTCTCTCCAGGTGTTCAGTAAGTTGGAGGTTGATGGCCTTTTCTAGGACTTTGGCGGGAAACAAGAGCAGCGGATGGGGGCGATAGTTCTGGAGAATGTTGGGGTCTGCTGAGGGTTTCTTGAGGAGGGGGTCAGACCTCTGCATGTTTCCAGGCATCAGGAAAGGTGGCAGTGGTGATGGAGTCGTTGAGGATGGTGGGGAGCTGGTGGCTATTCTTGCTACTTCTGAGACTGAAGAGTCGATGGAGGCATTGGTCGGTGGGTGCTCCTGAGTGGATGGAGTTCATTAAAGCCTTGGTGTCCGTTGTGCTAAGTTGTTCTCATGTGGTGAGTGGGTGGCCGGCGGCAGTCTCCGCGGGAGTGAAGATGCTAATGAGGTCGCTGGCTTGGGGATCAAAGTTTCTGTATATGGTGGCTGTCTTGTTGTGAATGGTCTGCAAGAGTGTCGCAGAGTTCCTGTGAGCGAATGGGCTGGTGAACTCTCTGACAATGGCAAAGAGTTCCTTGGTCTGGTTGGCGCTGGCCTCGATGCGGTGTGTCATGGTTCTCTTTTTCACTGCTTTGAGTAGGTGGTGGTAGTTGAAGGCAGACTTGAAAATGGCTCTATCCCTGTTGTTTCTGCTGGAGCGCCATTTTCTATTCAGTTGTTTGTAACTGCGGTTCGCCGTGCTGAGATCTGGGGAGTACCAGCTGGCTTGTTTGGTGGGTCCGTGCATTCTGGCTGGTTTGGTGGGGGTGACTCGGTTGGTGGCGCAGGTGATCCAGGTGTTGAAGTTCTCTTCAGCCTGGTTCAGGTTGGTAGTGCTTAATTTGAGCCAGTGGTTTCCGGTGCTCAGCACCAGCACTTAATCATCAACACCAGCGCTTTTCATAAGCACTAGTTAAGGACACATTTATTTATGGTAGGCACAGGGAGATTAAGTGATGTGCCCAGAATCACAGGATGTTGAGCCGATGCGAAGACTCAAACCTGGTTCCCCAGCTCCGAAGTCGGCACCTCTGGCCACATCCTCTCCCCACTTTCATGGTTAGTAGTTAGTGTGTGGGGTCTGGGACCAGCTGTGTGAGGCCATTGTTTCTCCATTCGTTCCAGGAGGTCAGTGGAGGTGGTGTCTGTCGGGTCGTCGAGGCGAAAGTTGAGGTCTCCTAGGAAGACGTAGTGTTCAAATTTGATGGTGAATAGGGAGATGAATTCTGTGATGGCGTCGCTGAGGTCGGTTCGTGGTCCTGGGGGTCTGTATGCGAGGGCGCCTTTGAAGGTGGTTTTGTCGTTGGTATGAAGCTGGGAGTTCAAGTGTTCCATGAACGGCGTGGTTTCGTCATCAGTGGTCATGCAGATTATTGCTTCCTTGTGTACGATGTCGCCTCCATGTCTGTTGGTGCGGTCGAGGTGTTTCATTTTTTAGCCATTTGGTGTTGCGGTGGCGATGTTGGGGGCTGATGTGGGGGTTAGCCAGGTTTATGTGTGATCACTAGGTCCGGAATTTTCCCTTTGTTATGGGTTTATCAAGAGGATAGTTGTTTAAGGTTATTGCTACTCAAACAGCAGTACATTATTTGAAGAGGTTGTCTTTTTAATTTCTTCCACGGATGTTAAAGTCAGTAATGGAGATGTTATTTCGGGAGTTTATTTGCTGCAAAAAAATGTACTTGTTTGTTTCGGTCATTAATTTAATGTGGGATTTCAGTGGCATGTAAATGATTTGAATGTATAAGGTTTCCTTTAGTGAGATTTTAAAGCATCGCAAGTAGAGTTTTAGAACTTCAAAAGAGTCAAAGCTAGGTGTTTGCATTTTTGGCAGTTCCTAAATCCTGATAAATGGTTTCAATGCTGCCTCTAACTGTGCGAGTTCTATCTTTTTTAATGAAGTCATAGTCAGGAGGGATAAGAATGTCCATGTCTGGTTAGATTTAGCCAGGATTTGGTAATAAATGTTAGATTGGTGATTGTTTGTAGGATGTGTCTGCAATATCGGAGTGTTGAACATTTGCATACCTGCAGTTGTGTAGGAAACCTTGGATCATGCTGGTGTTATTTGACTTGAAGTTGTTGGGGATCAGTGAAATATATTTTAGCCTGATGTAGAAGGGCTTTGTATTGTTTTCTCTTCTCCTGAATGGTATGGTCCTCAGGATCTGAATTTGTTGATGTCCAGCAAACATGCTGAAAGTGAAACATGGCGTTATTTGTGTTTTTTAACTGAATTTGGTGAATAAGAAAATATGTAGTGTGGGCGAGTCAAAGGGAATTTGGATTTTTAACATTTATAAATAATTAGCAAGAGATAATGTTAATTTGGTTTTGGCTAAGGCAGTAAGTCCTTGCAGGCAAAGAGAATTATAATGGTTCAGTTTTTAATTTATTTAATTGAATTCCTGTATTGTTTATTGTCCACCAGATGGCAGGATGGTATACTTTTGTGCACATTAGTTTAATGTAATAAGTTCCAGTTGTCTTAGGTAAGAATTGCTTATTCACACTTAGATTAGAATTGTTTTTTTCCTTTACTTTAGAGGTTATGTTTTATTTTTATTCTTCATAGGTCTCGTCAATTTAATTCAAAATAGGTCCTTATTTTCTTTGCACACTTTATCTGAAAGAAACAGTTAGTTATAGATTCCTTACCTTAGAATTACCCCCAGGCGTCAGACTGGATCCGGAAAGTTTTTCGTCCGCAGTACCCCTGCACGTCGGAAGGTGGCGTCGGTCGACTCCGCGTTCGTCGTCGGCGTCGTGGTCGCCGGGATGACGTTGCAGTAGCTACATAGACGCCGCCCTCGCGCGCGGACGTCAGTTCTTTCTTTTTTTGCGCCAGCAAGCGCAGATCCGGAGAGAGCAGTACCCCCAGTCATTTTTTGACTGACTTTTTTGCGACATTTTGTCGACTTCGTTTTCGAGTCTCAACCAACTCCTGGTGCACGAGGGATGCCCGGTTTCAAGTTCAAGGCATGCGGTTCCTGTAACCGACTGATGTCGGTGACGGATCCGCACCGTGTGTGCCTCTACTGCCTGGAGCGCGACCATGACCCCAAGTCGTGCTCTGACTGTCGAACCATGGCGAAGTCTTAGCGGGAGCGGTCCCGAAATCTCCTCGATGCCCGGCAGTCGGCTCCGCGTCGCTCAAGGTTCCGGTCGCGTGGGAAGTCGAGGGACCGATCGCGGAGTCATCATCACTCCTCTTCTAAGTCTTCGCACTCGGGGTCAGGTAAGTTGAAGCACAAGAAGAAGTCGAAGAAGCATTGTCGCTCTTCGACTTCCCCTTGTCCGTTGGCCGTCGCGACGAAGGGTGCGGGTGGTGCCCCTCCAGCGGCTCCGCGTGCGAAGCCCTCAGGGTCGACTCCGGCTTTCCCTCCCTTCCCGGGATCAGGAGCGACCCCTGCCCAGCTTCGTCAATTTTACGAAGCGATGCACACCATCTTTGGGCAACCCGACTCCGCCAGCGCGTCTTCGGGCCGCGCGGACTCGGCTGGGGGCCTAGGCCTTCGACGCCGGCGGCTTCGGCCCCGGCACCGCAGGGCCCCCGTGGATCCAGGCCTGGATCCGATCGGCGCCGGTCGACCTCGTTACACCTCCACCGGTGCCGATTCCACCAGCACCATGTCCGCAGCCGACGCCGGCTGGACCCCAGCTTCTGCCCCGATGTGGACACGGAGTCAGACCGACGTCGGATCCGGCGCCGATGGGTACTTTTGTCCCTGTGTTCAACCCTGGCCATTTTCAGCCAGATTGGCAGCCAGAGGAGGGTGAGGAAGACTGGGAGGGGTCTGGTGACCCTTTGACAGACCAGTTGGAGTACAATCCGGACAGGAGAGAGGAACTGGGGGATGCCAGTGGTCTGGATACCTTCCCAGACCTAGGCATGTTGTCTCCTCCTACCGTGGCTACGGAGGAGGGAGCGCCATACGCAGTGGTGTTGCGTAGGGCGGCCGAGGCTCTAAACCTTGAGCTACCTACGGTGGCAGTCAGGACTAACCTCCTGACGGAGGTGCTTCAAACGGCAGCGAGCTCTTCGGAGCCCCTGCTTCCGTTTAATGAAGCCCTCACTGACATCCTTTTGGGCACCTGGTCCAGGCCCAACACAGGGGTGCCTGTGGATAGGATGATTGCCTGACGCCACCGCCCGGCCTAGGGCGACCCACTTTCCTCTCCCAACACCCCACCCCGAGAGCTTGGTGGTCCAAGCCTCCACTTCTAAAGGCGCCTTCCCTACCGCACCACCGGGAAGGGAATCCAAAAAGCTGGACCACCTTGGTAAGAAGATGTTTTCTTCCGCCAGCTTGGGACTGCGGTCGGTAAACACCGCATGTCTGTTGGGCCGTTACACCCACTCTGTGTGGGACACAGTGGTGCAGGTGCCGCCTCTGTGCCCGGAGGAGGCCCGGCCCGTACTCTCCCGTGCAGTAGCCGAGGGGAGAGACGCAGCGAAGTTTACCATCCGCTGTGGGCTGGATACCGCCAACGCACTTGGCAGGACGATTTCCACGCCAGTAGCGCTTCGACGCTACGCCTGGTTGTGTTCGACCGGTTTTTCCGGGGATGTCCAATCCACGCTTATGGACATGCCCTTTGATGGCCGTTGCCTTTTTGGCGACAAGGCAGACAACGCGCTAGAGCGCTTTAAGGACTCTCGGGCTATGGCCAGGTCCTTGGGCCTCTCCACCTCCCGCCCTGCGCCGTCTGCCTTTCGCCCCTTTCGTGGCTACGGAAGGGGTGCCCTGCTACCTCCCGCACAGAGCCACAGGCCGGCGCAAGCTGTTCAGCCCCAGCGCGGCCGGGGACGTGGGAACCACCACCGTGGTTCTGGGGGACAGTCCACCACAGCCCCCTCTGCAGCAGCCTCCAAACCCTCCTAGTCCGACCTTTCAGGGCCACCAAACGCCAGTGGGCGGAAGGATCCGCCATCACCTCCCCCACCGGCGCACTATCACGTCGGACAGGTGGGTTTTGCAAATAGTCTGAAGGGGCTACTCCCTCCCCTTCGAGACTAACCCTCCATCCATGCCACCTCAGTACCATCGCATGTCGGAGGATCACCTGGCCCTTCTCCAACAGGAAGTTTCGGCACTCTTGGCCAAGGGAGCCATCGAGCACGTTCCTGCCCCAGAAGTAGGTCGTGGCTGCTATTCCCACTACTTTCTGGTGCCCAAGAAGGACAAAGGCCTGCGTCCTATCTTGGATCTCAGGAACGTCAACCACTTCCTCCGGAAGGAGACGTTCAAAATGTTGACGCTCGCTCAGGTCTGGTCTGCCCCCGACCCTGGAGACTGGATGGTAGCGTTGGACTTGTAGGACGCCTATTTCCACATCCCCGTCCTGCTGGCTCACAGGCGTTACCTACGGTTCACGGTAGGCCATGAGCATTTTCAGTTTACTGTGCTCCCCTTTGGCCCTACCAGCACCCCTCGGGTGTTCACGAAAGTGATGGCGGTGGTCGCAGCTCATCTGCGCAGATCAGGGGTTCCAGTATTCCCCTATCTCGACTGGCTTTTGAAGGCGGGCTCACCCCAGGCTGTCGTCTCCCACCTCCAGACTACGGCCAAACTCCTGCATTCGCTGGGGTTCTCCATCAACGTGCCGAAGTCACACCTGACCCCCTCTCAGAAGCTCCTCTTCATCAGAGCGGTTCTGGACACGACGCAGTTTCGGGTTTATCCTCCCGAAGCGGAGTCCGGGATATTCGGGCTATGATTCCGATCTTTCAGCCTCTATCCCGGGTTTTGGTCAGGATGACCCTCAGGCTGCTGGGTCTGATGGCCTCCTGCATTCTGCTGGTAGATCATGCCAGATGGCATAAGCGGGCTCTGCAGTGGGCCCTAAAGTTCCAGTGGGCCCAATATCAAGGGAATCTGTCCGATTGCATCCAGATCTCGGAGGGCACTGCACACCAATTGCAGTGGTGGCTTACGAACCAGGATTGGGTCGAAGGCAGATCCCTCTCTCATCCTCAACCAGAGTTCACAGTGGTGACCGATGCATCACTTCTGGGATGGGGCGGCCACATGGGGGAGGCGGAGATCAGGGGCCTCTGGTCTCCGGCGGAGTCCGGGCTCCACATCAACCTTCTGGAGCTTCGGGCGATTCGTCTTGCACTCAAGGCATTCCTTCCCTCTGTCCGGGGAAGAGTAGTGCAGGTGTTCACGGACAACACCACCGCCATGTGGTACTGCAACTAACAAGGCGGGGTGGGGTCGTGGACCCTATGTCAGGAGGCCCTCCGCCTCTGGACATGGCTGGAACATCAGGGAATATGTCTGGTGGTTCAACACCTGGCAGGTTCTCTGAACGCCAGGGCGGACAAACTCAGCCGCAGGTGCATGATGGATCACGAATGGCGTCTTCACTCTGAGGTGGTGCAAGGTCTCTTTCAGCAGTGGGGAGAGCCTTGGTTAGATCTATTCGCTACTGAAGAGAACGCGAAACGTCAGCAGTTCTGCGCGTTGGAATTTCCAAGGCGGCACTCGCTAGGCGACGCTTTTCGTCACGAGTGGAGTTGTGGTCTTCTATACGCCTTTCCGCCTATACCACTTCTGCCCAGAGTGCTGAAGAAGATCAAGCACGACCTTGCCCAAGTCATTCTTGTGGCTAATGATTGGGCACGAAGAGTCTGGTATCCCGAGTTGCTCAACATGGCCATCGATCCTCCGATCTGACTGCCTCTTCGTGAAGATCTTCTGTCGCAGGGGACGGTCCTCCAACGGAACCTGTCCAGCCTCCACCTCCTTGCGTGGAGATTGAGCGGCGGCAGTTGGCGTCGTTTGACCTGCCTCCCGAAGTCTGCGATGTTATCTTGGCAGCCAGGCGTCCCTCCACTAAGACAGTATACGCCTGCAGATGGAACAAATTTGTGGCATGGTGCACAGCAAAGGCTGTGGATCCCCTTTCCGCCCCTCTTTCTGAGGTTCTCTTGTTCCTTCTTTCTTTGGCCCAGCAGGGCTCTGCTCTGGGCACTCTCAAAGGCTATCTCTCGGCCATTTCTGCCTTCCTTCGGCTTCCTGATCAGCCTTCTCTTTTCAAGTCCCCTGTTGTAAATAGATTCCTTAAGGGCATTACTCATCTCTTTCCTCCTGTTCCCTTCGTAATGCCCCAGTGGGACTTGAACTTGGTGCTTACTTATCTTATGTGCGCTCCCTTTGAGCCGCTACATAACTGTCCTCTCAAGCTTCTTACTTTGAAAACTGCCTTTCTGGTGGCCATCACCACTGCATGCAGGGTGAGTGAGCTACAGGCTCTTTCTTCCAAGCCTCCCTTTCTGGCTGTCCATCCGGACAAGGTCATCCTTAGAACTAGACCTTCCTTTCTTCCCAAGGTGGTTACTTCTTTCCACATTGGCCAAACCATCACTTTGCCCACCTTCTTTCAGCCTCCGCATCCTTCAAAAGAGGAAGAGAGGCTCCACCGTCTGGATCCAAAACGTGCGCTCTCCTTCTACTTGGATCGCACAAAACGATTCCGGGTGGACGACCAGCTCTTTGTTGGTTACGTGGGCGCTAAGAAAGGTCGGGCCGTGCACAAACGGACCATCTCCAGGTGGGTCGTTCTGTGCATCAAGGCTTGCTATTCCTTGGCAAAGAAGGAGCCTCCAGTGGGACTGCGCGCCCATTCCACCAGGGCGACGGCAGCTACCACTGCTTTGGGATGAGGAGTCTCCCTGAAAGACATCTGTCAGGCAGCTAAGTGGGCATCGCTGCACACGTTCACCAAACACTACTGCCTGGACAGCCAAGTCCGGAGAGACGGCTTCTTTGGCCGTTCTGTTCTCCAGGACTTTCTGGTGTGAACTTGGTTCGCAGACCCACCTCCGGGGTTGGTATTGCTGGGGTATCTATTCTAAGGTAAGGAATCCATAACTAACTTTCTTTCAGATGAACAAGTTACTTACCTTCGGTAACAATAGATCTGTAAGAAACATAGGTTAGTTATAGATTCCTTACCGCCCCACCCATCCTCCCCGTTCTGCGAACTAACTTCTAGGGTTAAGGTCATCCTTTCAGGGCCCTAGTTTTGGCACCAGTGGTCAGTGTCTTGCATGGGTCTGCGCTTCTGGCGTGGAAAGTCGTGTACAGAACTGACGTCAGCGCGCGAGGGCGGCGTCTATGTAGCTACCGCGACGTCATCCCGGCGACCACGACACCGACGACGAACGCGGAGTCGACCGACGCCACCTTCCGACGCGCAGGGGTACTGCTGACGAAAAACTTTCCAGATCCAGTCTGATGCCTGGGGGGAATTCTAAGGTAAGGAATCTATAACTAACCTATGTTTCTTACAGATATATCGTTACCGAAGGTAAGTAACTTGTTCGTCAGGGAGTCAAAAGGTTGTGTTCTTGTGGTACTGCTGTACCGCAGAAATATTCTTATGTAAATACTGCTGTTGAAAATGTGCCCTTTCTGCAGTGTCACCCTGAATTTCTGGCTATAAAACTTTGTGCACTTTACCCCTGCTCACCAGTGATAAAGCACTTGTGCTACTCTCCTTTGAATGTGATGAAATTGATACACACCTGATTGGCATATATAACCTAACCATAAGTCTGTATGGTACCATGGTGTACCCAGGGACTGTAAATTAAATGTCACAAGTGGACTGCTGCACCCATTGTGTCATCTACTACAGTGACAATGTGCTAGCCTGGCTATGCAGGTTGTGACTGCAAATTCGACCTGTCAAAATAACCCATTTTGACAGGCCTAAACTTTCCTTTTAATTATTTATAAGTCACCTCTAAGCAGGCCTTATTACCCATAGGTGAAGGCGCATGGTATATAAAAGTAGAACATGTAAAGGATAAATGTTAAACATGTCCTTACAGTGAAAAAGCCCTAAAAGCGAGCAGTGTCAGGGTTGGCTGTTCCATAGGAAAGCACTGAGATGCAATGTTAAATACTTATAATGCATCTCAAAAATGGGACTAGCTCAAAAATAAAAAGAAACTATTTTTATCAGTTATTAAAAATCTAAGTTACCTTTGCCCTACCTGAAGTCCCTGGAAGCTAAATCTGCATTTTGCTCTCCAACCTCTGCCAGCAAGTAATTAGCATGTAAACAGGTGTGAATGGGGTGTGAACTTGCTCCCAGAAGCAATCAATAGGCTGGCCTGAATGGGCAGAGATGATTATTCTGAACGTGACAAAATGTGTGAGGTGGGGGAGCTGGGACGATCCTTTCTTACACTAAAGTGTCAAGCCCTGCATGAATGTGTCATCCTGCTAGACAGGTCTGCTGGGGTTTTTCATGTGGCATTTGGGGTGCACTTCAAAGAGGCCTCACTTGTCACAGGCAAATGTTATCTGACACCTTTGCAGGGCCCTTCTTTTGTCCCTTCTCCCAGCCAGTCAGGCCTTGATCACAGTGGGCCACTTTTTGACATTACAGTGTCATAGCCTGTTTGGCAGGTTTGTTGGGTTTACATATAACATTTGGGGTGCACTCTGAAGGGCGATGTCAAGATTTAAAAAATATTCTTGTGTATCCCTTATCTGGTTGCTGACAAACAAATGAGCTTAGTTCTACCAGACTTCTGTCTTTGAGGTTGTTGTGGGTACAGGGACTGCGCCAAACAGGATTTTTGTGTTAAATGTGGGAGGACACTAGGATTACCATAGTGCAATCCCCACGCACACACCCAGCACTCAGAGGTCAGAGCTCACGTTTAATGGTGCCAAAGACTTGAAATTGCCCAAAGTGGGTAGGGTAAGCGCCGAGAACCTTACCCCACTGATTAGCGCATCCCCAGGAGTCATTCCCACCCACTAGCTCATGCCAGGCATAAGTGTGCCATCTGCAGGCACCCCCTTTAGAACACTCCTGGATCTGTGGAAAATCAGAACAGGGCTGAACCTGCTGTCTGCAACCTGAGAAGAGCCCTTGAGGTCTGGATCTGCTCTTTCTCTTGGACACATGAAATAGAAGCGGACTTCTTGGGCCATAAAGCTGACCTCCTGTTAAAACTACAGGGGCACAACAAGCTACAGGAAGCCTTTTCCTGCAACTGTCCATCTGATCAGTGGCAATTGGACCTGGACCCTCCTGTTAGCCTCAGCCTGCCACCCTGTGAGTTTTCAAGTGCCCCCACTAAGGTCCTGGGGGCTTTAGAAGTGTACTCCTGTGGTTGATTGAAACTTAAAAGACTAAAGTCAGAAGGTAAAATCTTTGACCCAGACGAAATTGGTTAGTGAATCCAACCCATGCTCCATCACAGCCACCGTCAAATTGCACCTAGGCCCTGTTCTACCGTGCCCATTGACTATCATTTGCACTTTGTGCTCCATGGCAATATTTCTACTTAAAACTTTAAACATGTATATCTTTGGTTTCAACTATTGCATTTTCTCCTTTTGGTGTCATTTTGTTTATTAGATGTTAGTCTATTTTTCTAAATCGTTTTGGGATTTTTATCGTTTTGCATTTGGACTAGATTATTGTTTTAGTACTAAATAAATACTTTACGCATTGCTTCTAAGTTAAGCCCATCTGCTCTGTGCCATAGCTACCAGGTGGTTAAGCTCAGGTTAATTCAGTGGCTTTAAGGGCGATTATTACTTGAGATAGGTACTTATCCTCCTCCAGAAATAACCTAATTTCTTACAACTGCCAATTAGCGTTAGGACTGTAATTGATTGATCATTCTAAGTTCCATTTAGCTAACATGCTGTACTTTTGAATATGCATTCGAATTTGTGTTCAGTTGGTTGTTGGGTTCTTATGTCTGCACTCTGGTGTGTGGGTTCAGGGAGAAAGATCAGTTTAAACTTCCTAGTCTTCTCTACTTATAACAGTTCTCAGAATTATTTATTTGAGGCAGCACAATAATTACAGTTACTATGGGGAAATCGGAAAAAAGTATTTAAGTATTGTGGCCTTCGCTCTAGCTTTCTTTACATTTACTGGGTTACACAGCACAGACATGTTCTTTTAAAACTGGTCATCATTGTCTATCATCCTTTTTGGGTCTCGCCTAACAGCGTGCATGCGCTGTTGCTGCAAGCGGTATTGTATTCAGTAAAGGGCTTGGAGCCCCCCCCATCAATTACCAATTGCAGGCTTGAATGTTAATCACTGTAGCTGCATCCAAATTGGCCACAATAAGTCTGACATCACTTCCTTTTACTTTTCTGCAGCACAGACAAAGTACTAATTAATTTAATTTGAGCCCTCCGCTACTGGCGCTGTGCTTCTGCCCCTATTATCAATATGTTTTTAACGTTTCATTTCAGCATTTGTCACTTTCTTTTTATCGTTTCATATCGGCATTTAATTTTTTATTCCCCACATGCAACGTCATTGCTTTTCGCTTTGGCACTGTATCACTGTACTTGTGCTTTGGAGAACTTATATTCTGCAATAACTTTTTTAGGCAAAACGTTTGTCATTGGAATTGCTTCACTTTCTTTTCATCGTTTCAGATCGCCATTTATTTCATTTTTTTCCGCGCGCTTCGGTATTGCTTCACTTTATTTTTATCGTTTCTAATCACCATTTATTTTATTTTTTCCACATGCATTGGCATTCCTTCGCTTTCTTTTTATCGTTTCAGATCAACATTTTTTTTCACGCACTCATCAGCAAAACACATTGCCAAAGCAAATAGCTCTCCAAAGGCGAGACCTACTGGCTTTGCCAATGTTTGTTTTACTTTCCACTGGTTAGATTGTTTACCACAATAGGTGTGCTGTAGGGGCAAGATGTACAAAATACTTATTTTGTATTACTTAATTAACGACTCGTTAGAATGGTTTGTATGTACAAAAATACAGATTACAGAGCAGGAATCGCTTTTAGGAAATCGCTATTTAGGTAATATCAAACCATTCGTTCCTATTGGCTTAAAGGCCCATAGGTACGAATGGTTTTGCATTTCCTAATTTCATAATAGGAAATCGCAAATTAGGAAATGCTAAAGCAAGGGTGACGTTCAGCCTAAGGCCCCCTTGCTGCACCCCGAAAAGAGTGGTGTGCATGTGAACTGCACAAATGCCCTAGGGGCATGTGTGCGCTTTATTGCACTTTATAAAAAGCCTTTTGGAGTACTTTTTAAAAAAATTGCACACTGTTACCACCGACTTTGAGTCGATGGTAATAGCATTTCAATGCACTATTCGCATTTAGGAAATGCTGTGTACATGTGCATAGGAAATCACAAATACGAAATCCCTATTTGCAATTTCCTATTTGGTGTCGCAAAATGGGATTTCTACTGGGCAGAAAACTCGAAATCGCATTTTGCGATTCCCAAACGGCCATGTACATGCCAGAAGGCTATTTTCCATTTCTTAAAGGACCGAAATAGCGATTCGGCTTGTTAAGAAATGCTAAAAAGCTCCATTCATCTGGCCCTAGATTCCCAGTGGCAGTGGACTGTGCAACATTCAAAACTTAGCGCTTGCATTTCACCAGGTCTGCTTTGCATTGCAGTACTAATGATTATTGCTTTGATCTAAAATTCAATCAAGCACGAGTCTCATCTTGTCCCATAGCAACTCATCCACAATTCGTTAGCCGCCCACCACTTCCTCATTCACCACTCCTGATCGAGACTCACCGCTCTTCACAGGTGATATCAGAAAATGGTTTTGCAATGCACTTACTATCCGACGCGTCGCTCCATAGAACAGACCCTGGCCTGATTCAATGAAAAGTCGTCGATGTTGGTGGCAGAGGAACTGGAACATATGAATCTTGCATGGGTTGCAATAAACAGCTTCCTCAGACTCCTCTGTTCAAAGGCGACCAGTATTTGAACCACAGTGTTGAGGGCCATACACACCCAGCTCTGGATCTTCTGTGAGTATTTAATAGGCCCGGGTGAAATTCTGTTTACATTGGGCAATCTTGATTAATTACATTTGCTGGTGGGATGCAGATAATCTTTTTGCTCCGTAAATTAGACTATAAGTCCACTTTGAACATCTTCGAAGGCCTTGGCTGTGGAGCACAAGTTATTGTTAAACCAACATCCTCTGGTGTTGGAAAGATTCAAGAATTAGCCTGGGTAGTAGGAGGGCAATCTCTGGATGGAGTTGATTCAGTCATGGATGAGCACTGACTGAGTTCAGGTATACACTGAAAACAACTTGTCTCCGTGCCTGAAGGTTTGTTAAGTACACCGGTGCATCCCTATTGCTCCAAAACACTTGAAAGGATGGGAATCCTAAATGTGACAGAGAAAACTGGTGTAGGTATTGTGGAACGTTACTGGGAAGGAAAGGCAGAGTAATTCGAAGGCCTGAAAATCTAAACCTGACATATTATCAATTGAGATTGGGTAAAACCTTCAATACTGGCTAAGATGTTGAAAACATTGTTAGCTCTTTTTATTTGCTAAAACAGAGATTATTGCTTAACCAAAGAGCATTTTTGTCACTTTGTTTGTGCTTTTGTCTTTTAGGAACAGGGGACGTAAGGAGAAGGGATTGATCTTGACACTTCTCAACTATCTTAGGTGATTTAGCTAAAGCCTGATCGACCACAGATTTACTGATCGTTATGTGGTTAGTTCTGTGGCAGAAGTATGCTTCTTTTGTACCTAAAAACCTTACAGGTTGTAATAGTTGAGATGGTTACAGTATGAGGTGGTGTGAGGGATGGGACTGCCAGATTAAGGACTGGGATATGCTTAGTGTGAGATAGTTATGTGATGCTGGTTTGAGAATGTCTTACCTCTGTCGGTGGTAGAGATGCTAAGGGTTTCACCACTGCTGCCAGTGGCAAGTGTGAGAGCTCAGCTAGCTGCGCACTGGCTGGTATGGTGTAGGTTGTGCAGCGGATGAAGCGGGGGCTGGCATTGCCTTAAACAGAGAGAGAGAAAAGTGAAGTTGAACATTCCACCTACCCGTTCAAAGCAAATGCAATGATATTTGATCAGCCTCACTTCCCGCCTGCCTCACTTACATATAGTGCCATGTTTGATAATGAAACTGTCTTGCCCCTGCCTAAACCACTTGCCATGTTACTGATTCTGCAAAAGTACTACCAGCATTTAACTGAATTCACATTTTTCTAGCACTGTGTTTTTTGGCTAAGGAATGTTGTCCAGTTAACCCCGGATACCAGAAGCGTGAGGTGCTAGATGTGCAAACAGCAAAGTTGGTGCCCAGGGTGGAAAATATCACTTTGTCTTAAGGCAGTTAAAACTTTTAGTCAGGCCTTGTATTTCCCTGTCTATCAGCCCCCCTCTTAGACTCTGGAGGGCAATGCCATCTGAAAGTCGACAACTAAAGGATGGGTTCGGGATCTGGGATTCACTCACCTTGATCCTCCACGGTGAATTCTGAACTGGTCAGTGGAGGTATCTGCCCCCTTATGTCCGTCACAAACACCTGTGAGTTCCAGATCAGCCTGTCGTCCTTAATAGCTTGCACCTGCAGAGCAAGGCAAAGTGAGTATTTGGAACTACTGAAATGAGCAAAAGAGCACGTGGACAAGTGAATTAGTGAGTGCACGAGTGAGTTAAAATGAGTGCCTACTAAGGGCCAGAGAGCATACATTTTCAGTGACTGTGATTGAATGGGCAGGTGTGTAAGTGGTTGAATGGGGGGGGTTTCGCCTTTAAAGATGGAATATTAAGTGTGTATGAATTAGTGAGTACTTGTACCTGATGAGATGGTAAACGGAATACAGGGAGTGAGGGCTTGAAAAAGTCGGTGAGTGTTCCCAAAAAGGGACGTAGTAAGTGAGCAAACCAAACAAGGACTACTTGCATCAGTTGAGAAAACATGAGTGACTGCATTTGTAGAGATGTGACGGGGAAAGAGTATGTTAGCAAGTAAGAGTACAAAGTCCTTTGTCAACATTTGAGTGAGAATAGGTGAATGAGTAAGTGATTGTCACACCCTAAAGGCGCCCCAGTACTATGCTTATGTTTTATTAATCTAATGCAACATAGTAGAAAGTGGTGTGAACCAATGGAGGATTATTCAGCAGAAATGGTGCATGATAAACTAACTTTAAGATGGCTTGGGATGAACACAGTGGACTGTTAACTATGAGTCAGACTGAAACACATAAGAGCCTGGTTGGGGTAGGAAAATTGTTACTTTAACAGCTGAAAGAGAGACTGGTCCACTGATAGGCCTTGAGGTACTAAGTGCTCTTGTGACAAGAAAAAGTGATGTGGGATGTCCACTTACAACACTGGGCGTGATATTTAGATCTCCATTAGACTGCATGCATTCCTCTGTTATTGGCTGGGCTTCTCCCTAGAATAAAGACAAACAGAACCAGGTGACAACTCTTCAATGAGGAACACATGATGATCATAAGATTTCTCACCCTTGACCTTCACACAGATTATCACACACTCCACATGTCACATTTCTTGGTCTATAGAGAGCCACAAGTGAAGAGGAAAGGTTCAACAGAGATGCTCAGCATGTTTGTCCTTATGGAGAAGCTGGCAAAAGACAACCACACTGAGTCACCATCCATCACAGTAAGATAATAAATTGAAGAGTGTGCAAAGTTTTTTCACAGAGAGATCTCAAAGCTTAAAAAAGACAGATCTCAACACTAAACCCCATCACACCAAAGACAGCAGCCCTTTACCCTCGGGAAGGACCTTTGTCACAAAGCCCAATCAGGTCATGGGCGGAGATTAATACCTCAGATTACAGCCGATTTCCACATCAACAAGAAGAAATCTTGAGAGCTCCCACAAGCAGATCTGCTTGAATCAACCAGTTATTTTTATTTCATTTATTCATTAATAAATTATTAAATGAAATATTTTCACAGGAATATTTCAAAGTGGTTTACAAATGTCAAAAATAATTCAATTAGTAAATTTCAATTACATGAGAGAGTGTTAACAATTTATATAATCAATAATTGACATTAACTGACTTAGGTTAATATAAAAAGGGCAGTGCTTCAGTGGTTGATATGAAAATTGCAGTGCTTCAGAGAGTGTGTTAACATATTACACTTTGTAAAAACTAGATTAAATACAGATTTTGATTAACCATTAAACAAGACAAAAGAAAAGTGCACAATTTAAGACTTGAAATTCATAATCACTATAATATCTTCGATGCTCCAGACCACTGGTATGAGAAAGCCAAAGGCTCTCTCCTATTTGTAGGGTCTGTAATTTAAATACTAGCACCTAAATTTGTTCTTTGGTAAAACTGGGGTTCACCCGGTTTCATGAAAAAGCAATTAAAATGTAATCGTTTGTTGTTTAGGCAGTGGGTGAGATTCCTATCAAACATTTTACTCCTGGAAATGTTTTAACCAACGTTTCATATTGGCTGTTCAGGGCTGTCAAAAAGTCTCCTGTTTAGTTATTCCCAACCTATCCATAGAACAATAAAATAAATTAGAGAATGAATATTTCAAATGAACATCTATTCATGCCAAAGAATATTTTTTAGAACGGAGGCTGGGGGCTTAGACAGGTGAGAAAAGTAATGGACCACTGACCATACGCTCGATAATTCATCAGGTATAACCAAGCTCCAATCTAAGATCGGCCTGTCCAAAAGAAGCCCTCCAAAGCGGAGATTCTACTTTATCCATTTTACCTACGGGAGATGGAGCTTGAGCCTCAATAGCATATAGGTTGACAGCTGGAATTTTGAAAATATAGACTTTAGAGGCAAAATCACATCTCTCTAACATTGAACTTTAAACAAAATTGTAATTAACCAGTCAAACAAAGCTCACTTTAGCAGACTGTGTTTTATAAGTTAGACATAATACATTATTAAAGACTATTACTCCCAGATAGAGATATTGCTTGACAAGTTTAAGATGATTACCGTTGATCTGGTGAGGGGCAGCTACCTCGTGAGCCCCCATTATCAAGATTTCAGTGTTATATTCGTTAGCCACCAAATTATGGGACATCTAGTAAGGCATCAAAGTGTCAAATTGATGCTGTAATCCTAGTTGGGTGCGGTCGACCAATACCAGATCATCTGCATACATTAGTATAGATAACTCTACGGACCCTAGTTTGGCAGAAGAAGGATTAAACTATTTGACAAATGAAGGAAAATCAAATGCATACAACAATAAAGGGGAAAGAACACAGCCTTGTTTTAAGCCATTTCCCATAGGGATTTTAGCAGTTAATTATTGGATAGTCTTAGCCATAACCCATAGCCAAATGTCAGAATATGGATTTACTATAGCATGTAGCAAATGATCAGGCATATTCAAGTCTTTTAGTTTTTGCCCTAGTTTTGGGTGGTCAACATGATCGAATGCATAACTGAAATTGACATACACAAGATATAATTTCACACAAAAGTTGTAGGTATAAGATATTATCAATTGTGGAGCATGAGGCACGGAAGCCTACCTGTTTAGTCGGCAACAAGTGATTCTCACATACCCAAGATGCTAACCTTGGCAAATACTATCAAAAGCACAATATAAATAATTAAAAACAGTTGAAAATCTTTGGTCAATACATAGGCAATCCAGAAACTACAAATTCATATATAAGCATAAAAGCCCCTTCTGAAAATCTAGATGGGTAGCAACATAACATTACAATTATCTAAAAGTAGCAAAATAAGAAAAATCTAATAATAAGACACAGTTGGTTGTGAGTAAACTGTAAGGAGGCTCATCCTAATTGAACCTAACAAACAAAAACCTCAATGTTAGGGTCCACTCTATTGGTAGGAATTAAAGGGAGCCACCTACAACCATTAATCTAATCCTAAATATCTTTGTACAATTTGTGTATGTCATTTAAACAGTTCTCGGCATCGTGAGCACTGTCATGTGCCTGAAATCACGATTAGCATCATCAGTCATAAAAATACAATAAAAACATCAATAAATTCATGGCCATAGCATAAAAAACAAAATTACAATATTATACACAAGTGAAATACACCCCTGTTAGAAATCCAGATAAATACCAACATACTTTAATATTACCTAAAAATTGCAGATATAAAAGAGCTGGTCTTGATTGTTGAAAATTCAAAGGCACGAGAAATGGACGAATATAATTATGTCACAGGTCGGCCCATTCCTGGCAAATTAAAGCAATGTGTCTAGTGCAGAGTATGCATCACATGTACAAGGGGCGGATCTGATGGCTTGTGCCATCCTGCTAGTAATTGAGGGAACATATTTAGACGAAAGTATGTTACAAACCTTCTGTGCATAACTGACGTGTCCAATGTTAGGTAAAGTTCAATTTGTTTTCCATAGATTTCACCATAACATAATGTGTGTAGGAATATTTATGCTGTGATCCTAAGGTTCTAATTTCCTGAGTATGTACCTTAAACCCTCTCTTAACCTATGCTATATCTGATTTAGAAATTAGCTCTTGAGAATAAAAAAAGATGTGGTTTACCCAAATTTGTCAGTGTTGTTTTCATGTAACTTAACCAAGGTTTGCGCAGGCCATGCTCCATATTCAGACAATCTCTCAGAATCAATCTGTTGATTTCCAAATTGTTTTGGACCCATATCGAAAGCCATAAACGTATAGGGCACAAATGTATGTAATCGGCAATAAAGCCTGCACCTATCTCATCATGCACTATTTCTGCAGGTACATTCTGCGGAATTCGTAACAGTTTTCTAAAAAAATTATTTTCAGCTGCTTGTATAGTAGTAGAAGGCTTATAGCCCCACATCTCTGCACCAAAGGATACAGTTGGAACACACTTTGCATTATAAAGGTGTAATACAGACTTTATATGGCTATAGCTAGATGAGGCATCAATACTGAAGGCGACCCTATTAAAAGATTGGATGTGTGCTTTCAATAAGGGATCCCAGGACAATTTTTCGTCCAGCAAGATGCCTAAGAAGCAGAATTTATCCGCCTTTCCTATAACATGATCCCTTATTGCGTAGGTTTTGGTTTTAATATTTCCAGGTCCCACTATCATAGTGTATGATTTAGAATAATTAATTTTTAGGCCCAGATTTTCCATAAAATCATATAATCGGCATAATAAAAGTTGTAGGCCATTAACTGTGAGGGAGATAAAAACCGAATCATCTGCGTACAGCAAAGTGGGGACCCTACCTAAAACCTTTACTTCCGCGTCTATCAAGGAGACTGAACGGTAGCACGCTGGATAGGTACTATAAACAATTGCTTCCATGATGAGGGAATATGGCCTTGAGCTGCCGCATTCAGATGTTGGGTAATTAATGGGGCCCACAGATCTACACATCATTTAAAAAGGTCGCTTGGAACCCCATCTGGGCCCGGAGCCTTCCCGGGTGTTAATTCCTTTATGCCATCCCTCACCTCTTCCAACTCGAAATAGACAGTAGTTTCTTTAACCAGAGGAACTGTAAAATTGAAATCGCTGTCACCCGCATACATGTGACCAAAATGATATACCCACTTATGCGCAGAAATAGTTAGGCCCAGATCCGGTACTGTTCCTTCGTTAAATAATAGCTGGCTAACAACTTTCCAGAAGGTTGCGCTGTCTCTAGAGCTGCACGCCTCCTTAAGTTTATCCCACGCTTCTCTCTTCAGGGCACTTAATTCTGTTCCTTCGAGCTAACGCATATGCCCTCCTAGCCACTTTTACGGCGCATTGTGACCTTGGTTTTGATTTAAGGGCTGTCTTTAGATCTTTATAAACCCTTGTGCAATTTTTAATCGAACCATCTAGGTCCTAAACTAAATGTCTTGTTATTATGTCTAGTCTGGGCTTGTTGGACCTCCGTACGAATAATAAAAAATGAATCCACAATGGCTCGATCATGCACATTAGAATTCAAACACACCTGAAATTCACGGCTACACTTTTGAACCAGAGTCCTCAAGAAGTCCTCCGGAATAACCTTACCCCAGCTAATATGCCCCCCTTGAGTTTTGAGTGTATGCGGGTCTTTATAGATGATGGGAGACTTAGCCATAAAATCATACCAACCAAATTCTGCCATAATTTAATTATGGTCGCTAAATATACTCTATACTATTCTAAATCCCAACAGAGACTGAATAAAGCGTGCAGATGCAAAAATATAGTCAAAAGTATTATTATCTCTCCCCCTAAAAGTCGGGACTGCCATAGGGGAGACTTACTCTTCTTTGGACAAAAGATTAATGACATTAAATTCTGAGACCAAAAGGTTAAAATGATCTCCCCTACCAGAGTGCCTAAAATGCATCCACTCCAGGACCTCACTATGTGCTTGATTCCTCCTTTTCTCAACACATGTCTCGCAAGGATGTAAATTAAAATCCCAGCCAGCAGTACTAATGGTGAAAAGGACCACTCTAAAAGGTTTTTTTTCAAAGAACCTTCTCAACTCCAGGTCCAAAGCTGTCTTTACAGAGAATTATAAATATTGATTACCAGCACCCTAATATTGTGGGGAAAAGATAGTAACACACCCAAGATAATTCTGGATTCAAATGCTATGTGTTCTGTGCAGCAATCTATTCCTAAGCTTATGAATGTTGCCAGGCCCTCCTTTGCTCTGCCGTTCGGGGAGGCCCCTTCATTAGCCCGGAGGGCAATAAACCCATCCAGAAACTAAATTCCGTCTACATACCGAGTTTCTTGAAAACACACTATCCCATATGTTTTGCATAGTTCCGTCCCCCATTCATCCTCTAATAATGAGCATAACCCTGCAATATTCCAACTAAGTATTGTCAAATTACTTTTTGAGGTGTTCAAAAGCACTTCTTTCCCAATTGTCCTCCATGTTATAGCTGTATTACACAGATTCACCTCCACTCTAGGCTCACTCTGCGAGGGGCCAATCTCTTCTCTAAGAAGTCAATCTACATCTGTTGAGGCCGCATGTACACTACCCCTGGGTACATTAGGTGCCCTGAAAGGAACCCAGATTGCCTGGTCGTTAGGTTTGTAGAAATGGCCCAAAGGCAATAGAACAATGTTACTAGATTCCACCTGGGTGATCAGGTTCCCGAATAATAAGCTTTTGGACAGATGTTGAGTGTTAAATTAACAATAGTACAGTCTCCTTGTATTTCCACCCTCCCAGTACCAATCCACCCGCCTTAACATCAAGATGTTATTGGCCAATCTAGACGGAAAACTTCTGTAACAACCCAACCAGTTCACACTCTTGTTGAATAACTGTTTATAAGACTCCTTTTGACCCCTCCTTAGACCAGGGTCGCCGGCAAGGATGATCACAAATGGGCAAGAAGCTGGGGGCAATCCTACGACTGGTTGCACTTCCACTAGGGCTTTCTTCCCTATCACCAATATCTTTGCTTCCTTGACCCGTAGGCGCCAAGGGGGGGTAATTCCTCAGATCGGGTTTCGTTCTTCAGTGCTAAGCCCCTCTGGAAGTCTGTATGTTTGACTTTTTAAAATCCTGTTTGTCCAGGGCTCTAGTAACCATAGACCAAAAGTCACAAGGCAGCGTTTAGCTAAAACAGTTTAGATATATGAACACCACCTGGCTACTGTAGTCTCCATTTTCGATCTTTCGTTGATGTAACATACTGATACCATAAAGGATGAAAAAAGATACACAATTCACGGACTCATAACTAACAAAGTCAGTCGTAGTTGCAGATAACTCCTCCTTAAAATTATCACCACTTGTCCTGTACCAGGTATGTAAATTATTGGCAAAACAAATATAATTAGATAAAGGGACAGAGGGATTGTAAGGCCAGGGAGGAGCCCTTGTCAAAACTTACACAGACAACCTTGAGAGATCCCTGAAGGGGATCTCCTAATCCATTAGCAGATCATAACTAACAGTGGTAGACCTCGAGATATAGATACATCATGAAGATCCCCTGAATCCACCACCATATTCGAAATTATAAGGAACAACCTTGGGAGATCCCTCAAGTGTTTGCCTGGATCATTTAGTAGATAATAAATAACAGGGAGTACCTATTAGCAGATCATCCTAACATAGAGTATTCCATTACAACCATCAAGTACTGCCCTAAATCTAAAAAAAATCTAAATCCGTATTTGTAAAGCGCGAACTACTCACCCTTACGGGTCTCAAGGCGCTGGGGACCGTCGTGGAAATTAAGTGAGCTATTGCCCAGAGTCACATGGTGCTGAGCTGAGCTGCCGCCGGAGCCGGGGATCAAACCGTGAACCCTGTGCTCCGAAGTCAGCTGCCCTGGCCGCTGCACCACACCTCTCCACTACCTCAAAGAGTGAGATTCCACTTGCATACATTTAAAGAACAGAATGTGGCACTGCTGTTCATCCGCCCCCAGTTTACAAAAAGTGCAGAACATGCAACAGGGCCAATGGAATATCAAAATATGGCTCCCAAGCGCTTCAAGACATTTCTGCAGAAATCTGGAAGAAGCAGAAAGAAATTCCAAAAATGTGTTGGGAATCAATGAATCCCCAATGCTTTACTCTTCGGATCACACTCTGGGCCAGATGTACGACCCTTTTTTGCGGCCGCAAACGGGAGATCCTCCTGTTTGTGACCACAAAAAAGGGTAATGGCATGTACAAATGCGATTTTGCGAGTCACTGACTCGCAAAATAGCATTTGTGACTCCCGCTATTAGGAAGGGGCGTCCCTTCCTAATAGCGAGTCACCATGCCATGTACAATTGTGTTGCGAACGCATTTGCAGCCGCAAAACATTTGCAGTTTACCACCTACTTCAAGTAGATGGTAAACCCCTCGTAAACGGGAAGGTTTTTTTTTTTAAGGGCAGGCAGTGGTCCCAGGGACCACTGCCTGCCCTTAAAAAAATGAAACTGAAAAGTTTCATTTTTTCTTTTTTAAATGCATCCCGTTTTCCTTTAGGGAAAACGGGCTGCATTAAAAAAAAAAAAAGACTACTTTATTTAAAAGCGGTCCCAGACATGGTGGTCTGCTGACCCCAACAGGCCACCATCCCTGGGAGTGGTAGCCATTCCTAATGGGGTCGCAAATTGCGCCTGCCTCATTAATATTCATGAGGCATGCAATTTGCGACCCCATTAGGAATCACAAACAGTTATACATCCCAATTAGCGAGTCGCAAATTGCGAGTCGCAAATGCGATGCAATTTGCGATTCGCAAATTGGTGGGTCGTACATCTGGCCCATAGTGTGTTATGCAAATTTACAATTCTGCAGCATGGTGTACGGCGAGACACTGAACAGCCTTCAAATAGCTCTTCAAGGCACATTGAGGATTTGCTAGCATCACATCTGGACATCCATCAACCAATAAGGTCATAAAGCAGTGCATACTTTTTAAAAAAAAAATTTTTTTTTAAGTGTTTATTTATAATTTTCCAACAAACACAACACGCATCTATTGTCCCTCACACACCTGGAGGGTTTGATAGGTCAAAAAGGATCAGTAAAGAAAAGCCGTTTCTTCCTACATTGTATACATCAGGCTGTATGTGTTGCCAGTCCTGCATAGCATATAACATCCTTGTGTCCATTCGGCCATCCAAGGCCGCTCAGGTAGTTATGCCGGGCACAGCCCATTCTGCATTGCGAGAGTCCATAGAGCTATCATGGAGAAAGAACAAATAAGAGAAAAGAACAGAAAGGGAACAAAAAGAGAGGGGCGGAGGGAGGGAAAGGGGGTCTCTCTGGCCGTCGAGTATGAAGCGATCTTGGAGTACCAGCAGTGCGATCACACCACATTGGGGCGTTCGTCTTGCGCCTGCTTAGCCAATATTGACGGGGGCCTCCGCCCGGTCGAGCAGCTGAGCAGCGAGGTAGCTTTGCAACGGTTCCCAAATGTTTTTTGGGCGTGCCTGCGCGGGCGTTAGTTCCCAAAACTCTGATAGCTGGTTATGGCAAAAAGCTGCGTCCTTAAAAGCCAGTCAGCCACCCGGGGTTTCCGCCTGCGACCCCAGCAAATAGCTACTCTCCTTTTAGCAAGTAGCAGAAGCATAGCTGTCAGCTTCCGGTTTTCAGACGGTACATTGCACACATATCCAAGCAAGGCAACCAGCAGGGATTGTTCACATCTGTGCCCCGTCACTTCCTCCAGTGCATCAAAGATGTTTCCCCAATATGACATGACCCCGGGCACTCCCACGCCAAGTGCAGGAAGGAGGCGTATGGTGCCCTACAACACACACAGTATGTGTCATCACTCAAACCCGCTTTGTGCTTCCAAACGGGGGTCCTATATAGCCTATGGATGAATTTGAAGTGAATCAATCGCAATCTGTAATTGGGCGACAGCTCCCTGGCCTGCACGCAGCAATATTCCCACACTCCCTCTTCAAAGGGGGCTCCCAGGCATTCCTCCAATTTACAATGTGCCGGTGGGGTGCTTATCGGAGACTCACGCTGCATACCCGAGTATAGGCGAGTGACGAGTTTGCGAGGTGAAGGGTTGGTTAGAAATTGCTCCAGGACTCGGAATGTCGGTGGTGCTATCGGGCATGAGTCATAAGTCGCGTGCAACGCGGCTCTGAGCTGGAAATATGTCAATCTGTCCATCAGTCCCGTGTGGTCATCCCCTAGTGCCTCATCCATGCTTATAAACACGGCGTCAGAAAATGCACTCCCTAGCGTGTGTAGCTGTAGCTTCCGCAGTTGTTGACAGATTCCTGCTTCAGCCGTAAAAGGGAATGCTGGGTGTCTAGTGAGTGGCACGGAGGGTGCGAACATAGTGTCTAGCCGTGCCCTGCGTCGAAGCTCCTGCCATGCCCAAACTGTGCAGCCGACCGGATTGATTCCGGGCCAGGACGGTATTGTCGCCGGAACATTGCCATATGCAGCGGGACCGGATCTACCTGATCGCTTTCTGGGGCGGTGTGCGCCATAAACTGAGTTGGGTAGACCCAATGAAACCCAAACTGGGCCTGCGCCCAGTTGTAGTAGTACAGTTCCATGTCTGGAGCGCCCAGTCCCCCTTGCTCAAACGGAAGAGTGATGTCTCCCATGCGATTCGCGGCTGTCCGCCCGCCCAAACAATTGATATCAGATTCGATCTGAGTCGTTTCTTGAATTCTGCAGTGAGGGGCAGCGGGAGGTTGATAAAAACATATAAAAACTTGGGCAGTACTACCATCTTAGCGATAGCAATCCGACCTGCCAAAGACAACGGGAGTGGCCTACACCGATGCAGCCGGCTCTCTAGCCATTCCATCAATTTGCCTTAATTGTAGCACCAAAGCTTTTCAGGGTCCCGACTGATCCATATGCCCAAATATTTCACTGGGGAGTCTGCCCATTTGAGTGGAAACTCAGACTGGAGCTCGTCGGTGGCTGCAGTCAGCGGAAAGATCATGGACTTCCCCCAGTTGATCGTAATGCCCGAGAGGCCACCAAACCTAGTGATTTCACGGATGAGTGGGTCCAGGGTTGCTGCCGGGCGGTTGACATACAGGGTTACGTCATCCGCATACAGTGACACTAGGATCACCCGTGGTGTGAAATTGAGGCCACGGTGCGCGTGATGTTGCCGTAATCTGGCTGCAAGTGGCTCCATAGCCATGGCAAATAGGAGAGGTGACAACGGGCAGCCCTGCCTCGTGCCACGCGCCACTCTGATAGGTGGTGAGACCACTCCATTTATCCGCAATCTCGCAGTCGGGGACGTATACAGAAGAGCAATCTTTTGTAGGAAGAACGGGCTCAAGCCGATACAGGCGAGAAGTTTAAAAAGATTAGGCCACTCCAGGGTGTCAAATGCCTTGGTGGCATCCAAAAAGATGGCAGCCGCAGGGAGAGAGGGATCGATCTCTTGCATGGTGGCGAAAAGGGTGCAAAGATTATGGAAAGTGCTCCTACTGGGAAAGAAGCCACACTGGTCAGGTCTGAGCACCGTGGGGAGCAGGGGGAGTAACTGGGAAGCAAGCAATTTGGCGAGTATTTTATTATCGAGATTGATCATGGACAGCAACCTATAGGAGTCGCACCGCAGGGAGGTCTTTGTCCGGCTTTAGAACAGTTACGATCAGTGCCTCTCGAAGGGAGGGTGGGGGGGGAATCCTTGCTCCAGTACCTCCTCATACATGTTGAGGAGATGGGGCACAAGGAATGGCGCAAACTCCTTATACAATGCGGACGTGAGTCCGTCCAAGAAAGGAGCCTTGTCCCCGGGCATCGCTCGGATCACACCTATCACCTCCTCCTCAGAGAATGGCTTGATCAGGTACTTAAGGTGGCTATCGCTTAGCCAAACCAATTCGATCGAGTCAAGGAAAGAGATCAGATCGGGGTGTGCCTCAGTTTGGCGCGCAGCGTACAGTGAGGAATAAAAGGCCAGCATTTCTTTTTGTACAGCCTCCTGTCCTATGGCTGAGGCATCTTCGCCGACCCGTAACTCACTGATATAGTCATTTGCCCATGGTTTTTTGAGCAGTCCCGCTAGGGTTTTCCCGGCTTGGTCTTCTTCACCATATTGGCGAGCTCGGGCCTCCTTACCTAAATACAGTGTCTCTCTATGTGCTACTTCTTCAAATTCGGCCATCTTGACCCTGATTCGGCTTAGGATTGCTAGCTGGTTGGAGGCAAAGTACTCGAATTCAAGTTCCCTTATCTCCTTTTCCTGGCGCCGGTGGTCGTTCCTAAGAACTCACAGGACACCTGCCTGTTTGGCAATACACTTGCCTCTGATAACGGTCTTAAAGGCCTCCCACAGCGTGGACGGGGATTCTACCGATCCCATGTTTTTTTCGAAATATTCAGTGATTGCGGACCTTATCTCTTCCCGGAAGACCTGGTCTCGGAGAGCCCCAGCCGGGAGCCTCCAAGTGAACGCTCTGCTAGGAGTGCGAGCATTGCATACTTACATACAGTCCTGCAGACTGTTCTATCAATGTTCTTGCAATGTACACACCGGGCTAAAGCAGATTTGCCTGTCAAGCAGTCATATAATATGTTATAGAAGGCACATGACACAAGTCACTCTGGCCTATCCATACTGGCCTTTTACACTTAAAGGTCTGTCAGGATATCCACTGATTCCCCTCTAGGCCTGAATCGAGAGAAAACAACATCCATCCTTTTGTGGTGAAAACAAACAGAGAGAAAAGAATCAATTGCAAAATCTTTTCAAGTTTTTATTTGAGTAAAACACAACTTGTGTTATTCCATTACAAAGTACTGGATATTTAAACTCATCTTAACTGCAGGTTGTGTTTTGGAAGCAAACAGAAGAATGCTGATTGTTTTTAAAATCGTGTTAGTTCCTTACCTTTTATTCCAGTATAATTTGAGGTCTATATTTTCAGAGGTGTCTACTACTATAGGATGCAACGAAATTTTAATAGTGATTGGTGAAATCTCTCGACATATTTGAGTAGATGAACTAGTGTTTTACAAGTAGTCCAGATTAGTTTGCAAATTCTAATTACTTGATACATTCCTTGAAGGAACTATAAACACTGTTCTTCAAGAAGCTTGGACGCAAAACAACCCAAATTTCGTAAAGAAAATGACAAACACCCACTTTAGAGAGTCTTTAAAAGCCTAACACTTCCTTCACAACACCAGTACCCAAAGAAGAAGCAGTCATCTTTCTCTATTGTTGTTTTCGTGTATTTACTAGTCTGTCTGTGTCTAACCCATATACAAGCATTCTGAATTTACTTTCAGTGGTGTGTAGCACTACATTAGAACTTGAATTGTCTCAAACATATGCACTTTATTCACATGTGATTTTAAGCCATTCCTCAAAGGTCTTCAAAGGTAATACTTTGTCTAGGAAAGTTGACTGGGGTGGACTGTGCTCAGTGCGCCCCAACCGCTTTCCGTTGCCGGGCAGGGTGGCCCACGCCAGGCGTCGGCAGCAATTTCAGTTACCCATCTGATCCGTCTTGAAAACACTAACCAATCTAACACGTGCGTGAGTCAGAGGGCTGATTAGAAATCTGTGGTAAAATGAAGGTTAGGGCCGGCGCCTACTGGCTGAGGTGGGATCCTGCCGCGCCCTTGCTGCAGATGCACCACTAGCCCGTCTTGCCTACTCTGTCGGGGAGGTGAAGCATGAGCGAGTATAATAGGACCTGAAAGATAGTGAATTATGCCTGGGTAGGGCGAAGCCAGAAGAAACTCTGACGAAGGTCCATTGCGGTCCTGTCTGGAGAAATACTGACCTACAGCCAAAGATCTCCACCAACCAAGCCCTCTCAACGACCGCTAGACTGGGACTCTGACCGATTCCTATCGACCGGTCACAGGGTTCCGCCTTTAAGTATTAGTCCTTATTTCCATACAGATCAGTCTGCTCATGACTTCATGGCTGCTCATTCCCTAGGAAATCTTGAGACAAGCTGTCCCTAGTCTCTTTCCTGTGTCCCCTTACAATTGCTGTAACTTCACTAGGGTTTCTTCCAAGGATTTTAGGCAGTTTCCACTTCATCAAATGATCACTCAAATACTCAATGTGTTTCAAATCACAGTGAGAACGGCAATGGGATTAAGTCACGGCAGCCAAAGTAGTAACCCAATGCCACAGGCACGTGCACAAAGACTCGTATTCAAGAAACATCAGTAGTTGAACAACACTACAGAATACTATTCAAAGCAGCATGAATCACACACAGAATCACGAATGGCCAAGAGACCTATAACACACAAAAACCCATACCCACTGAACAACTCTGAATGACAGCTATCTAAAAATGGAGCTTCCTCCTCCACTGTTCATGATAACTAACTGCAAAAAATATGTGCTCAGTTCTGGGACCAGTAATTTATGACTCCTTTTCAATATCCTCAAGAAAGAGCCAAAATTGCTTTGCTTTTTAAAACCTCAAAACCCTTCTCTTCCACAACTACTAATAAAGCACACAAAAACAAATTTCATATCTAAAAACTCTCAAGTTTTCAGAGACTCACTAGATGTAGAAATCGTAGATAGTAAGAAGAATATGAAGGCTGAAATGTTTTTTGTACTGTGCAGTTTGTTGGCAAATGTAACAGAACACTTATTTTAGTGTATGGAGCTCCTTCCACTGACTATCGCCATGCTTGGATATTCTCCCTCATGTTATAATAGCTCCTTGAGTCATTCAGCCTTTCACGAGGTGCCCCAATCAGACATAAAACTCACATGTGCTTTCACTTGAGGTGGTGTAGTTGTAGGTGTTTGCTCAGCTGGTTCCAGGAAGGGAAGAGAAGGGCCAGGATTGTGGTATGTGGACAGTCTACGTGGGCCCTCGATCCTTGGCAGCCCACCAGCATCCCAGTTGGGAAGATCTGCAAACAAACCAAAACAAGGCAGAGCTAAATAACCATCAATGCAATTTAAGGTACTCCCATACCAACATATCTTCATGTCCATCAAAGGGACTATGGATCATAGAAGTCAAAGAGATCATCACTACAGCATGCTAACATGGCAGCCAGTAGTTCCACAACCAACCTAGCTCATCATAGCAGCATTTAGAGACCATAGCCACACCATCCACGCATAGCAAGCAAACAGACCACAGCCTTGTCACCAAAGCATAGCAGGGGAAGGGACCATGCCCCCAGGCTCTCATTATAGCTTGCAAGGGGACCTCTGCTCATATCATCTCATGGACACCAGTGGAACCACAACCTAATATTCTATCATGAGTCTGTACCCAACATGGGCCTGCCTACCTAAAGGGCATCCCAGCCAAAATATGAGACAGGAGAGGAGGAATTTCTTTCTAAAGACCAGATAAATCTTTGAGCCACTGGCCATGCTTTACTGGAGGCTGATATTTCTTATATGAGAACACACCACAAGTGCTGCTTCAGGAGAAGGTTCTCTGAAGTTCCATTGTAAGACTGACACAGCAGGTTCTTCTTTCCAAAGTGTAGCTGTAGACTAACATCCATAAGAGCTATCAACTTATAGACCAGGCAGAGAACAAATCAGAGTTTGGACAATGTACTGCCATCTCTTTTCAAAGCACTGATCTGTTATTTGCTTCTGGGCTAGTGATTTAACGTGTGAGAGCACACTGAGCACATCACTTTTTCTCGGTGTCTCTTAATGTAGATGAGTATTTTATTGCAAGGGGTCACATTTGCGGAATCATCATCTTTAGACATGCCTGGATGGAAGACATAGCTGTAAGAAACTAGCAACCCACCCACCTTTCCCTAGCACCCCACGTACCGTTAGTGTATGCACAGCGACCCAGGAGAGCCTTCTGCTCCACCTGTGAATGAACCGGCCAGGGTGGAGCTGAAGATTGTGGGTATGGCCAGGTGTCGATTGATGGTGGGTAAGCATAGGCGGGATGGGGATCAAGGGAAGACAGAGCTGTTGAGTCAGAGAAAGATGAGGTGAATGGAGAGGAGTAGGAAAATGATGGGCAAAAAGCAGGAGAGGTGGTGACATCCCGCCATGGGCATGGTGACACAGTCCCACCATGAGTGCACATATTGCAAGTCCTGTCCTGGAGACACTGGGGAGATTGCACTGTAAAATAAATAGAGAAGTGTATAGTCAGCAGTAGGAATAAGTACGTAATATAAAAATGCTTACATGTCTACATATTACAGAAAAATTGTACCCCTCTTTTTCAGGCCCAGAAAAACATTCATAAATTAAACATGCATGTTTCCTGGTAACTTATGGGGGGGAAAATAAATTTTTATGAACTTGATATTGTGTGTCTGGAAAGCTAATAAATTTCACATTTTCTGACAACACTGTATTGATCAAAATTATCAACTACTACCCTTCATATATTGCTTCATGAAGGTCATACTAATTTCTCTAGTACAGGATCATTCATAGATTTACTTGTGATTCATTCCATGTCGTCAAGTTGAGTCCTGTAGTATATTTAGAATGCAGTACTTTATGATACATAGCTGGTAAGGGATAAAAACATTGATGTTATTATCTATTTACATCATTATAAAAAGAACCAAACTTCAGCCAATCAAAAGTTCAAGCACCCTGATCACTACTCCCCTCAGAGGCTACCATACTCTCGCTGCTCAGTTTACTTCAAGAAAACCTGAAAATCTTCAACTATTTTCACTGCTCAACTAGACTGCTTGAAAGCAGTTTCTACCACTATTTGATTTAAAATCTGACGACAACTGTATTTACTGCCTACATCCCTCTCAAAAGGTGAAGGGCTGTAAGATCTGCTGAACCTTTTCCTTAAAAACCTTGAAGGACAGAGAGGTTAGATTATTAATCTGGCTTCAGAAAATCAAAGCCAAAGAAACTCTGCCTTTGGGGGATGACAGCGAGGGTACCTCAGAAACTGGCAAAACGGCTCATAAAAGAGAGCGTTTGGAAAGCCTGTTGTCAAAACATTCTGCTAAAAAGGAGCCCCCCATCAAGGTATTAAAGAGATCTGATAGGAGGCCTTCCAAAGACCATAATTAGAGATTTTTTTATCAACTAAGCAAAAAAGATGATGTACCTTCTAAACATAGCCCATGGTCACAGCCTCCAACCCCATTCAAAAAGGTACCTTTCCTACTTACTAAAATATCGTTGGCACCATTAACTGTACCCTCCTCAACGATGAGCCATCAACAAAGCTCCCATCAATGAAATCAGGGTTGCCTCTGTTGATGACAAAGTTGACAACAACATCGACGACAGCGGCAACCATAGCAATGATAGCCACTCCATCAAACATCTCTTCCCTATTAACATTTGCGGTGGTTTCGATGACGAAGAAACCGTCGACTGCGCCATCGACAAAACTGTTGTTTAAGCACCAGAAAGTTACATTTATCACAGAGAAGGGAATTTCTGTGCCTTTAATGCTAGAAGACATGTCACTAAGCAAGGTATTACTGTTGCCCCCAAGTCACCTACTGTATCTTGAAGATTCTGAAGAAGAAGGGCCCTTTGGCCCTGCCTATCGTCCAACTGATCTTCATGTCAAATATCCAGAGGAAGATTAGCAGTACATGGAAGGCCAATACTCATTTCCACCTCAGACTGAAACTCAAGAGACAAGTTGCAACGTAAGACATCCATTACTTTGAGGACCATGTGCCCTACAAACAAGAACAAGTTACTTACCTTTGGTAGCGCCTTATCTGGTAGAGACTCTATCTAGCCGCAGATTCGTTAGCTTAGAATATTCCCCAGGCATCAGACTGGATCCGGATATTTTTGATGAGCAGTACCCCTGCGCATCGGTTGGGTGCGTCGTTTGGCTCCGCATGGCGTCATCTGCGATGGAAATGACATGCACGGTGCCTGTATAGGCGCCACCCCAGCATGCTGATGTCAGCTTCTTTTCGCGACTTCACATACCAGAAGCATGGAGCCAAGAAGAGCACTGACCACAAGTTAGAAGGGATGAACACTTTACACTATAATTTGTTCGCAGAACGGGGAGGATGGGTTGGTCAGTAAGGAATCTGTGGCTAGATGGAGTCTCTACCAGATAAGGCTTACCGAAGGTAAGTATCTTGTTCAACTGATAGAGACTTCTAGCCACATATTCCTTACCTTAGAATAGATACCCAAGCAATACCTTCCCGGAGGTGGGGCTGCAATATAGATTAGACTAAAAAGTCCTGTAGGACTGAATGGGAAAAGTGACTGTCATGCCGGACCTGGTTGTCCAGGCAGTAGTGCTTTGTAAACATATGCAAAGAAGCCCACATTGATGCCTGACAGAAATCAATGACAGAAACTCCTGAGATAACGCACTGGTTGCAGCCTTTTGCTCTGGTAAAGTGAGCATGCAAGCACTTAGGGGTTGCTTTTTGGCCAATGTGTAGCAGCTTTTGATGCAGAGTACTACCCATTGTGAGATGGTCCATTTCTGCACTGCCTTCCCTTTCTTGGTTCCAACATACCCCACAAAGAGTTGAGTGTCCACCTGGAACTCTTTTGTGTGGTCAAAGTAGCACAACAATACTCTTTTTGGGTCCAGCTGGTGGAGTCTCACCTCTTATTTTGAGGGATGAGGTGGAGCGTAGAATGGAGGTAGAGTGATTGACTGGCCTACGTGGAAAGGAGTTACCACCTTCGGTAAAAAGGATGCTTAAGTCTGAAGGGCCAGCTTGTCTGGATAGATGGCAAGGTACAGAGGATTTGCTGACAGTCCCTGTAACTCACTGACCCTGCAGGCAGATGTTATTGTCACTAGAACAGCAGTTTTGATGGTTAGGAGTATGAGTGGGAGGTTGCAGAGCGGCTCAAAGGGAGCGCACATCAGAAACATAAGAACCAAATTCAAGTCCCACTGAGGCATAATAAAAGGTGCTGGTGGAAACATATGTTGGAGACCTTTCAAGAACCTATGTACAATAGGAGATATAAAAAAGGAAGGCTGGTATGCCAACTGCAGAAATGCTGAGATAGCAGAAAGATAACCTTTCAATGTGCCCAAAGCAGAGCCTTGCTGGGCCAAGGAAAGAATGAACGGGAGAACCTGGGAAAGGGGCGCAGACAAAGCATCAACGTGTTGGTCTTTTCACCATGCCATGAACTTGCTCCAACAGCAGGTTTGTACCGTCTTAGTGGAGGGAAGCCTGCCTGCCAAAATAACATTGCAGCCGTCGGGCGGAAGGTGGAATGTTGTCAAGTGTCACCGCTCAATATCTACGCTTGAAGGCGAAGGATTTTCAGGTTCAGTACCCTGCCCAGCTGTTGTGACAGAAGATACTCCCAAAGAGACAGCCTGATCGAAGGACAAGTGCTCATGCTCAGCAGCTCAGGATACCAGAATCTCCGTGACCAATCCAGAGCTACTAGAATGACTTGGGCCCAGTCATGCCTGATCATCTTGAGAACTCTGGACAGGAGTGGTATTGGTGTAAAGGTGTACAGGAGACCTGAGTTCCACTTGAGACAAAAGCGTCTCCAAGTGAGAGCTGCTTTGGAAACTCCAGCGCTCAAAACTGCTGACATTGCCCATTCTCAGTGGTGGCGAACCGATCTAATCAAGGATTTCCCCACTTTTGAAAGAGGTCTTGTGCCACCTCGTGATCTGCTAGACATCAACAGCTGAGTTCGCCCGCACTGACATTTAGAGAGCCCGCCAAACACTAGGGATATGACCTGGTGTTCCAGCCACGTCCAAAGGCGCAGTGTCTCTTGACAGAGAATCCATGACCCCAAGCCGCCCTGTTTGTTACAATACCACATGGCAGTGGTGTTGTCCGTGAACACTTGTACCAGCCTTCCCCTCATTGAAGGAAGAAAGGCTTTCAATGCCAAACGGATTGCCCGAAGCTGCAACAGGTTAATTTGGAGCCCGGATTCCACAGGCAGACTACAGTCCTCTGATCTCCATCTCTCCCAGGTGGTGTCCCCAGGTCGGATGACGCCCGCCCGGCTTCGTGTCGGAGTCGGGAATGATGATGGTGGCAGCGACACTGCTGGGCGTCAGTGGCGCTGGGGGCATCAGCACTGGAGCGAGTCCCGGGGAAGGTTGATGTTGCTCGACTGGCGCCACTCCGATTCTATCACTGGATCTCTGAGCCCCAAATGGTGCTGAGGGCAGTCTTGCCAGCGGAAAACCAAATGGGGCCCATCCCGGACCGGTGGCATCGAGCCACCCAAAGATGAGGTGCATGGCCTCATAAAATTATTTTAGCTGAATAAGTTTTGTTCCAGCTTCTGGAAATTCAGGGGGCATGGAGACGGCCCAGGTGCAGACTCCACCACAGAGTTAGGCCACTAGTTCCGATAGCCCTGCGAGTTATACAAAGACTTGCGCGGCGAAGTCTACCTCTTCGACTTATTTTTCTTGAGGGAATTACTTGATTTTCCCGACGGCTTGGAGTGGGACAATGATCGCTGGGTGTAGCTCATGAATGATCTCGGGACCTTCCCAGCGACCGAGATCTGGAACATTGTGGGGTCGATTGGCGTTAGGCGGCGAGGAGCTTGAGGGACTGCTCTCTCAGAGCCTTTGGATACATGGCGCAGCAATCCTCGCTTGTTTTGGTGTCCTAATCGCGCTCCAAACATCAAAGGCAAACCAAATGCCAGTCCGTCACCGACATCTGGCATCGACAGGCGCCGCCTGGTTTAAAACCTGCCTTTTTGGTGGACATCCTGATACCAGGAGACAAAGTCTAAAAAAAAATCCAAAAAAGGTCAGCCAAAAAAGTAATTGGGGTAGCTCTCTAGTGATCTGCGCTGACTGGCACAGAAAGAAAAGAACTGATGTCAGTGTGATGGGGTGGTACCTATATAGGCATCCTGCATGTCATTTTCGGTGCATATGACACGACACCACGTGGAGCTGAATGACGCCACCTACCAGCACGCAGTGGTACTGCTCATCAAAAGTTTCGGGATCGAGTCTGATGCCTGGGGAACTTTCTATGGTAAGGAATCTGTGGCTAGAAGTCCCTATCAGATACAGAATTTCTTAAAGAAATGATGCAGGTTCCATGAGCTTTGGTTAAACAATTAAGGCTTATGTTGGCTGATTACTATAAAAGATTCCAAAGCCTTTGAAAACAAAATCACCAAAGTAACCATCTTTACCACCACATTTGCCAGTAGCACAGACAAAACCACCTACCACTTGTAGTCCACTTAGTGTGCCATTGCTTCTAAGTCCAAGATAACAGAAACCATCGGTCAAGGCCTGCATTACCTGCAGTGGGCAATGACATCTACTCAGATGATGATCATGAAGACGGGGAAGTACCAGATGACCAGGATATTGGTTCAGAATGGGAACATTCTTTGGCAGCTGTTTCCCCACCATGACCAGCAGACTCCCCGCCAAACAACACCATAGGCGTTCATAATCTTTTTTACCAGTCCCAGTCAAACAATCAGATTGTTCCTATTATGATTTCAAAGAGTCGGCTAGCAAATCCGTGAAAGCCATTCTGAGAGTAGACTTAATTTGGACTGACAGCATAAAGGTCATGAAAAATCCTGCAACAGTGTCTGCAGTTCTCCCTCGTCTGGATAAAAAAGTATAAGCCCTCGGACAATTCACCCACTTTTCTAAAAGGTCATCCTAGGGCCAACTCCGTAGTAATACAAGCTGAGCAAAGAAGATTGTAGGATCCAAGTACACCCTGTTCTACTCACCAGACATGGAAGGGAGGTATTTGGACAACATTGGGAAGAGATTATCGGCCATGGCAGCAACTACAGTGAGGTGGCCAATTCCTTGGTGATCCTAAGTTATTATAACAGGCAGATGTGGTTGTACATGTCATTTGGCCGTAAGACAAAAGACCTGAAGCCACGAACATTCTGCATGGGGGGGGGGAAACAAGCTTCATCTGAGATGATAGACTGTGCCATTGATATACTATCTACTGGGTTCAGACAGCTAGCAGGTGCTGTGTTCTCCAAAGGCAGGGCTGGCTGAAGTCAGCATCTTTCAGGCCAGAGGTCCAGAGTAAGATCCTGGACATGACCTATGATGGAGAGGCACTCTTTGGCAAGCATGTTGATGATGCTATGCATACACTGACACAGAAATGTCGCTTGGAATCCTGCAGCAGAAACACCAGTCCTTTCGGGGCAAGAGGCTGGAGTCAATTTACAATCAGAAGAAGATATGAATTTTACCGATATCAACCCTATCAACACCCTAAACAAGCCTACCGGCAACAATATGCCTAACAGCAGATTAGGGCTCCTCCACCAGCCTCTTACACAAAAACAAGTGCCAGAGGAAGAAAGCTATGGCCTCGAAATAAGAACTCTGTTAAAAGACAGTGATGTGACAAAGGTGCCAGCCACAAAAATATCTTCCTCAAGTACTGTTGGAGGTCGAATCACCAATTATCACAGAAGCTGGAGAGTGTGATAAATACTGTTGGATTTTAGACCTTATAACATATGGTCATACCTTGGAATTTTTCAAAGACCTCCGTATACACCACCTCGAAGGAGATTCCAGCGCCACCTTTGTCTGTTACAACAGGAGAGTCAAACCATGCTAAACAAGGGAGCTATAGAAGTAGTGCTCTTTGCCCATTCATTTTAATTTAATAATAAGAAACCCTTAACCTTACCTCAATGCCCCTATTCTAATCAAACATAAACCCTAGCCTATGCTTCTTTTTTGTAAGAGATAAAAAGAATTAGATTAAACTAAATAGAATATGTATATTTTTTAAATATGGAAACCTTGCCTTAACTCTAATGCTAACTCTACCCATAGCCACTATTAGATCATCATCGTTACATTAATAAAATAAAGTGCATTACATTAAATTAATTATTAGATCAAGTGATCGTCACTAAGTTATTGGGAAATGAGGAAATGGCATTGTCGAGTTAACCTGACAGGGTAAAGATCAGACAAGGTAATGTAATGTAGGGGGGTAATGGTATGCCTCCATCGGCACGGTCATGATCTCGATGTAACACCACATGCCTTATAATCGCCCTTAAACATCTACAGCAGAGGTCTTCAAACTGTGGGGCTCGCCTCCAAGGGGGGCCGTGGCTGCATTCCCAGGGGGGGCACAGATGGCTCAACAAGTACTTGTAAATGAAGATGGCCTGGAAGCACAACTAGGCACCTTTCCAGGCTGGCGATAGGGGAGGGCTCAGAGCAAAAAAGTTTGAAGACCTCTGATCAACAGGGTTTGTGAGCTCTTAATGTCTAATGGTGTTTGGTATATCAGAGGGCTGGAACGTGCTATCTTTGATCCTCGGAGGGTAGGCACCTGCCCCGAACAAGGATACTAAACCAAAGCTGGAGGAAAAAATCATTCTCGTGTTGGGTCTGGGAGTATGGCACTCCCGCTTAACCTTCACACTTTTAGGTCCCGCCCACAGAGGTACTTTGATGTGTCTTGGTGAATAAGAGTGGCAAAAACACGGGTCCATATTCACTAGTTACGTCTGGAGATATTTTTTATGGCAAATAGTCCATTTTCAGAGAATATTTCTAATGACAATGCTGCCGCTAAAAGAGCTTTTATTATTACACAATACTGCCATCCTGCTGTAATCATTGTATCTTTCATCGGGGTATTTGCGGGAAAGAAATGTATATCCATATCAAATAAGGCAAGTCTCAATAACTAGAATCAATTTAGGGTTGCTCAGATGGCTACATGAGGCCCTCACTCACTTAGACCAGGATGTCCACCTTGCATGGAAGGAAGAGAAAGAAGGACGTCATACCATATGCTGGGTTGGGGTGCAGGGCGTACGCTGCAGGCGAGGATGGGACCCCTCCAGGGTCATGGGCGATTAGGGACCCTCGGTCTGGGAGCCAATAGGGAGAGCCGTACAGGCCGGTGTGCAACATTCCCTGCAAGAGAGGAAGAGGGGACAGGTCAAGTCAACCTTGGTGAGCATGTCCTACTACTCATGTCTTAAGAACCTACCTCAGCTCTAACCATGGACCTCTGTCCTGCAGCATTCCATACTATTCTAATGCTAAGAACCATGCACTGCTCTGCCAAGACACATCAACCCTCACCTGCAGTAGTGCACGTGCACTTCCGGCCACAAGACCCATGCACTCCTCTGCCAAGACCCATCAACCCTCACCTGCAGTAGTGCACGTGCACTTCCGGCCACAAGAACCATGCACTGCTCTGCCAAGACACATCAACCCTTACCTGCAGTAGTGCACGTGCACTTCCGGCCACAAGACCCATGCACTCCTCTGCCAAGACCCATCAACCCTCACCTGCAGTAGTGCACGTGCACTTCCGGCCACAAGAACCATGCACTGCTCTGCCAAGACCCATCAACCCTCACCTGCAGTAGTGCACGTGCACTTCCGGCCACAAGAACCATGCACTCCTCTGCCAAGACCCATCAACCCTTACCTGCAGTAGTGCACGTGCACTTCCGGCCACAAGAACCATGCACTGCTCTGCCAAGACACATCAACCCTCACCTGCAGTAGTGCACGTGCACTTCCGGCCACAAGAACCATGCACTCCTCTGCCAAGACCCATCAACCCTCACCTGCAGTAGTGCACGTGCACTTCCGGCCACAAGAACCATGCACTGCTCTGCCAAGACCCATCAACCCTCACCTGCAGTAGTGCACGTGCACTTCCGGCCACAAGAACCATGCACTGCTCTGCCAAGACACATCAACCCTTACCTGCAGTAGTGCACGTGCACTTCCGGCCACAAGAACCATGCACTCCTCTGCCAAGACCCATCAACCCTCACCTGCAGTAGTGCACGTGCACTTCCGGCCACAAGAACCATGCACTCCTCTGCCAAGACCCATCAACCCTCACCTGCAGTAGTGCACGTGCACTTCCGGCCACAAGAACCATGCACTCCTCTGCCAAGACCCATCAACCCTCACCTGCAGTAGTGCACGTGCACTTCCGGCCACAAGAACCATGCACTCCTCTGCCAAGACCCATCAACCCTCACCTGCAGTAGTGCACGTGCACTTCCGGCCACAAGAACCATGCACTGCTCTGCCAAGACACGTCAACCCTTACCTAGAGTAGTGCACATGCACTTCCAGCCACAAGAACCATGCACCGCTCTGCCAAGATACATCAACCCTCACATGCAGTAGTGCACAAGCACTTTCCTGCCACAAGAACCATACACAGCTCTGACAATGTACCTCAGACCTGACCTGCGTTAGTCCATGCTCTTTCTAGTACAAGAGTCACACACAGCTCTGCCTTTGCACACCAGCCCATAACTGCACGATTGCCCGTGCGAATCCGTTCATAGAAACCATGCAGAGTTCTGCCAATGAACACCAACCCTGACCTCCAGAAGCACACGGTAGTCCACAAACAGGTCTACCAATGCATTCATCATGCAGCGCCAAGAGCCCCACATATCAACATCAATGCACCTCATGTCTGAAATGACCATGCTGTTGCAGTATTAGGAGACACAACTCGTAAACAGCACCTCAATCCTGAACCGCCGTTCTCCCTGCAGTACTGGGGCCCACCTACAGCTCTGCAGATGCACCTCCATCCTGATCGGCACAGGTCCTTGTTGTCCCTAAAGAGACCCCATTCAGTCCTGTCCGTGCAGCTGGGTAATTAATCTTTAAGTAAATCACTCCCTCCTGTTTCAGAACTAAGGCCAACACAGCTCTTCCAATGAACCTCAGTCCTAGCCTGAAGCATCCCTGGGTTACTACTGTTGGAGCCCAGCAGCCGCCTGCTGATGGCCCTCTATCACGACCTGAAGCCCCGTTCATATTCCTACACTGCGGCCCAGGCATGGCTCTGCATTGCCTCTCATTCCTGACCTGTATTACCCCGATGCTCCGGGTCAGGAACCCGCACAGCTCGACCACAACACATGAATCCTGATTTAAAGGCAGTGCCCCCTGACCTGAAACAACACGGATTCAGACTGTAGCACTGGCACAAACACCGCTCTGCCAATGCACGCCAGCCTTCACCAGCAGCATCCTTTGCTGTGCTAGAACTGAGACCTACCCCCACCCGTAACAATGCACCTTAATCCTTACCTGTGCCTCGGGGTCTCTGGCTGACAGATAATGTGGGTGTGTGGGGACGTAGGGCTTTGGGGCGGGTGTAGGGGCTAGGCTCTGATGATCACAGTCGCTTCCCTCCCATGCCTGTCAGGGGGAACCGAGGGCTCGTCTCCTGCCCGCTGCACACAGACCGTGCATCTCTCAGGGACACACACAGCCCTCCCCGCCTCTTATAGCAGCAGCTGCGAGCGCTGCCCATGCAGGTCCCTCCCCCATTAAAGGCGAGGACGCTTTAAGAGGATGGCGGCGGACAAAAATATGGACGAGAGGAACTAAATCAGCTAGAATTGGAAACGGGGGGCGGGGGGTGTTGTTATCGGTGTCCCATTCACCGGTTTATTGGTGATCGTGTACACAAATGTAAAAGCTCCATTAGTGCGTGTGATTTTATGCGTGGGTTCTAATTCGTTGCTTCTATATCCATGTCTTAAGCCCTTAATACTACGTAACGTATATATATCTATAAGGTCTTCTCGGAGGTCTCTCTCAAACACGGGCCCCTTGGCGTGCCATTATATATGCATTGTAGGACATAGGAGACCACACACATATATCTGTGTGTAAAACACTGTGTCGAACGCAGATTTTTTTCTATAATGATGTATACACTGGACCGCAAGTGGATCATCTGACCCTCCCTCAACAATGGAAATAAATTGCAGACAGCGGAACTGAATTATGGTTGCCATGCTGTTTTTTTTAATTGCTATTGTTATAAACAAAGGTGTTTAAACATAATCAGAACAAAAGGGGTTTACATCTGTGCACTGAAATGGATTCACACAAACTAGGACTTGTGAAAGGGTTTCTTCGGTAAAGTGATTCTAGAATGCATTATGTGAGGCATAAAGCAGTGTTTTCTTAAGTCAGCTATTCTCTACTGAGGTAATAACACCTTTGCAGTGTAGTAATAAATGCGTGAATCAGTACAGTTTGCAAGTAAACGTTCAAAATATTGTGTTATTTAGTCATATTTACTTTCACTGGAATGGTGTGTGTGTGTGAGTGTGTATATATATATATATTACAGAGACGTGCGAAGTGTAACATGCTATTTATTACCATTGATGAGGGTGTGAAGGGGCCACTTATCAGAAGCGAATCCTCGAGTGGGTCATGGTGCCCTTCTCACCCTCAAAAATTGGTTATAAATACCGTATCACACTCTGCACATCTGCATATATGTTTTATGCCCTGTCATTTTTCCTTTGTATTTCTTTTTTTAGAATTAGGCTTTACCCACAACCAGGGTGGAAGGAGTTAAATTTGTGCAGTAAGTTAAAATCACATTGAAGAGGCAGTAGGACTATTTGGAGACTTGTATCAACCTTTAAAGTAATTTAAACAGTGTTTTCTCGTGTCAGTTTCGCTCTCTTGTAGTAATAAACTGGAATTTTACCTTTGCACTATAATAATAAACGTATCAATGTACAGTTGTTCTAAGCAGCACGTGCTATTGGGCCACATTTAACACTGACATGGCATACATGTATACATTTTTTTTACATGTTTGGCTGCTGTTACTCCACAAAACACAGTGGTACAAACACCCATATTTTACTGGAAACCATAAAATATTACACGGCTTCCTGTGACGTGGATTTCATCATTATAACTATCGTCCCCAAACCACTCTGCAGAGTTTTACCATTGCCAGGGATACTAGAATTTTTGGAGCATGGGGGACCACATTATGCTCATCTAAACTTATGTAGCGAAAATGCAAATTATGCGGCACACTCTGTCAGTATTATTTCCATCCATTTTAGCTAAAAACAATTATGTTTGTGAAATCTACATACTGTATGGCAAATTTGTTAAATCCATAATTATGTGCTTAACTCTACAGCATCACTTCAGTCCACTGCTCATTGTGCATTGTTTTATCAACAATTTATTCAAGCAAGATAAACAAAACCAAAACATTGCTAGCTTTGTTTAGAAAAAAACAGTTTTTCAAAATAGTTACCCCAAAATAAACATGAAATAAAAACAAAATACGTAACAGGTAACATTTGTAATTCGGTCCTCTACTGCCTCTTGTGGTGATATTTACTATCCATGCTGACTTCAGCCTCTAGGTTTATGATGTGATCCCAATCTCTTGATGGCAATATTGTACTACATTATAATTACCCGTGAAGTATGAACAAAACACGTAGTTATAGTTAGGAAACTTTATTTATTCTTTCTATACAAAACAAATGTAATCCACACGAACATAGAAATTCTAAAGTTATAATTAGACCTTAAATTTAAAATGTACGCACCGCCTCCAAATTACTATAACTTATGCACCACCATTCACAGTGTGCCAGTTGGTAACTGGAATAACCCCTGAGCCTCGGCTTCAGAATAACATTCACCCTAATTTTTGGACAACCACACGGTCGAAACTGGAAACTTTTATATACTGTTAAGCACAAATTGCACTATTAAGTTTCACATGGTTTAGGTTATATGCCACTGCGTACCCTCAGCGAGGAGCGTACTGGAATGTGTCATCCTGAGTTTGATTGATTTTGTGAATAAGCAAGCTGGACATTTACAAAGTGATTACTATATGTTCTGATTTATCCTGTGATTGCACCACTGGCACTATTTTATTATACAGTTGCAAAAACTCAATAAATTCTTTCTGTCTATCTGTCTATCTATCTATCTCTCTATCTATCGATAGACAGATAGATAGATATAGATATATTTTAACTGAAACAACCCAAGGTTACAGGGACGTTATAGTTAAGAAATAGAATTAAAAAAACCTTAGAAATTCACTGAAAAAAACAAAGGTTACAGGGACGTTATAGTTAGGAAATAGAATTAAAAAGACCTCAGAAATTCACTGAAAAATACAAAGGTTACAGGGACATTATAGTTAGGATGACACTTCACTTGTTCAAAACCAGTGAAGTTCAGCAGTTATGGCTACCTGAGCTAACTATAACTTACGCCCCGCAATGCACTGCTTATGACCTCACATATTACATCACTCATGACATGGTCAGTGACATCACTGATGACATCTCAAATGACATCACTCATTGTGGGGGCCGTGGTCCCACCCAGGGCACCCAGTGACGTCCGTTGGGGACCGCGGGGGAGCCTCAAGGCCCCAATGGTCCCTGCCTGCTCCCCGCCTCCTGCATGAGCCGGCATTGCTTTCAGAAACAGGGAGCTGCTAAACATGCAGCTCCTTGTGTCTGAAAGCAATTAGTCTGTTTCCCTGCTCGCTTGATTGTGGGCAGAGAAACAGACTAGTGCTCCAATTCCAGCCTGCACTAACATTTTGTCTGCTCTCGCTTGCTGGAAACAGGGCGTTTGCTGTGACTTGTCGGGAGCTGTAAAGCTCCTGCCAAGCCATAGCCAACATCTATGTCCCAGGGGTGGGCACCCGGGGACATAGCAGGAGCCATCCCTGGGGGGTGGCGGTCCCCAGGGCCATCATTGGCTCCAGGAGGTGGGCCACGTGGCCCCCCTCCTTTGTTGTTCTTGGGCTTGCCCCGGGGAAGTGCACGGGCCCTCTCTCATCACAAAAATAGAATTTGGCCCCGGGAGGGTGGTGGTCCCCGGGGGGGTCCATGATGCCTCTCCCATTACAAATCTAAATAGTCCCGGGAGGTGGTGGTCTCTGGAGCACGGGGGTACGTGAGCCCCGTGTTATATTACAGAAGCCACGAGGAGGTGGCAAGGCACGGGGGTCCGCAAGATCCCCCCATTTCTTAAAAATATCAATGGCGCATGCCCCCGGGACATGGCCCACCTGGGGGCTTATTATTAGCCTACTCGTGGTCGCCAGTAGGTAGTTATAGTTAGGACCATGTTACCATAGGTAAAGCCTTTTTTGACTTGCTTATATCTTTGGTGCCATTTGAAAAATCTTCAAAACATTTTTTCCCCCAAAAAATATATAGCTATATATATGAAAAAAAACAGACGTTAACACTTAGTTATAGTTAGAAAAACTTTATTTATTCTTTCTAGATGAACCAAACTTGAACTACATAAACGTTGGAAATTCTAAAGATATACGCACCACCTCCAAATTACTATAACTTGCGCACCGCCATTCAGTGTTGTCAACTCGCTAGCCACACTACATTAACTAGAACTCACCACTTTACCATGCACAGTGTTCTCATAAATAATGTCATTTGAGATGTCATAAAGGTTGTTATGAATGCTAGAATTTCACATGTTATAAGTGATGTAATATGACAGGTTATAAGCAGTGCAGTGTAAAGGCATGAGTTATAGTTAATGTAGTGTGGCTAGCAAGCTCACAACACCGTGAACGGAGGTGCACAAGCTATAGTAATTTGGAATAAAGTTTTCAAATCGTAGAGTGTACTGTAGTTGAGTGAAGTACCGTTAAGTGGAGTTGTATGGAGTATCGAAGAGTGAAGTGGAGCGGTGTATAGAGGAATGGCATACAATGGAATTGCATAAAGTGGTGTAGAGTGGCATAGAGTGAAGTGGCATACAGTACTATAGCATAGAGTGGAGTGGAGTATAGTGGAATGACAAAGTAGACTGACAGACTCGAGTGGCGTTCAGTGGAATAGCATAGAGCAGATTAGCATAGAGTGGAGTGGCATAGAGTGCAGTTGTGTAGAGTGTAGTAGCATATACATATCTCATATGAAGTAGATGATACATATAGCACTTTCCGATAACCTGCACAAGTCACTTTAAATTGGTTCTACTCTGGGCCGTATTTTTATTTACATCCAGGACTATTTTTTTTTTTAAATATCTTTTTATTTTGCATTTGTTCCATTACATTACATACATTTCCAACACCATTTCTTAGCTGTGCATTATTTTTATGTGCAGGCCCATCGACCCCGGGGTGGGTCGTGGTTTGTATTTGTCAATGAATTGAGCGGGGGGTCCGCAGCAACATCAATACAATCAAGCCCATAGTAATTGATCCACCGCCCCATATCCTGCAGAATTTTTGAGAGCAGCACCCACTGGCATTTGTGACCTTTTCGGCGTCCATATAAAGGTCCATCCCCCTCCTCCATTCCTGAACAGTTGGCACCTCGGCCACCCCACCTCCTCGCCACATTTCGCTTGGCGACCACTAATCCCAGGGCATTGAAAAGAAGTTGGGGTGTTAGAACATCTACGTCGTTTGGAATACCTAGTATGACATATGCGTGATCTTTTGGAAGAGCAAACTCCAGAACTTTACCCAGTTCCTCCAAAATCTCCGTCCAGTACCCTCAGATGAGGTGGCATTCCCATACTGTATGCATAAAGTGCCCTCTAGCAGTGTGACCATGAAGGCATGTCAGAGATTCTGCTTTGCCCATGTTGTGGAGTCTTTGCCTATCATAGTATGCCCTGTGTAGGATTTTGTACTAGATTAGGTGCAACCGGGACTTAATGGCAACTTCTCTAGGGTGCATAAGTGCCGCCTCCTAGTCGATGTCTTCTAGGTCTCCCACATCTCGCACCCAGCTCTCCCGTAGGGTGCTCAGATTATTGGGCATATTGAAACCATAAACAGAACAGGCAGTAGGGGAAATCCGCGCAGGTAAGTGATAACAGTAGCTTCAAAGGTATCCTATTAAATGCTAGTGCTCAAAGGTCACCATGCAACGACCACCTCACGTTGCAATTTGTGGACAAATTGCCCACTATAGTACAAAATAAATAATTGGCAGCCAGAGCAGATAGCATGCATGTAATAGTAGCAAATAAAGTCCAAATATCCGTCCTGAATATTTTCTTCTTTGTTTATTCCAAATTGACAAGATATCATTCACTGGTATCCATCTTCTTTAGCAACATGATTTTAGAACACAAGCCATGCCAACACGTGTTTCGTCCATACGGCTATACGCCTAGGACTTCATCAGGGCTAAAACAAGAAAAAATGACCTAATTACAATACAGTACTCTGTTAAAAACATATGGGGAAAAATACATTCTTCTCCCATAATGTAAATACCACCAATGCAGTGAACATGGTACTTTATACAACAAGTGAGATATCTCCAGGTCAACAGAACAGGGCAACTATTTGTTACTCAGAAATTCCCTGAGAGTATAAATAGTACCAAGTGCCAGAAAATTTTAAAGAGAGAGATCACCTCCAAAGTGAATATACATTCCCAAAATAGAAAGGAAAAAAGAAGGAAAAAAGATTAAGACATGCTGATACCTCAGAATAAAAATCAGCAAGACTAATACAACTTAAGATAATAAACACCCATGCGCCTTAATGCATGCTAAGTCAAATTAACTAACACTTACCAAAGATCAGTATTACAAGAACCCTTAAATAATTGACGATCGCATCAAGAAAAAGGTCGTGGTAAACCTATAAAATTAAAAGTACTTAATGTCTGTTATAATAACAAGAAAAGTATAATCCAATATAAACTTCGTAGTTGATGGTACAATTATACTAAGGGTTTATATAAGTGACCGAAATTTCATAAGCTCTCTTCTAAATTCTCTCAATTAAGTACATGATTCAATAAGCGCACCTAAGAGTAAAATACAATAATATTCCACACCTAAGATCCTAGACTATATCTATTTATAAACAAATAATAATAACTATAATTGATATCACATATACGTGCATAAATAATTATGCACTCATAAAGAAAAAATTACAGTTCATACCTAAAATTAAAATGTGTCCTTTCTTCTAATAGCACCCATAGTCCAACGATCAGAAATATGAATTAAAATTCATCGCGGTCAGCCACATATCCTATATATTGGATATAAACATGAAGTTCAGAAAAAGCAAGTGCAACTATCTCAATAGATGTCTAGGCCTTAAATAGGGTATACACGACCGTAATATCCAATTCTAATAAATTAAAACATGAGGTCTCTTGAGAGGAACCCGACTTCATAAGAGGTCTTGGTGTTATAAAGGCATATCGTAGTCAGAACATATTACGAGAAGTTATTGCGAAAGGCAAGACGAGTCGAGTCACTGCCTTCTGCATTTATAAAGGCATATCATAGTCTGTACATATTACTTGAAGTTATTGCGAAAACCGAGAGGATCAATTCACTACCTCCGCATCTGAAGGGCACAACAACTTACAAAGATTTATAGAAAAAGGGTAACCCTAAACTCACCGCCCCAATGACTGCGTTATGCAGTAGAATTATATATCTAATCAAACCAAACTTAACTTATACTAAATAAACCAGCGTAGCTTGAAACTCTAAGCATAGCCTCTCATTGACCACACTCGCACATTATATCCAGCAGCTTACCTAAAGCCGACTTCATCGGTAGAAGGTCCTCGTGAAAGAGTATCAGCGTTTAGTGCACGCGCCATCTTGGAGCTATATGTTAAATCGCCTCTAAGTGTAGAAATCAAAGACAGACCACAAGTTCACTCGCACTAACTCGAGTACTACGTAAGCAGTTAAACCTACGCCATATTGGAACGTGTAATTTGTGTACAAGTTCACCAAGATTTCGATGTTAGCATTACATTTAGTAACGGATAATAAAAAGGACCCGGCCGATATAATAAAGAGAAAAGGGCTCAATATTTCCTACATATTACTTCATACAAATTGATTTTATGAAAACCGAGTATATTATTGTAAACGAACCATAATGCTCCCCTAACAAAATCCAAGAGGATTAAAGAATCAGTCAATAGATAAATCTACTTGTAGTTCAAATGCTTCTGACCCCAAATGGTCAATCACTCCATGATTGCATCAAAAAGAGCTTGGTAGACTAACTCAAATTCTAGAGCCCCTCTAAGGAAGGGATATATCCAATCCCAAGGGCTTTTGGTATATAGAGAAAGCAATTAGTAAGAGTAGATAGAGAACAGAAAGAAGACACACAGAATAAAGCAATAAATTACAATCTAATTCAGCAGTAAGGAGATTAGGGGACAGTTACTACATGCTGTTTCAGCACATATGTCTAGTAAAATGTCACCTTAATACATTTCCGTTAAGTTAGTATGCCCATAAATTAGATGGTTACCTCCTACACCAATTAGGTACATAAGTTCATTTCTGTAGCATAACATCAGTAGCATCCATGATTACAGTTAACCTGAAACTTTACATCAAACACGGGAAATCTTAACATGAATATATGTCAAATATTCTGGGCAGTCACTGATTTTAAATGCCCAGAAAATATTGTAATTCATTATCGATATTAATCCCCTGTTCAACCGCATGTAATTTGAGAATCCAGCGTGCTTCAGCCTGCCGTAGTCTCAATTCACGATTACCCCCTGCAATCAATAGGTACAGTTTCTATGCCGTGAAATTTGAATGATAGCTGTTTCTGTTGCTCTATACATTCCAAGGCATGATGCACTATAGGGTATCTCTCATCCATATTTTTCAATGCTCTAAAGTGTTCAGAGATACGTATTTTTAGATTCCTAATAGTACTTCCTACGTAGATCTTAGCACACTTGCATATTATGATATAGATCACATATTTTGTATTACAATCTATATGTTGGTTAATATAGTGTTTTCTAGAGCCATTATGTTGGAATTCTAGTGTTCCTGAAAGGGCAAATTTACACATACTGCAATTTCCACATTTGTGGAATCCCAGGTTATGTTTGTGTAACCAAGTCAGATTCCCCTTGTTCTTGTTGGGATAGCTAGGGCTAATCATATTGCGAATTGTTAAGCCTTTACGATAAGTCAAACTAGGGCACTTAGTTATGTACTTGTTCAATTCTGAGTCTGTAGTTAGCAGATTCCAGTGATGTTTTAGAATATTAAAAACTTTATGTGACCATGGATGGTAGTTGGCAACCATTCTAACTGGTTCTATTTTTCGAGTTGTTTTATTAATCCGAGGCTTAAGTGTCTCAGTCTTCGCAAGTACATGGGCTCTCTTTTTTGCTTTATCAATGACTTTGGCCTCATAGCCCCTCTCCAAGAATCTCCGTTCAATATCCATGGAGCATTGAAAAAGTCTAAATCTTTACTGCAATTTCTACGTGCCCTATAAAATTCCCCATATGGTATCGAATTGATCTGTATACTTGGGTGGGCACTAGCTGCATGTAAAACAGAATTGCAGGCTGTCTCCTTTCTATACATTCTACTGTTTATGCTGTCATTTTCTACAAACAATTCAACATCCAAGAACACAATTTTCTCAGTACTGTGAGACATAGTAAATTTCATATTGTACATGTTGGTATTAAGGTACCCAAAAAAATCATACAGTGCACTCTCACTCCCAGTCCAAATTAAAAGACAATCATCGATGTATCGACCAAAGTACACAATATAGTCATGCCATGCGGCACCAGAGGGGCCCCAGACATGCGCCGCCTCAAACCTCCCCATAAAGAGGCAGGCAAACGACGGCGCAAATCTGGAACCCATCGCAACCCCGCATGTTTGCTGGTACCATTCTCCATCAAACAGGAACACATTATGTTCTAAAATCATTTTGGACATTGTTATGATCATTTCAGAGTGTTCCAGAAGTTCCACTGGTCTTTTCTCAAGAAAATGGCGGAGTGCTGACAGCCCCTGCTGATGTAAAATATTGGTGTAAAGAGACACCACATCCAATGTTACAAGAATCATAGACTCATCCCATACTATATCCATGACTGTATTCAGGATGTGCTTGGTGTCTCTAATCGTGGAGGGTAAATTATTGACATATGGTTGTAAATATGTGTCCACAAATTCAGAGATTCTCTCCGTAGGGCCTCCTATGCCGGACACTATCGGCCTACCTGGAGGAGCAGTAGCATTTTTATGGATTTTAGGTACAGAATATAAACAGGGGTATCTAGGTCTATCTATTAATAAGTACCGATATTCATCATCATTCAATAACCCTGTTGTGTTCCATTTTTTCAACTGTTCATTGATTACTTTCATGATTCCAAAAACAGGGTTATTAGGTAGGCTTTTTGATGTAATCAGGCAAACACAGGTGAGAGTAGAGACTACGGGCCTGATTCACAGAACTAACTTACGTCAAAAACGTAAAGTTAGTACTTTTTGGTATTCACAGAATACACTTACTCATTTTGGTATTCACAGAATGAACTTACTCATTTCGGTATTCACAGAAGTTAGTAGTCCTAACTTTAGGACTCCTAAATGCCTTCTGTGAATACCGAAAGTCTTAAAGTTAGGATTTTTCTCAGTTTAGGAGTAGTAAAGTTAGGACTCCTAACTTTAGGACTCCTAAATGCCTTCTGTGAATGCCGAAAGTCTTAAAGTTAGGATTTTTCTCAGTTTAGGAGTAGTAAAGTTAGGACTCCTAACTTTAGGACTCCTAAATGCCTTCTGTGAATACCGAAAGTCTTAAAGTTAGGATTTTTCTCAGTTTAGGAGTAGTAAAGTTAGGACTCCTAACTTTAGGACTCCTAAATGCCTTCTGTGAAAAATCCTAACTTTAAGACTTTCGGTATTCACAGAAGGCATTTAGGAGTCCTAAAGTTAGGAGTCCTAACTTTACTACTCCTAAACTGAGAAAATCCTAACTTTAAGACTCTCGGTATTCACAGAAGGCATTTAGGAGTCCTAAAGTTAGGACTACTAACTTCTGTGAATACCGAAATGAGTAAGTTCATTCTGTGAATACCAAAATGAGTAAGTGTATTCTGTGAATACCAAAAAGTACTAACTTTACGTTTTTGACGTAAGTTAGTTCTGTGAATCAGGCCCTTCATGTTTATTGACCGTTAGCCTCCACAGCTCCCAGGATACTGACAGGTCATACACATTCAAACAGGAACATTCTGTTGTCATAGCAATGACATCATAGATGCTACTGGGGAGGTGAAGGAGATTACTACAACATCTCTCTTCTTCCCTAAAAACACAATGAAAGGAGTGAACAAGAAGAGAAAAACAAGGAAAAGAGAATAAAAAGGAACAAACGTGGAAGGATGGAGAAAAAATAAGTAAATAAATGAACAACTGGAGAAGAAGAACAACATAGGACTGAAAGTAAGGTAAAGGATATGCATGAGATACATTAAAATTCACAATGCTTTACGAGATAGAATTACAAATCTATGCGATTAGGCGGAAAAGAAATCCTACCACTTCTGCGTGGCGGAACATATTTCAAAGACGAGTCAGCAGAATCCTGACTCACTTTCTGAGACGGTGTGGGTTGGACTGTGAGACTGTCTGCAACATTTCCAGAACCAAGATCAAGTTGCAAAACCATCTTCTTAGGAAGCTTATAAACCCTAGAAAGATTCCACCAATTCTTCCCATTGACCCGTACAGCACAACGAGACACAGCATCAACTCTGACAGGAGGACCAAACTTTGATAGACCTTTAGGGACATTGTGAGGGGACTTGATTTTGACCCAATCACCCACAGAGACATCTGACTTGAAACCTTTTAACCTTGGCAAAACGCTGGGCAAAACAGATTGATCAACTGAACCAGCCCCATCATGTGACATCCCACTCTTGGTACGGGAACCCCATTTTTTCATCCAAGCAGGGCACATGTGAAAGGAAGCTTCTCTGCCCCTGAGGAGTTTGAAAGGGCTGGAACCTGTAATGGAAGAGGGAGTCGTGCGATGTGCCCAGAGCATGCTATGAACGGCTTCCTTAATCTCGATTCTCGAAGAGACAGCCCATTGTATACATTCAACAAGAATACGGTTGGTACGTTCAATAAAACCATTAGCTTGTGGGTGATAGAGAGCCACACGCTTGTGAGCAATACCAGACTGGCACAAAAATCAGACATTTCTTTTGAGGTAAATTGTACCCCGTTGTCGGATACAATTTCTTTTGGGAAACCCTCTCTTGCAAACAGACTCTGAAAGAATTTGATGACTTCCTGTGAATTGGGATCAGTCATGAAATGTACTTCCCACCATTTACTGAAATAGTCGGCCACAACTAAAGCAAATTTATACTTTTTAGGAAGAATGTTGAAAGGCCCCACAAAATCAACAGCCAATTTCAACCATGGACCATCAGGAGCAATGACATCTTGCACAGGAGGAGAAACAATTTTTACAACTTTGTCGCTGGAGCAACATGTCAGACAGCCTTCCACAACATCATTGATGTGTCGGTCCATGAAGGGCCACCAATAAAAGGCACGAATTCTTTTTTTTGTATTAGTTTGCCCAAGATGTCCCTCATGTCCAAAATCAATAATACGGCTTCTCAATGACTCAGGAGGAACAAACTTTTCTCCTCGCAAGATCATTTCACCCCCCTCCAAGGTGAGCTCATCTGCAATTTTAGCAAAAGGATGAAAATGACTCTCAAGATGTTTTTCTTTGGGCCATCCTGAGACAATGTACTCTTTAACGCTCTTGAGGATGGAATCGGACTCCATTCCCTGAAACCATTCCTGTTCTGTAAAACAACCCAAAGAGCAGGCATCGACCGCAGCTATCAAACACTCCTCATCAACATCATCATCAAGGGCATGTTTGGGAAGGGGAAGAGGAAACCTTGATAGAAAATCAGCCCTGGTATTCTTTCCCCCAGATATATGCGCAACATCAAAATTGTATTGCAGCAATTTTGAACTTAGCCTGGCAATTCTTGGGGTATGGTCTTTTACAATCTTACCTTCCAGAATGGGAACAAGTGGTTTATGGTCTGTGAAAAGATTAAAAGACTTCCCCCACAGAAAACACTTAAACCTCTCCACTGCCCAACAACACGCCAAAAGCTCGCGCTCGATAACAGAGTAGTTCTTTTCACTTGGCCGTAAGGCCCGTGAAGCAAACCCCACTGTGTATTCTTTTCCCTGTTTAACCTGAGAAATCATGCCCCCAGACCGTATAAGCTAGCGTCCACTGACAGCGTACACTGAAAGTGAGGGTCAAAGGGTGTGAGGATCTTGCAGGACCCTAATTCTTTCTTTATTTGAGAGAATTCATTTTGACAAACATCATCCCAAACAAAAATGGCTCTCTTCTTCAATAACTCTCTCATGTGTGCAGTCTTTGCCGCAAAATTTGGAATAAACTTAGTGTAGAATTCACACATTCCCAAAAACGAAGACACCAGTTCTTTTGAAGAAGGACAAGGAGCATTAACAATGGCCTCGATGAGGCCTTCCCTAGGGACGATCCCTTCTCCAGAGATGCGGTGCCCCAAATACTCAATAGATTCGACTGCAAAAACACATTTGAGTTTATTTGCCACTATGCCTTTACCCTCTAACTTCTCCAAAACCTGCGTAAGATTTTTATCATGTGATTCCTTGCACTTCCCTGCAACCAATATGTCGTCCTGGAAAACGACCGTGTCAGTGACACCTTCCAACACTTTTTCCATAATGCGTTGAAAAACGGATGCCGCCGAAGCCAGTCCGAACGGCATCCTCCTGAATTGGAAAGTTCCTATGGGTGACACAAAAGCAGTTAAGTGTTTGGTTGTGGGGTCTAGTTCAACTTGATGATACGCTGATGCTAAATCGATCTTGGAGAACAATTTCGCACCAGCAAACTTGGACAAAATATCGTCAATACGAGGGAGAGGGTGTGAATCAACCCAGATCTCTCTGTTTAAGCTGCGTAAGTCAATGCAAACCCTAAGGCTCCCATTTTTTTCCACGTACGACCAGGGGGACAACCAAAGGGAGGATTCAATGGGTTCAATGACCCCTGATTCACACATTCTCCTAAGTTCTGCTGAAAGGTCATCCCTGACACTAAAAGGTACATTGCGTAATCTGTGCTTAATAGGCACTGCACCCTCTTTAACTTTGATTAAATGCTTAAAACCACTTATGCATCCTAAACTGTCTCCAAAGACTTTGTGAAACTTCCTGAACCAAGGAATAGATGTATCACCTAGAGCGTGTTCATCCACCACCGAAACTTGCTCCAAAGTACCGGGTCTGAGTGTCATCCCAAACAATCCCTGGTGGTACCACCCAAGAATGTTGAGCCCTTTCTTAGCTACATACACCTTTCCTCGAATGTGTCTGTCCTTAAAAACAAGAAGCGTTTCAAAAAACCCAGATAACTCAATTTTTCTGCCCTCGTAAGAAACTGGACTCCTATCTGGTGGATTAAGTGGTTTGTCAACCCATGTCCTCTCAAAAGCTCCTCCGTGATCATTGTCATACGTGCCCCTGAATCGACTAATAGGTGAAGAAGCTTACCATCCACCATAATCTCAACAACAGGGTCGATACAGTCTTCAGAATCATCCTTGACGACTACTACTAGGTCGGTTAGAGAGCTAACGACCTCACACACAGCATTAGATTTGTCTTCTTCGTCATACACCACACTCACACTTCCCCTAAAACTACACACTTTAGCAAAATGGCCCTGTTTGCCACATTTGCGACAGGATGCGTTCCTGGCTGGACAAATCCTAGAATTGGGGAAATGAGTTGGATAACCACATTTATTACACACATTCTTTGAGAAGCCACCCCTCTTCTCATTTCTGTTAGGAACATACCTAATACCTTTGGACTCAGTTTGTGGTTTATCACTTGAAACCTGCGCTTTGTCACTTTTGTCTCTACTATCTTTGACAGCGCCTACAACATTTTTATCTGTTTTCAACTCTCGCGACGCCTTTTGCGAAAGCTCAATGCTCTTAACTATGGAAATCGTTTCTTGTAACGAGGGATTCTTTAGAGTGAGTAGTTTCTCTTGCACCTTTTTATCATTAGAATGAACAACAATTTGATCACGAATAAGCTGTGACGTAAAATGTTCAAACTCACATTCTGACGCAAGTATGCGAAGAGCTGCCACGTAAGATACAATGCTCTCATCCATGTCTTGCTCCCTTGTGAAAAATGTATGTCTGGCTACAACCAGGCTGCTCTCTACGTCAAACTGTTTCTGTAGCATTCTAACAGCTTGTTCAAATTCGTCTAATTCATCCTCACCCTGAACTACGTCCAGAGGAGGAAGATGCTCTAACACAGCTTGTCCCTCAAACCCTAAATTGTGCTCCAAGATGAAACGTTTCCTCTGTGCGCTAAATCTGCTACCTCCCATAGCGCCTAAATATTTTTCAAAGGCCCTGTACCAGACCTTCCACCTAACTGGTGGGTCACCTGGAAGCTGTAAGAAAGGGGGGGGAGCTTGTACATTTTGCATTTTTCAAATTGACCAGTGATACACACCCTGCAGTAAGATACAACATTTTCACTTTTAAAAAAAAAAAAAAATTATATGGTTGAAGTCTACACGCAGAGTGAGCGTCAAAAGACAGTATTGAAAGTCCACCTGTAAAGCAAACAGTACATGAACTCCACCTGCAAAACACAAAAAACAATTCGGATAACGACCTCTTATAGATTCAGGTCTAGCTGAAAACAAAAGTGAAAAGAAAAGCCCTCTAATATTGAAATGTCACACACTGCCAAATTATGGTTTCTCCAAAGTTGAAAGGAATAAAAAAATAAAAAAAAAGTACACTTTAATAAATATGCTGGGTTGGTGAATTCCTTTTTTTTTCTTCCTTATTTACGCTTGCTTCCCAGAGCGTGATGATTGTCATAAACTTTTGCTTCACTTTTTCCACTATCGACACGACCCAAGAAAATGCTTTCGACGACCCAAGAAAATGCTTTCCTTACTTGTGGGTGAACACTTTTCCGTTTCTTGAACAACCACTCCACTAGAAACGGTCCTTTAACTCGCGCTCCCCTACACCGTTTGCTGGAATGCCACTGCTTGAATGCTGAAGACACAGTGCAGAGCGCATGCGTGACTCTGAAACGCGACGCTCTGATTTGCGCATAAAATCGTGGAACGCACGATGCGGACACGAACAATGCAATGCGCTACTTCAATCACTCTTGCGCATGCGTGACTTGATGCGACCTGATATGACCAGGAAGTCAGTTGCCTAGCACCACTGCCTAACAACCAAACCCTTCGCTGCTTCACTCTACACGTTCCACCACGTCATCACAAGGTGGCGGCCGTGAGAATGAGAGGATCTCTGTGCTCCGAAACGGCAACAGAAGAGCCGGAGCGGCAGAAACAGAGTACAGGCACAGCCGCAAACCAAACACGCCGCCGGAGACCACCGAGACTAGGGAGTCACAAATGGCGTCCGAAACTCACTGTTCTGTAGATAGGAACTTCCCGCAGAAGAACAGCTGGGAGTGAAGATTGCGGTGCACCCACGCTCTGCTAATTACCCAGGAACAACACCGAGATCCACGATCCCATCGGTGTTCAGGTTAAGGGTAATACTGGATGTCCTGAAGGGTCGGTAGGCTCTTCACAGGAAAAACAGCATCAGGTGCAGCAACTGTAACGCCGGACTGGCAAGACACTGGAACCCCGGCTTGGCAAGGCAGGCAAACACAGCGGGAGACTTCACGCGTGGATGGAGGCACTTAACGGTCAACCAACTCGTCGCCAATTTGAAGTAATCAGGCAAACACAGGTGAGAGTAGATACTTCATGTTTATTGACCGTTAGCCTCCACAGCTCCCAGGATACTGACAGGTCATACACATTCAAACAGGAACATTCTGTTGTCATAGCAATGACATCATAGATGCTACTGGGGAGGTGAAGGAGATTACTACACTTTTATAACACAGAGTGTTGTTAAGTTGGCTCTTGATTTCACTCTCATAATAGTCTCTTTCCATAACAACAATGTTGCCCCCTTTGTCTGCTTCCCTTACAATGATTGTATCATCAGACATAATTTGATTGAGTGCCATTCTTTCTTTAGATGTTAAATTATCAACACGAGGCCAGCGTTTACGTTGGTTCATTGAATTCTCAAATTTATCCAACTCTTTACTAACAACCTTATAAAAGGCATCAATGTTATTACCAGAAGCTAAGTGAGGTACCCATTTAGATTTAGGCTTTAGGCCACTATCTTCACTTAGATCAGTAATACATTCCAAGTCTTGCAGGACCCTATGCATAGTTATAGGGTCTTGCTCATCTTCTGTAATCGACAAGAGTAAAGTCGTATCTCTAATATCTTGGATTGATAGATCACCAACAATCAAATCTGGTGTACATTGTTTATTAGCCAGCGTACTGGAAGCAAAGAATTTTTTAAGTTTCAAGTTCCTCACGAACTTATATAGATCTATTTTTACATCAGTTATGTCACATTGTTTAGTTGGACAGAAACGCATTCCTTTACTAAGGACAGAAATCATATCAGGGGAAAGTGTGGTATTGGATAGATTAATGACCTGGATCTTATTTGACTCGTCAACTATTGTTTGCCCTTGCTCCATGAGCGAGTGTTCACTCTGTCCCTTATTTCTGAGTCTGCCTCTCCCCCTGCTCCCTCTCTTGGTCTTCCTCGCATATCTTCTCTCTGTCTGTTGCCATTCTCCTTGTTGCCGATACGTATGCGTTGAACCTCGCGTAAAAAACTATTACCCATAGCTACATTGGGTGCTCCCTCTACTGTTCTCTCCTCTTCTGTCACTGATAAAATACTGGATGAAGTAGTACTGGTTGCACTAAGTAGAGATGATCTACTGCCACCAATTTGTAAATCTTGCCTCACTAGATTATCGAACTTCTTAGCAAACGTAAAAACTCTGCCATTACGATAGTCTATTTCATCCCGTTTTAATTTACGGGCTTTCTTTTCTTTGATCTCTTCCTCAAATTTATTCAGTATTTCCTCCAAGATGGCATAGTTCTTTTTGGCAACTTCTGGAAGTTTGATATCAGCAATTTCTTTCTCAAGTATATCTGCCTCTTCCGCAGCTTTTAGTACCTTTCTCTCAGCGTTCTCAATGAGCAAATTCATAAGGCGCATGGAGTTCCCTATGAGTTCTTTTTCCCAGAGGAGGAGCAAGTCCTCCTCCAAGTCATCATAAGTGGGGAAAATGTTAGAGCGGAGGCCCCGAGGGATCCTCCCTAGTTTGATATACTCCTTAAGTGTTGCCCCATCCCACCATTTTCCAATCTCTATCTTTTTGAGTCTCTCTAATCTCGAAAACTTAGCTTTTAGGCCTTCATTGGGCCTAACATTACCCTGGGTCACAGCTTTATTCACTGATATTCCTGCATTAAGATTTTTAAAGAGCTCTTCAGCTACTTTGCTTCTTTCACTCCTAGAGCACATATTTACCAATATTTTACAATACAAGTAATACACTACCCGCTGCAGCCCCAATAAATACTTAAACCATAAACAGAACAGGCAGTAGGGGAAATCCGCGCAGGTAAGTGATAACAGTAGCTTCAAAGGTATCCTATTAAATGCTAGTGCTCAAAGGTCACCATGCAACGACCACCTCACGTTGCAATTTGTGGACAAATTGCCCACTATAGTACAAAATAAATAATTGGCAGCCCGAGCAGATAGCATGCATGTAATAGTAGCAAATAAAGTCCAAATATCCGTCCTGAATATTTTCTTCTTTGTTTATTCCAAATTGACAAGATATCATTCACTGGTATCCATCTTCTTTAGCAACATGATTTTAGAACACAAGCCATGCCAACACGTGTTTCGTCCTTACGGCTATACGCCTAGGACTTCATCAGGGCTAAAACAAGAAAAAATGACCTAATTACAATACAGTACTCTGTTAAAAACATATGGGGAAAAATACATTCTTCTCCCATAATGTAAATACCACCAATGCAGTGAACATGGTACTTTATACTACAAGTGAGATATCTCCAGGTCAACAGAACAGGGCAACTATCTGTTACTCAGAAATTCCCTGAGAGTATAAATAGTACCAAGTGCCAGAAAATTTTAAAGAGAGAGATCACCTCCAAAGTGAATATACATTCCCAAAATAGAAAGGAAAAAAGAAGGAAAAAAGATTAAGACATGCTGATACCTCAGAATAAAAATCAGCAAGACTAATACAACTTAAGATAATAAACACCCATGCGCCTTAATGCATGCTAAGTCAAATTAACTAACACAAACCAAAGATCAGTATTACAAGAACCCTTAAATAATTGACGATCGCATCAAGAAAAAGGTCGTGGTAAACCTATAAAATTAAAAGTACTTAATGTCTGTTATAATAACAAGAAAAGTATAATCCAATATAAACTTCGTAGTTGATGGTACAATTATACTAAGGGTTTATATAAGTGACCGAAATTTCATAAGCTCTCTTCTAAATTCTCTCAATTAAGTACATGATTCAATAAGCGCACCTAAGAGTAAAATACAATAATATTCCACACCTAAGATCCTAGACTATATCTATTTATAAACAAATAATAATAACTATAATTGATATCACATATACGTGCATAAATAATTATGCACTCATAAAGAAAAAATTACAGTTCATACCTAAAATTAAAATGTGTCCTTTCTTCTAATAGCACCCATAGTCCAACGATCAGAAATATGAATTAAAATTCATCGCGGTCAGCCACATATCCTATATATTGGATATAAACATGAAGTTCAGAAAAAGCAAGAGCAACTATCTCAATAGATGTCTAGGCCTTAAATAGGGTATACACGACCGTAATATCCAATTCTAATAAATTAAAACATGAGGTCTCTTGAGAGGAACCCGACTTCATAAGAGGTCTTGGTGTTATAAAGGCATATCGTAGTCAGAACATATTACGAAAGGAGACAGCCTGCAATTCCGTTTTACATGCAGCTAGTGCCCACCCAAGTATACAGATCAATTCGATACCATATGGGGAATTTTATAGGGCACGTAGAAATTCCAGTAAAGATTTAGACTTTTTTCAATGCTCCATGGATATTGAACGGAGATTCTTGGAGAGGGGCTATGAGGCCAAAGTCATTGATAAAGCAAAAAAGAGAGCCCATGTACTTGCGAGGACTGAGACACTTAAGCCTCGGATTAATAAAACAACTCGAAAAATAGAACCAGTTAGAATGGTTGCCAACTACCATCCATGGTCACATAAAGTTTTTAATATTCTAAAACATCACTGGAATCTGCTAACTACAGACTCAGAATTGAACAAGTACATAACTAAGTGCCCTAGTTTGACTTATCGTAAAGGCTTAACAATTCGCAATATGATTAGCCCTAGCTATCCCAACAAGAACAAGGGGAATCTGACTTGGTTACACAAACATAACCTGGGATTCCACAAATGTGGAAATTGCAGTATGTGTAAATTTGCCCTTTCAGGAACACTAGAATTCCAACATAATGGCTCTAGAAAACACTATATTAACCAACATATAGATTGTAATACAAAATATGTGATCTATATCATAATATGCAAGTGTGCTAAGATCTACGTAGGAAGTACTATTAGGAATCTAAAAATACGTATCTCTGAACACTTTAGAGCATTGAAAAATATGGATGAGAGATACCCTATAGTGCATCATGCCTTGGAATGTATAGAGCAACAGAAACAGCTATCATTCAAATTTCACGGCATAGAAACTGTACCTATTGATTGCAGGGGGTAATCGTGAATTGAGACTACGGCAGGCTGAAGCACGCTGGATTCTCAAATTACATGCGGTTGAACAGGGGATTAATATCGATAATGAATTACAATATTTTCTGGGCATTTAAAATCAGTGACTGCCCAGAATATTTGACATATATTCATGTTAAGATTTCCCGTGTTTGATGTAAAGTTTCAGGTTAACTGTAATCATGGATGCTACTGATGTTATGCTACAGAAATGAACTTATGTACCTAATTGGTGTAGGAGGTAACCATCTAATTTATGGGCATACTAACTTAACGGAAATGTATTAAGGTGACATTTTACTAGACATATGTGCTGAAACAGCATGTAGTAACTGTCCCCTAATCTCCTTACTGCTGAATTAGATTGTAATTTATTGCTTTATTCTGTGTGTCTTCTTTCTGTTCTCTATCTACTCTTACTAATTGCTTTCTCTATATACCAAAAGCCCTTGGGATTGGATATATCCCTTCCTTAGAGGGGCTCTAGAATTTGAGTTAGTCTACCAAGCTCTTTTTGATGCAATCATGGAGTGATTGACCATTTGGGGTCAGAAGCATTTGAACTACAAGTAGATTTATCTATTGACTGATTCTTTAATCCTCTTGGATTTTGTTAGGGGAGCATTATGGTTCGTTTACAATAATATACTCGGTTTTCATAAAATCAATTTGTATGAAGTAATATGTAGGAAATATTGAGCCCTTTTCTCTTTATTATATCGGCCGGGTCCTTTTTATTATCCGTTACTAAATGTAATGCTAACATCGAAATCTTGGTGAACTTGTACACAAATTACACGTTCCAATATGGCGTAGGTTTAACTGCTTACTTAGTACTCGAGTTAGTGCGAGTGAACTTGTGGTCTGTCTTTGATTTCTACACTTAGAGGCGATTTAACATATAGCTCCAAGATGGCGCGTGCACTAAACGCTGATACTCTTTCACGAGGACCTTCTACCGATGAAGTCGGCTTTAGGTAAGCTGCTGGATATAACATGCGAGTGTGGTCAATGAGAGGCTATGCTTAGAGTTTCAAGCTACGCTGGTTTATTTAGTATAAGTTAAGTTTGGTTTGATTAGATATATAATTCTACTGCATAACGCAGTCATTGGGGCGGTGAGTTTAGGGTTACCCTTTTTCTATAAATCTTTGTAAGTTGTTGTGCCCTTCAGATGCGGAGGTAGTGACTTGATCCTCTCGGTTTTCGCAATAACTTCAAGTAATATGTACAGACTATGATATGCCTTTATAAATGCAGAAGGCAGTGACTCGATCGTCTTGCCTTTCGCAATAACTTCTCGTAATATGTTCTGACTACGATATGCCTTTATAACACCAAGACCTCTTATGAAGTCGGGTTCCTCTCAAGAGACCTCATGTTTTAATTTATTAGAATTGGATATTACGGTCGTGTATACCCTATTTAAGGCCTAGACATCTATTGAGATAGTTGCACTTGCTTTTTCTGAACTTCATGTTTATATCCAATATATAGGATATGTGGCTGACCGCGATGAATTTTAATTCATATTTCTGATCGTTGGACTATGGGTGCTATTAGAAGAAAGGACACATTTTAATTTTAGGTATGAACTGTAATTTTTTCTTTATGAGTGCATAATTATTTATGCACGTATATGTGATATCAATTATAGTTATTATTATTTGTTTATAAATAGATATAGTCTAGGATCTTAGGTGTGGAATATTATTGTATTTTACTCTTGGGTGCGCTTATTGAATCATGTACTTAATTGAGAGAATTTAGAAGAGAGCTTATGAAATTTCGGTCACTTATATAAACCCTTAGTATAATTGTACCATCAACTACGAAGTTTATATTGGATTATACTTTTCTTGTTATTATAACAGACATTAAGTACTTTTAATTTTATAGGTTTACCACGACCTTTTTCTTGATGCGATTGTCAATTATTTAAGGGTTCTTGTAATACTGATCTTTGGTAAGTGTTAGTTAATTTGACTTAGCATGCATTAAGGCGCATGGGTGTTTATTATCTTAAGTTGTATTAGTCTTGCTGATTTTTATTCTGAGGTATCAGCATGTCTTAATCTTTTTTCCTTCTTTTTCCTTTCTATTTTGGGAATGTATATTCACTTTGGAGGTGATCTCTCTCTTTAAAATTTTCTGGCACTTGGTACTATTTATACTCTAAGGGAATTTCTGAGTAACAGATAGTTGCCCTGTTCTGTTGACCTGGAGATATCTCACTTGTAGTATAAAGTACCATGTTCACTGCATTGGTGGTATTTACATTATGGGAGAAGAATGTATTTTTCCCCATATGTTTTTAACAGAGTACTGTATTGTAATTAGGTCATTTTTTCTTGTTTTAGCCCTGATGAAGTCGTAGGCGTATAGCCGTATGGACGAAACACGTGTTGGCATGGCTTGTGTTCTAAAATCATGTTGCTAAAGAAGATGGATACCAGTGAATGATATCTTGTCAATTTGGAATAAACAAAGAAGAAAATATTCAGGACGGATATTTGGACTTTATTTGCTACTATTACATGCATGCTATCTGCTCGGGCTGCCAATTATTTATATTGGGCATATTGTGTTACGTAAGTGAGAGATGTAGCCCCTCTAGTAAGTGCCTCTTGTAACAATCTCCCCTCCAATGGTGCATAATCTGGTATCTCAGGACCTATCAGGCCCTCGGCTAGCCATGCGTGTCTTAGCTATGCATATTTTAAAAACTGGGACTTATGTAAGTTGTACTCTTTACAAAAAGTTGCCAGGGATTTAAGCTCACCTCTTTCCAAAATGTCTCCAATAGAGGAGATTCCAATCAAATCCTACAACCCAAATTCTTGTAGTTTGCCAATCTTGTGCAACTATGTCTCCTTACACAAATCTGAGTCTCTTTAGTGATCTTACTGACCCATCCAATAACTCTCGTAGTCCTCCTCCACACCCCCAAGGTCACCGGAGTTGCCAAGAGTAGGCTTCGGACTCCTTTACCGTCATTGAGAAAGTGTAGATGAGTACTGAGGGCTAAAGTACCTCTCTCCAACCTATTTGTAGGGTGGTCTTGTGGCATATGCGCCCAATCATTGTTGGGGATCAGATGCGCCACCCAGTAATAGGCCTCTGTATGGGGAGGGCTATCCCACTATTATCAGGGTTTTGTTGTAAGGTCTTAAGTGCTATCCTGGGATGCCCACCTTATCACATGAGAGATCGCACATCTCCATTAATGTCAGTAAAAGTCGACCCCAGGAGTAGGAAATATGTGTTCTGCAGAGCATATAATAATTGTTGTAGTGTGATCATTTTAAAAAGTGCTGCCTGCCGTAGTAATGATAGGGGCAGTTCTTTCCACTGTTCCCTGTCCCTTTGGAAATTGGATACTATTCACCCAAGGTTGTGGTGATGGCATAGTTCTCTATGGGGTGTCATTAATATTTCAAGGTATTTAAAACCCTCAGGGGTCACTTTCAGATTTCCAGGGAAGGAGGGCCATTCCTGTACAGGACTCGGGGAATATATAGTGGACTTGCCCCAGTTAATTTTGTATCCAGAATGCTGCCCATACTCCTCTAATACATGGAACAGGGTGGGAATGGTGGTCGGGGGTTCGGTAATGTATAGCAGGATGTCATCCATGTAGAGGGAAATCCTTTCCTCTACGCCTTCAGAATCCATGGTCTTGAAGCCTCGGATGTTAGGGTGTATTCAGATTCGACAAGCCTGGGATTCCACTGTAAGGGCAAGGAGGAGGGAGGAAAGGGGACAACCTTGCTGGGTCCCTTGGCCAATAGGGAATTCACAAGACAACAATCCATTGACTCTGACTGCAGCTTTTGGCGCTCACATATTGCATTTTAAATCAACAAGGAGTGCTTTAGGTTCCTATAAATGTATTTTTTAGTGTCTTCCCCCTCCCCTCTGCATTTATTCATTGCAAAATGGTTGTAAAATGGTTACATTAATTGCATAATGGTTGTAAATTTGGGAGCCTAGGTAAGATTGTCTTGATTTTACATAATTTCACAATAAAACCAAATCTGAGTAGCGTACACTAGAGTGGAGTGGCATAGAGTGGAATAAGGTCAAGTGGAGTGCCGTTCAGTGGAGTGGCATACAGTAGAGTGCCATAAAGTGGAGTAAAGTACACTTGAATAGTGTAGAGTAGAGTGGCGTAGAGCGGATTGGTATAGAGTGGTGTGGTGCAGAGTTGAGTGGCGTATTGGGGCTTGAGTTGAGTGTGGAGCTGTGAAATAGCATAGAGTGGAGAGGCCTAGAATGCAGGGGTGTACAGTGGAGTGGCGTATAGTATGTTAACAGAACTTGTTAAGCGCAACTTATACCCGGAGGTGTCTTGGCGCTGGTTCAGCGAGCAAAGGTGAGGAAGAGAAAAGAAAAGAAAGAGAGCCTACTGATTAAAAAGCCATGTTTTCAGGTGCTTTCTGTATTGAAGTAGGGAGGGGGCTGACCTTATATGTAATGGGAGGAGATTCCAAGATTTGGATGCTCCGGACAAGAAGCTGCTCCCTCCCCATTTAAGTTTCTTAAATCTGATGGAATTGATTTTAAATGAGCCTGATGATCTTAGATTTCTGGTAGGAGTGTACCAGGAAAAGGCTTTCTTCAAGAAGAGAGGTCCAGAGTCGTGAAGGGCTTTATAGGTAAGACAGAGAGACTTAAACTTGAATCTGTTCTTGACCTTCAGCCAGTGGAGATCTTTCAACGCAAGAGAAACTGAGTGGTGTCTAGGCAGTCCCAGTAAAAGGCTGGCTGCAGGATTCTGAAGCACTTGAAGTTTGTTCATGTATTGGGCCTGCAAGCAATTATAAAGGCTATTGCAGTAGTCTATTTTGGACAGTATTAACGTAGAAATGACTGTCTTCCTAACAGAGGTGGGAAGAAAGAATAATATTTTCTTGAGTATTCTTAGGGTATTGTAGGATGAGGAGACCCCAGCATTGATTTGTTTGCCTAGATTTAAACGGTCATCTATAATGACCCCAAGACTCTTGGCTTTACTGGTGGGAGCAGGAAGGGGTCCCATTTCTAAAGGCCAGCAAGATGCTGACCAGAAATTGGGGTTGTTACCGAACAAAATCTCCATGGTTTTCCCGGCGTTGAGCTTGAGACAATGCTTGCTCATCTAGGAGTTGATATGTCTCATGCAGCTCTGAATGCGATGACTGGTATCTATATAGTGCAGTGGGTGTGACTATAATGGAGTACAGCAGAATAGCATAAAGTGGACTGGCATAGAGTGGAGCAGAGTAGAAGACAGTGGGTTAGAGCAATGTAGCATATAGTGGAATAGTATAGCATGGAGTGGTGTAGAATGAATGGAGTGGAGTGGCGTAGGCTGCAATAGCGTAGAGTACAGTGGCTTAGAGTGGAGTGGGATACAGTGGAGTGGCATTAAGTGGAGTAGAATGGATTGCCGTAGAGTTGAGTGTTGTAGTGTGGCATAGAGTGGAGTGGCGTAGAATCCAATACGGTAGAGTGAAATAGAATACAGTGAAATAGCATAGCATGCAGTGGTGTACAGTGTAGTGGCATACAGTGGAATGATGTAGAGTGGAGTGGCATACACTGGAATAGCGTAGATTAGAGTGGAGTAGAGTGGACTAGAGTACAGTGTTGTGGTGTCCAGTGGAGTAGCATAGAGTGTAGAGCCATAGAGTAAAATATCATAGCATAGAGTGTCATAGGGCGGAGTGGGGTCGAGTGGAGTGGAGTAGAGTAGATTAGCACAGAGCAGAGTGGCATGTAGTGGAGTGCCGTACAGTGGAATGGCATAGAGTGGAGTGCCTTAGAATGGAATAGTGTCAACTGGTGTAGGGTTCTGTAGAATCGAGTGGCATAGAGTGGAATAGCATAGAGTGGAGTAGAGGGGAGTGGCATAAAGTGAAGTCTCAGAGTAGAATATCGTAGAGTGGAATCGCATAGAGTAGAGTGGCATAGAGTGGAGTCACGTAAAGTTGAATAGTGTAGAGTGTAGTGACGTATACAGTAGTGGCATAGAGTGTAGTGGCTTAGAGTGGAGTACTGTGTGGTGTTAGAGACTGTATTTTAAAAAGTCGTAGTGCGAAAGTGGCTGAACGGATGTAGATAAAATTATACAGAATTATATATTGTGGGGTGGAAAGTGTAATTTTTGGTATTATGTGTAAACCAGTTAGTAGTAATAAAGTTATGAGAGCCTAAACACTTATTTATATAGTGTGCTGCTGTAGCTTTGCGGTATACCGTGGTACATGCCAATTACAATGCAGTATATGATTGGCTAATGGCTGCATTTATAAAAGTAAAACGCAGCCATGTAGTTTTCTCCACACCTAGGCTATGTCCAGGGTTAGGGCCTTGGATATAGTAAACAGTTGGTTTTATAGGTGTTCCCTAAGTATTTCGACTTTATTAAAGTGGTAATAGGTAAGGAAAATAATGAATATTTTTTTTAAAGTTTACGCACAACTGTGCTCGTACCTACAAAGTACTGCGGTACTTACAGGAAAAATAAAAAAAGAAATATGTAAAAAAAAGACACTGTAGTACACTATAGTTGTGAAATATAGTGTACTACAGTGTAATCTTTTACAAAATTAGTTCTTTTTTCATTATTTCTAAGTATTACAGTACTTTCTAAGTAGTACCACAGTACTGTGTTAATTTGTTTTTTAAAGTAAATATATAAAACATTGAAAATACATGACTGTACACTATATTTGTGAATATATTGTAGTACAGAGAATTTTTATTTTTTTAACATATTTATTTTAAGTAATGCAGTACTTCCTTGGAAGAACTGCAGTACTCTGTACTTTAAAAAAATATATATATAGAAAACTTTAACTAATTTTTCTTTACTTATTACCACTTTAAAAAGTGGTAATAGGGAGGGAACAAATATTCAACCTAATACTGAGCTATATCTAAAGCCCTATTCCAGAACACAACCAAAGTGTACTTAAAACAACATTGCTGCCTTTAATGTTTGTATAGGCAGTCAATAGCCATTCACATAATGCCTTGTCATTGCGATGTACTGCTGCACTTTCTCAAAATACCGCAAAATTATGCGAAACTAATGCGGCTTCAAATATTGCTAAGTTTAAATGCCTTTTAACTTTAAAAATATGTACCCTACTTCTCTGTACTACCAAAAAGGATCATCTGCACACCATAATCTATAATCCTGCCAAATCTCATGGACATCCAACAAGCCGTCTGACCGCTATCCGTGAGTACAAAGACTATGGAAAATGCATTGGAGGAAAAACGAGTTTTGGGACCCCTCCTATTTCTTTGCACCCTCATCGAATAATTACCGCAAAACTTAGCATCATCTGCCAATGTAGAAAAAGCTATGGTCTACAAAGTTTCATGTAGATTCGTCAAATGGGACCAAAGTTATTAATAGGGAAAAATGCAGGGAATTCCTATCTCTGGGAAATCCTGACTATAACTACAGAGTGGCTACTGTCGCCACTCTGAAATATAAAAAAAAAAATAATATATATATATATATATTACAGCTCCCAAGGAAAAACTGTAAAGGAGACAGCACTCCATGGAAACGGAAAATTCTTTATTGAAGGTGGTGTGTAGACAGACAAACGTATATATATATTATCTACTGGCGATAGCTAAGTTTCCATAGGAAAAGCTTTTTTTTTGCGAATAACTTTGGCGAAATTTACACAAAACCTCCCCTTTTTGGTTCAGCTGCTGTGTTGAAAGTTTCGGGTGATCGGTCAAGCGGTGGCCGAGAAAAAAAGGGGGCCCCACAACGTGTTTTCCCCATGTTAAGTCTATGGGGATTTTTCATTTTTTGAACATGACTACAGCCCGAACTGCTGAACGGAATTACACCAAATTTAGCAGAAAGCTAGATGTTGGTCCAGAAAGCATGCTTTTTGGGATTTGGTGTAAATCCGTTTAGTAGTTTTTCAGATATCTAATTTTAAAAAATATAGATCTCTGGGGACGCGAATCCTTGCAGTGGACTCGCAGATCCTACTAAAATTTGATTGGCTGCCAACACGTCAACCAGGAAATGTTGGCAGCCATCTTGGGACTCGGCTTCAAGCCGAATCCCAGAAAAAAGTAAAAAATAAAGAAAAGGGGACAGGGTAGGAATACCCTGACCCCCCAGATATGGTGGGGGTGTCCTACTATGACCATGCTCGGGTAAAACAATTTTTAAAAAAAAATGTTGCCATCGGACTTGCGGGTGGATCCGTGAATCCACGGCAAAATAAAAAAAAAAAAAGGCTTGTGGGCTCCCGCGTATCTTTTTTCTAAGGCCCCCAGGTGGGCCAAATCAGGTAAACAAGGAAGGGGTTCATGGGGCCCCCCTCCTAGGCTTTTCCTAAGCCCCGGGGACCGCCACCTCCCCAGGGCACTCAAAACTGAAAATGCAGGAGGGCCGCTCAGCATCCCGCTGACCCGGGGACCGCCACCTCCCCGGGGCTAAAATTAAATAATGAAGGGGGTTCGTCTCAGACCCCCTGCCCCGGGGTCCACCACCTCCCTGGGGCTTACTTAGCATTGGAGGGGGTCACTAACCATGTAATGAGTGATGTAATATGTGAGGTCATAAGCAGTGCATTGGGGGGCGCAAGTTATAGTTTTTTTTTTTTTTTCTCGTCTTTATTAAACAACCGTCAGCATGGTACAATTGTTTCAATCAACAGGTACAGTAAAGTACATCGGTATCATAGGCATACAGAGCAAGTGAGGAATCTCGTCATACAAAAAGCAGAGACATCAAAAAATAACATGGTACATCATAGGCGTTCGGTAACAGCAGGGGAAGTGATGGCGTAGCGCTACGTATACAATGGCATATATAGCAAGACATAGCTGGGAGTCTCACCATAGGCAGTGCAGGAGCTAAGGAATAGAGGGGAGAGGGGGGCATCCTTGGACCATGCACCAAGCGTAGAGGCTCAGGAGTCAGCATCAATTGGATGTTCTAGCAAATATGTCTGCAACGGACCCCAAATGTCACGGGGGCGTGAGGAGCGGGGGAGCAAGTCAGCATATGTACAGGTTTGGTCTTGCCAAAGAATCATATCGCCTAACCACTCCTTAAATTTAGGTGCACGGCCGCGGCCCCATTTGCAGGCTACGCGACGCTTCGCCAGGACCAAACTGAATGAAACAAATTTTCTATGTGTGACAGGAATATTTGCAGTATAGCCCAGGAGCGCAGTGAGTGGAGATCTGGGAATGGATATAGCGGTCATGGAGTCAAGGGCCCCGAAAACCTGCTGCCAGTATTCATACACCCCAGGGCACGCCCAGGCAAGGTGAAGGAAATCTGCCTGTCTCGCCTGGCACCTAGCGCAACTATCAGATTCGCGTAGGCCATACTTGTGTAGCCGCACTGGAGTGTGGTAATAGCGTTGGAGATACCTATAGTGAATGATACGCAGTCTGCTATTTGAAGAGACCCCTTCAGTTTGTTTACAACAATATGTCCATTGTTCATCAGTTAGCTCCTGACCCAGATCCAACCCCCATTTGGCCCGGGAAGTACAAGGCGAGTATTCGTGATCAACATACAGTGAATGGTAAAGTGTAGACACTAAGTGACCAGCGGTATCTGCCTGGAGCACGAGATGTAGAGGCAGCAGGGTGGGCGGCTCTGAGGGGAACGTGGGATGGCACGCTCGCACCCCATGTCGTAGGCGAGAATATAGAAATGTGTCCATGGTGGAAGGTGGGGGGTCATGACACAACTGTTGGAGGGTACGAAATTTACCTTTAACAAAGAGATCTCCCCATGTATGAATGTTTCGTGTGCGCGCCATATTTCTAAAAATACCTTCTTGCAACAGTGCCATATCAGGGTGGTAGGTGAGTGGGAGAAGAGGGGAATAGACACTGGATGCTGGCATGTATATCAAGATGCGGGCGCAGGCTATATTCGTGCAGTCCACTGAGGTAGGCTCTTTTGCACGAGGCGCAACTCTGGAAAGTATTACACCATCCAATGGGAGTGTTTCTGATAGTCAGTGTTCAGTGGCTACGTGGGGGGTGTAACGGGGGGATGGAACCAGTAATGAGCGAAGTGTGCCTGTGCACTGAGGTAATATAACTCAAAGTTTGGAATGTCCAAACCTCCTTGCTCGTAGGGTCGTGTGAGTATGTCCCATTGGATACGGGGTTGCTTACCGCCCCATACTAATCTAATCAATTCAGAACGGAGAGTGCAAAAGAAATGGCGCCCGGGGTCGTAAGGAATATTGAGGAATAAATAAAGGAATTTTGGTAATATGACCATTTTAATAAGGGATATGTGTCCCGCCATGGTTAGAGGCAGCGCTATCCAGCGGGTAATGCAGCCAGCGATGTGCTCCATGGCGCATCCGTAATTGAGACGCATGAGTTCTTCACGGTTCGTTGTGACCCTGATCCCTAGATACTTGACCTCATCATCGCACCATACAATAGGGTAATCCATTTCGAAGGGAGTAGCAGCAGCAGTCAGTGGAAAGATCTGCGATTTAGACCAGTTTATATTAATGCCAGAAAGGCCTCCGAATTTAACAAATTCCCGCATGAGTGGATTCAAATTTTGGCGGGGCTCTTTTACATAGAGTGTGATGTCATCCGCGTAAAGGGATATAAGGATAGGACGTAGAAAGCAACGGAGACCGACATGCTGGTAGTGTTGCCTAATCCTTGCCGCCAATGGTTCCATTACAAGGGCAAAGAGGAGAGGGGACAGCCCTGGCGGGTGCCACGGGAGAGGGAAAAGGATGAAGAGGCGTGCCCATTAATCAACACTCTGGCCGTAGGTGACGTATACAACAAGCGGATCCAGGAAAGGAAACCGATAGGGAGTCCCATACACTGAAGAACAGTGAATAGGTAGTCCCATTCCACCGAGTCGAAAGCCTTGGAGGCGTCTAAAAAAACTGCCGCCAGTGCCAGCTTGGGATCGACTGTCTGTAAGATGGAAAACAGAGTGCGGAGGTTATGGGATGTCGCCCTGCCTGGTATAAAACCCGCCTGATCAGGAAGGACTAATTTGTCTAACAGGAGACACAGTCGATTCGCCAGTAATTTGGCAAGAATCTTGGTATCGGTATTCAGTAATGACAGCAGGCGATAGGATTCACATCGGTCAGCGGGTTTTCCCGACTTTAACAATGACGTGATCAGAGCTTCACTCATCGAAGGCGGAAGGATTTGAGACTCATGGGCCTCGAGAAAGACTTCTTTCAACACGGGGAGCAGTTGGTCAATATATAATTTGTAAAAATCAACAGGTAGGCCGTCAGAGCCAGGGGCCTTGCCCGACCTCATCTGCATAATGGCCTCCCGTAGCTCATCGTCTTCGAATGGCGCGGCTAGGAATGCACGTTGCGTGTCCCCTAGCCATCCCAGGGTAATGTCGCCAAAAAAGGGTGTGAAGTCGGGGGGAGTGGTGCGTTGTGCCTTGTATAACTTCTTGTAGAACGAGGTGAATGTGCCCAGTATGTCCTGGCTATCTCTGTGTCGTGTGCCATCATCATCAACTACCTCCAACACATAATTAAAGAAGCGGGGCTGTTTAATATCATTGGCTAAGGCCCGACCGGGCCGTTCCCCCTCCCCGTAGCGGCGAGCAGTGAAGTATTTGCCACGGAATTTCACTTCGCGATCAGCGGTGGTTACATAGTCAGTCATTTTTTCCCGGAGCAGTGCTCTATGTGCGCCAGATCTATCTCTCCACATGTCCGTCTCTAGCTGCCGTATCTCGACCTCCAGGCGTTGTAAGTTACGTCTAATATCCCGAAGGACCCCAAAACTCTTGGACATGCCTATACCACGGACAGTGACCTTAAAAGCCTCCCACAGTGTGGCTAGCAAGTCTACGGAACCCCTGTTTCTGTCGAAAAAATCTTTGATTTCTTCCCCGAGTTCAGCCTGGAAGACCGTATCTAAAAGGGACTCTGGTAGCTGCCGCCAGAAACGGGGGGAGGCTGTGGCATTGGGAAGGGCTATTTCAAGGCACACAGGGGCATGGTCTGAGTATGTGCGGGCAAAGTGAGTGACAGACTGAATCCAAGGTGCTGTGCCCCGTGAACAGAGCCAGAAGTCAATGCGAGACCACGTGGCATGCCCCGAAGTGTAATGCGTACCTTCTCTCCCAGTGGGATGTGTGTACCTCCAGGCATCTACTAGCCCGTGTTCTTCCGAAATTTCCAGCAAAGCCTCACGTGCCCTGGTGTAATGGTGAGACAGGGGGCTGGAGCGGTCCACCGCAGGGTGTAATGTCAAGTTGAAATCACCCCCCCATAGCACATGTGAGGAGCCTGTATCTAATATGCGTCCCCATAGAGTGGAGAAGTAGTTTGGGTCGTCATAATTAGGGCCATAGCTACACACTAGGGTAACCGACTGTGTGCCCAAGGTGCCCCACACTATGCAACTGCGACCAGAATTGTCGCTATACGTGCCGTTTAATATGAATGGTGCATTTTTTTTTATCAGAATGAGAGTACCCCTAGAATAAGTGGAGTAAGAGGAAAATGCACGGGCTGAGGCCCATCTGCTGCCATAACTTGGGGGCGAGTGGGGGTCCATGTGCGTTTCTTGAAGCAATGCAATTTGCACCTGGTGTCGATCTAGATACGCCAAAATCTGTCTCCGGTTACTAGGGTCTCGTAGACCCCTGACGTTCCATGTGAGCAGTTTAATACTAGGGGCAATAGGATGCGTCATCATCAGAGATTAGAAGAAGGGGAAATGCTGTGTGTGTGCTTGTATAACAGTGTTACAAGTGCATGTGCTCTGGTCATCATAATAAGAGAATTGTACATTACGCATGACGGAACAATAAACAAGAACCCCCCCCCCTTTCCCTAACCCACAACTTATTTCAGCAAGATTGACATATGAAAATCCAGCAGTATATGGACCCCCCCCCCCACCCACAACGGCACCCCAATCGTGCCGGTAAGTGACCGCTCACCCAAAGAATCCCAATAAGTCAATGAAAGATCGCAAGTCCAGTAAAACAGGTTCAGGACCATGTAATACAGATAGATCCCAGCCCAAAAGGCAACCATACAAAGGGGAGCTCCCATAAGGGGGGCACCAGGTGGGCAACGAAACCGCTCCCATAACCTCTCACCGCTGTATTGCAGACCCATAGGGTAAGCAAAAATGGTGGAAAAAAAAAAAGAAAAGCCCCCTGAGGGGGATGCCAGCGGTGTAGGGGGGGGGGAGGGTGCCCGGTGAAACATCGGAGTTATCTACCAATCGTACAAACAGCATAAATATGCAAAGACATAGCATGCAGAAGAAAAAATATAACAGAGAAGCCCTCAGGGCACTTATCTGACCAAGACTGAGCGACAGGCGCAGGTACGCCCCAAGCCTGGCGCCGGCACTGGTGCACAACAATAAGCTATTTCATGTCCAAATGTATTCAGTAGAGTCTTTTCAGGGATCAGATCGCCATCATCACGTTGCCAATCAGCTGCCGGAAGGAGAGGGTGACCTGGAGTCCCGGTCTCGTCGCGGAGGGTTACTCGCCATCTTCTTCAGGAAGTCGTCGACTTGTTGTGCATTTGTAAAGATGCTATGCTTGCCTCCATGGAAAATCCGGAGCTTAGCGGGGTACAATAGTGCGTACTCAATGTTGGCTTTACGTAGTTTTTGTTTTGCTGGAAGAAACTTCAAACGCGCCTCCTGAACTGCCAGGGTGAAATCTGGGTAAATAGAAAAAGCAGTTCCCTCGAATTGTAGCGGCTTGGTCTCACGGGCTTTTTGCAGTGCAGTGTCTCGGTCTCTGAAATTAAGAAGCCTGGCAACAATGGGTCTCGGAGGGGCTCCAGGAGGAGGATGGGGCCCCAAGGAGCGGTGCGCGCGCGCTCCACTACAAGGTGGGGGGAGAAGGAGTCTGCTCCAAAAGTGGTCTTCAGGAGACGCTCCACATAATCCTCCATCCCGCCTGTATTGGTGGTCTCCGAATACCCACGAGGTGAATGTTGTTTCGGCGACTACGGGCTTCAATGTCCTCATTTTTGGCCGAGATTACTTTCAGCAACTTGTCCATATTTGTGACTTGTTCCCGCAAATGAGATGTGGTGTCCTCGGTTTCAGAGATACGTCTTTCAGCCTCCTTAATCTGGCCGTCATGTTTATCCACCTTGTGAACCAAGAAGTCTAAGCGGTTGTTCATAGTGTCCATTTTCCCGGACAGGTCCGTCAGGCTGTGCTGGACAGCTAGTAGTAACGTCTTGACGTCATCTCCAGGTGCCGGTGAGGAGGACTGACTGGGGTCAACGTCCGGGGATACGGAATCCATCGAGGCGGAGCGCGTCGCGGCCTTCTTGGTCTCAAATGTCAGTCGAGGCTGGCGGTTATCAGTTTTCCCCATGGTGGTATGATCACGGGGAAAACCACTAGTTTACTTCGCAAAGGCCGCCAACCAGGAACGCCCAGAGAAGCCTCCTCCCGTTCGCGGGTGTAAGCGTGTAGGTAGCAGCCCAAAGGTGAAGGGGTTAAAAGCGTAGTTGGCTCCAGCAAGGCGAAGTGGCAGGCCGTAAGCAACTGGGTAACCAGGGAGGGACCATTAGATGGAAGTCGCAAGGAGCTGCAGCTGCTGTACTGAGGTGTAGGCAGGGACCCAACAGCAAAGTTATGCGCAAGGAGATCGAAAAAAGAGGGGGGAGGGGGCTCCCTCGTAGTCAGCACCCCGGTCTCCCCTGACGACAGCAAGTCTAGCCAGCACAGCCACGCGGCGTATCTCACAAGGAGTGCCCAGACACAGCAGTCAGTGCCCGCAACCAATCTCCTGGCGTGTTAAACAAGTAGCTGCAGTCCATCCATGTACACTCATCCCATTAAAAATAAATCGAGGCAGAGAGAGCCACACAACGCCGACATGCCCACCACACCAGTCAACACGTGCCTTGCAGCGAAGTAAAGGCAGACGTGGCGGTTTACAGCCGTCTGGGCAGCATTATTACATACACCCGCGGGGGGGAGGCCACGCTGGGAGGCAACAGCACAAGCCGACAGTCAAAGAGCCCCCGTGTGAAGTGCGACGGGTGGGTCGAGCACTCAGCCGCTTCCGCTGCACGCTGGCAGTGATGGCGGTCCACGGGGAGACGGGACTCACAGCAGGAGAGAAGGATCCCGGAGTGGGCACAAGCAGGTCGCGGCGTCCGGAGGTGAGCGCCATCGGCGCTGCACAGCCCAGCGTCCGCCTCGCGTAGCGTGTGTCTCCCGCAGTCAAAGGGCGGCCAGCAGCGTAGAGGAAAGGAGGCTCCCCGCCTCGGATGGAGCTCGCGATGGAGGGTGTAGAGCAGCCACCGGCCTGTGATCACGCGGTGGGCCGGGGGGCTCGCGTGAATTCAGTCACCCAGCGGGGAACCGGCAGGAAGACTCGCACCAGCGCCAGTCCACAGCGGGGCGGTGTAGGAGCTTCAGGGGACACACAGACCGCTGATTTTCCTACCGTCGTGGCACACAGGCTACAGGAGTACTTAGATGGCAGCAGCAGTCTAGAAGAAAAGGCAGATAAGCGGATAAATGACGGATTCTTTCACCAGGTCTCCGGAGCCTCACAGGTGTGCGGCCATATTGGACGTGCGCCACCTAGCGCCCCTCGGGCGCAAGTTATAGTTAGCTCTGCTAACTATAACTGGTACATTTTACTGGTTTTGTATGAGTGAAGCCTGAGTCCAACTATAACGTCCCTGTAATCTTTGTTTTTTTCAGTGAATTTCTGTTTTTGTTTTTTTATTCCATTTCCTAACTATAACGTCCCGGTAACCTTTGGTTTTTTCAATGAATATATATATATATATATCTATCAACCCAACCAATACAAATACGAAACTTTTGCAGAAATGGAATGAAAATAAATGCTATGTTCAAAATGCATAATGGAAATATTAATCAAATACACCAAAAAAGATCACGACAAACTACTAATAGAAATTAGAGAAATTGAAAAAAAACTATTGCTGATATTGGATAAGGAACAAGTAGAAACCTTGACGAAGAACATGGAAGAAAGACTCAATAAACATGAAGATGATGTCAAAACATAGAAAGTTTGCTAGAGATGAGCTGAACTATTTGGGGGTATTTGCATAATGCTTTGATGTATTAAAAAAATACATACATTGGACCACATTACAATGGAAATGTTTGAACAGGAAGAAACAAGTGAATCATACACCCATATAAGCCAAAGGGAGGGCACCTCTGCCACAATCGAAAGACCAGCACAAAAGACATTGTTTTAGAAGAGATGAGACTCTTATTCAATGACAAACCAACAAGAACTAGAAAACGAGGATGGCCCTGAACAAAAAGGGAGAGGAAAACCAGGCAAAACAAAAGAAGAATGAAATTATCCTCTACGGAACCAAAGGAAGTGAAGAATAATTAACTAACACAAGAGGACAGACAACCTAGTACTCAATTTATCAGATCAACAAATCACAAAAAATTAAATGTCAGTACTGACTAGGTGATTATCCTTCTCCTTGGAACAACATTTCAGTTATGTTTAGACCAACATTGATAGGTGTAAACATATAGGGACACTGAAGCTGGCTAAGACACATGTAATAAATCAAAAACTGTAGACAAATATGAAAACAAATGCACAAAGTGCAACATCAAATGATCCAAACTTAATTACTGAACAAGTTCCAGATCTCATCTATCTACATGAATTGATAACAAGAGAAACCATTCAAGAAGCCACAGGCAGGCACATTCTAAAACCATTTGCACTTGATGGGAATGTGCATAAATATAGCAACTTGAAAGGGAAAATCCAAACACTGCCTAACTCTATAACCAGGGCACAAAACTGACTTGGTTTAAGAAATAAACAAACTTGAGAAAAACAGAAATCAAAAATGTGAAAAATTAACTAAGGATGAAAGACAAGCCATCATTGGCTTACAACTTAATTCTAAAATTGTCATCAAGCCGGCTGTTGAAGGCAGAAATGTAGTAATTATGAATAAAGACTCTCATGTAAATTAAGCTGTGCAAAAATTAATGAATAAAAGAACTATGGAAAACTTAATAAGAATCCCACAAAAGAAATCAACAAAGGATATCCTAAACTATTGTCAATGTGGCAATCACAATTACTTCTAAATAAAGATGAATATTGCTATTTCAAAGTGGACAGTCCTATATACTTTTCACCAAAGGTACATAAAACTCTTGTGAATCTGCCAGATTGGCACATTGTCTCAGCTTGCTAGACTCTGTTTGAAAATACATGGATTACTACTTAGCTCCTACAGTTAAAGATATTATGCATTTAGACCAACATTAATTGGCACAGAGATTATAGGTTGGTCACGACAGATGTGACTTTGCTATATACTTCAATTGAATATTAAATTGGTCTCAATGCTTGCAAGTACTTTCATAAACAAAGGAATATTGGTGAATTTCAGCATTCAAAAAAGTTACTTCAAATGACTGACATCTGCCTAAACAATAATATCTTTATCTTAAACCACCATATATACCGACAGATGTTGGGACAAAAAAGTGACTCACATGGTGATGGACATGCACCCCTGCTCTGAGTGCCCCAGCTGAAATGATATCTCGATCCCCCGTGCTGATTTTTTAACAAGAATCATGCGTGTCCACCATGACATAGGCCTGTCTCTCAGATTGAAGTCTTGTTTGACGGGGAGGGATGCCCAAAGCGCTATCTTCATAGTGATGAAAGGCTACTGCCTTTACCAGGAGTTAAGTAGCGTGAGCGCGGTGGTAGCAGCACACCGTGTAGTGATCAGTGGGAGTGAACAGGCTTTTTTGCCTGTGTCACTGAAAGGAGGCCTACAGGCCCACTCTTAAAATTCTGCTGCTGTGTGCTTAACCCACCCTTAGCCTACATCAAGTTAGTATGTGGTGCTGTGCAGCACATGTGTAGTTGCATGTGTGTGCTGTGTGTATGTGTGCCTGTGAGTGGTACAATATGTGGAACACTCTGGGTTCCATTTTAGGAGACCCAGGGCAGACTGAAGGAGCATGGTGGGCTAGAGGATTCCCACCAGACAGATTTGTGGATTGCTGCATCCCTGAGAGCTGGGTGGGACATACACTGGAAGGAAGAGCCAGGCTCTTCAGTACACTTCAAAGGATGCTCTTTGATTCTGAGAAAGGTCACTGGAAATGGGCTGGGCACATCTTAGGAAGGAGACAAGGCTGATAGGAGAATCATAAAGGGTAGGTCTGGGGTAACCGTATGCTGCATATATCACTGTGGCTCACTTCCAGGTCTGAACCTCTCATCACTCCCATGGCCTGTGTTGTGGTACTATCAGATTTGGAGTCGCTCCTGCTGTGACAAACTGTTTTCTGGAAGAAGTGAAAAACAGAGGAGTGGGCACTTCAAAAGGAAGCAGACCGCTAGCACAAGACTTAGATGCTAAGTTGCATTTGGTGTCTGGAAATTGACTATTAGAAGGGGAGCTCAAGACCGCCAAAATTGTCAACTGTAAAGCAGACAGTTGGGCTGTATGTCAAGGAGGAGAAGCTCTGAAAGACTTCTGCTTGTGAGCAGGACTGGGGGCTTAGTCTCCCAGCCCAGTGAAGGGACATCACCCAGGGAAATCCAAGACCACCTCTCATGCAGCAGCAGTGCCTGCCTGCTCTCAAAGACCAGTGTGCCCTGTGAAAAAGAGAAGACGTCTTGGAGGGAACTTAAACTGCACAAACATTAGAAATTCGAATGTTATAGTTATACCTTAAATTTCTAATTTACGCACCACATTTTAATTACTATAACTTTATTTATTCTTTCTATACAAAGCAAACTTAAACTACACAAACATTGGAAATTCTAAAGTTATACCTTAAATTTCTAATTTACGCGCCACTGTCAAATTCTTATAACTCACACACCTCCATACACAGTGTAGTGAACTTGATAGCCACACTACATTAACTAGAACTCGCCACTCTACCATGCACAGTGCTCTCACAAATGACGTGATTTGTGACATCAAAAGTATTCTTATGAATGCTATGATTTCAGATAGTATAAGTGATGTGATATGAACGGGTATAAGCAGCGCAAGTTATAGTTAATGTAGCGTGGCTACCAAGTTCACTACACTGTGATCGGAGGTGCGCGAGTTATAATAATTTGAAGAAGGTGCATACATTAGAAATTGAAGGTATGACTATATCGTTAGTATTTCTAATACTTGTGTAGTTTAAGTTTGGTTTGTATAGAAAGAATAAATAAAGTTACAGTAATTTAAAGGTGGTGCGTAAATGATAAATTTTAGGTATGACTAACTTTAGAATTTCTAATGTTTGTGTAGTTTAAGTTTACTTTGTATAGAAATAATAAATAAAGTTTTCCTAACCATAAGTTTAAAAAAAATGTATTGCAAAAAAATAAATATATATATTCAAGTCCAAACAGGCTCCTTTGAAAGCCCCATTAACTCTGGAGGTGTAACGGCACCCGAGGGACTGACGCTCAGTTATTGTTACCAAAGTCCAATAAGGAAAAGAATACCGACGTTCCACAAAGCGAAGATAGAGTGCAAAACCATTTATTGCAATCAAGCACCCATGATGTGTTTCGATCAAATGGCCTTGATCACATGACCAGCAGTGCCAATCCTACCTATTTTAAACTCATAAACGTGAACATAGAGAAAGGACATAGTGAACATACATTGCAAGACATAGTGGGCGACATCTTGTAGTGGCCATTCTCAGTACACTCTTATATATGATTAAACAAAATATATAATAAAGAATTCCTCAAACTTACAAATACAGTGTCATAATGTAAATTAAACCATCTATTATTCAAAGAGCCTCAGCATTTTGTTGAAAAACATAATGAGTTCAATATATAAATCCATAGTCTCATTTGCAGCAGGATTCTGTGCTGCACAGGATTATAAATTAAGGTAACCTATGTGATAATGATAATAAGCACAAGTGTGTGCCTCCATACTGCCCAAGTGGGATAAAAAGTATATAGAGTCGGGGGAAATAATCATCAGAGACATACCATATACCCATAAACTCGAGATGCATAATCTTCAACACAATCATCTGTAGAAACATAATTGTCCCCCAACCAACACCATCAATACAGGTTGTATATTTAAACGGCCTTCCTATGTCATATACTGCACAGAGATATTATATTGCCATCAACTCAGCAACCCAACATCTCAGAAAACACCCAAAGCTATCAAAATAACATAAAAAAAATCAAAATACATTATCTGACAACTGGTGTTCATGACAAAACCCAAAATGTGAAGAGATAAAGGTAGGGGAAGGCTTCTGCCCAGAGGGGCAACATCAAAATATCATAAAAGGAGGAAAGGAAGGGAATCTCTACTGAGATGTGATGTTGCCAATCTGGGCAGGAGAGGCGTAGACGATTATGCTGAAGGCCTTCCGTAGCATGGGGTTGGCTGCATGCAGGGAGTTGGATTAACATATGGTCCTATTACTTTACTTTAAAAAAAACAGCCTGGGGATGGGGTCCCCGGGCCTATAAAGGCTCGGGGAGGGCAGCCGTGCGGCCACCCACCCCTTTTATTTACATTTCGGGCCCAGTGGATGGGGTCCCCATGGACTAATTAGGCTCAGGGAGGGGGACCATGCTCCCTCCCTTTATTAAATACTCGGCCCTGGGGGATGGGGTCCCCGGGGCATGATAAGGCTCGGGGGAGGTGGCCCCCCTACCCTTTAAAATAAGGTACAACCCGGGGATGGGGTCCCAGGGCCTAATAAGGCTCAAGTAGGGGAGCCTGTGTGGGCCCCCTCCCCTTTTTTAATTATAGTTGGCCATGGGGATGGGATCCCTGGGGCCCATGAAAGCTCAGCGAGGGGGGTTGCATGCCCCCTCCCCTGTTTAATTGTATTCGACCCTGTGGGATGGGTTCCCCGGGTCCTAATAAGGCTCAGGGAGGTGGGCCCTGTGGCCCCTCCCCTTTTTTATTGGCTTTAGCCACAGGGGTGGGTCCTCTGGCCTGGTAAGGCTCTGGAAGGGGAGCTTGTGGACCCACTCCCCTTTTGGGTTGAACATGGCCACAGGCATGGGGTCCCAAAGGCCTAATATGGTTTGGCGAGAAGGGCTGCATGCCCCCTCCCCTTACTATACATGTTTCAGCCTCAGGGATGGGGTCCCTGCGCCCAAAGGCCAACCCTATGCCACGTCGCCAAAGGATCAACCCCTGCCATGGATTGCCAAAGGACGTGTGAGGCGTGGGGTTGGCTGCCTGTGAGGGTTGGCCACAGGCCAGGCCCTGTGGCGAACCCCCTGCCATGCAAGACCAAATGCCCTGCACAGCGTGGGGTTGGCTGCCTTTGGGAGTTTGGCCACAAGGCAACCCCCCACCGCGCATGGCCGAAGGCCCTGCGCAGAATGTGGTTGGTTGCATGCGGGGTCACGTCGTGCATAGCCGAAGGTCTTGTTTATTTTATTTTATTTATTGCGATTTTATATAGCGCGAACATTACCTGAAGGTGTCAGAGCGCTTTACAAAAGAACCAGTTGTGTTACATAAGGACTTTGGATTACATGAGTTACATAAGAGATACAAACAGGGAAAAAAAAAATTGCAAACGTACAAGGTGTAAAGTCACTCAAGGAAGAGATATAAACAGGAAAAAAAATTGCACATGTACAAGTTGTAAAGTCACTCAGGGAAGAGATACAAACAGATAAACTCTAAAATCACATAGGAATGGTAGTAAGTACAAAGGTCTACTACATATACTAGTGGTTAGAGTTCTATATATACAAATATTAAATTCACTCAGGATTACATTTTAACAGCGATTAGGCTTGGACAATTTTATATTACATATTTACATATATATATATTTATGAGTTACAGAAGCATGGCTCAGGCATAGGGAAAAAGCAGGCAAGGGGAGAGAAATTCAGGGGAGAGAGGAAAGGAATAGGGGAGGTAGAAAGAGTGAGGGAGGGAGGAGGTAGGGGAGGGGGTGATGAGTGATGGAATCAGGGACAGGGGAGTCAAAGAAGAAAGTTACAAAATGGCGGGGAGCATAAGAGTCCAAGTCAGAGAGTCAAGGGAGCAAGTTCCAAAAACACCAAGAGCCCATTCGTGCCCTCGGCTCGAAACCAGCCGGCGCGCTCTTTCCAGCAACACCTCCAAATCATCATCCATCTCTAAGTCTCCGCCCGCCCAGCTGGACACCTTCCTGTTCTCTTCAGGTGGAGCGGGGACTCTTTTTCGCTCCCTCTCTGCTAGCCCTGTGAAATAGGTGGGCCGTCGGCGTTCCCGCAGCTCCCTGCCTGGCATTACTTCCCGCTTTGCTGGTCCTGAGCGCTTCGAGTGCACTCCGGTGCTGCTGTGCATTTGCAGGTGCACCATCCTTATTACGTTACACGCACCGCAAAGTACACTCCGGAGCTGCTGACATGGTACTCCACCAGCCCTCGCCGGAAGATGGCGTGTCTGTTGCGTGTCTGGGCGCTGCGGGGAGCCCCGTCCTACAACACCATTCCCACCCGGTGCAGGTGCTTTCGTTTGCACCCTGACTAACCGGAAAATACTGGTGACCAAGGATTCTTTCCACCGCTGCGTCGTCCCGGTCCCCAGGGTTCCGTCACTGCGGCACTCCGATTGCCGTTTGAAGGCAGGGGTTTGTATTTAACTATAGTAATAAAATATTACTTTACTTTAAAGAAACCCTAGAAGTTCACTGAAAAAAACTACGGTTAAAGTAATGTTATTGTTAGGTGAAATGTTCAGTAAAACGTAACACTTTAAACTCTAAAAACCACAGAAATTTACCAGTTATAGTTATCTCAAGTAACTATAACTCGTCTCCTAAGGTAGCTATAGCTTGCGCCACCCCAAATATTGCATAATTCATGACATCATCGATAATATCACTGCAACATTTGCAATTAAATTATTGAAGAGAAAACTGCATGGTGGGGCTGCAAGTTATAGTTACCTTAGGACACAAGTTATAGTTACTTGAGATAACTATAACTGGTGAATTTCTGTGGTTTTTAGTTTAAAACGAACATTGCATTGATACTGAACATTTCACTTAACTATAATGTTACTTTAACCTTTGGCTTTATATATATATATATATATATATATATATATATATATATGTATATATATATATATACATATATATATATATACATATATATATATATATATATATATATATATGTATATATATCTGCAAACGCCTCATTTGTTCAAAGAAGCGGAACCGGCACTCCATAAGTTAGTTCATCCGGCTTTATTGTTTTGAGTGAAAAAATCCACGCGTTCCGGCCGTTTCCTCACGGCCTTGTTCACGATGCCGAGCCAAACAAAGTTTTGTTTAAGTACACATATTTCTCAATGAAAACATGGTCATAGAAAGAGGACAATATTGTATCACAGTTCAAATAGTAAAAACAGTAAAAACACGGTGGCCATCTTGGAATATATAGTGACATTACTTAATGATACCTTTCAATGTAATCAAGGCTCATTATAACTTAAATAGGAAAGTTCCTTATATATAAAAGTAAAGTTTTATTTTACTTTCAACACCACATTATAATCGATATATATTCCTCTTATGTAATGTTATGTTCCATATAGGTGCCCTAATATAGGCCCGGGTAACATCATACCCCTTCATCTACATTACCTCCCCTACACTACACAGTAACAAGCCTTTTAGGATTGAACCTTTACCTAGTTCTAGTCCTGGGTGCAGAAGGAGGGTTTCTCCTAAACAATAGAGTCCTATAACTCCATCAATAGACTCACACAGTATGAATGAATTTTCATAAGGGTTCTTAGAAACCAGGCTGGGGCTACACCACCTTCCTCCCCATATCTACGTACACGGTTCATCCCATACGTCATCCTCAAATCCAACAATGGCTAATACAAGCAACAAGGGACAAAGGAGCCCTATTCTGTATAAATACAGTACCTCTTGCTAGTGTTAGAGGGAACCGAGACTTCCAAGCCGACACACTGACCAGAGACGCTGAGGCTCCTGCATACAGACGCTCCCGCTGACAGTGGTCTGAACATCTCTCGCGGGGTGTCCAACTCGTGACCAAGAAGGGTTCCTACATTCTCACACTTCAGGTAATGGGGTTCGACTAAATCCTAGAGTGATTCTTGGCTTCACACCTACTCACATGCTAGGTACACTTAGGTACATCTAGATAGGCATCATAGGAGTACGCGTTTTTTTTATCCTGCATTTTATATTCATGCATTCATTTATGCTTATTGCAAGATGGTAGAACTGTACTATCCATTTATATTCACTGTACTGCTAATCATATATCTCTGCTACTGTCTAATGGTTGTTGCAGCTCATATATTCTACACAAGAATAACGACTGTTCAATAAACCCTTATTGAAACGCCCCGGCTGTTTATTCTGTGTATCTCTGAGACAAGATAAGTAAGCACGAGTGACTGAGCGAAAAGTAGTACATTGTTTCCACGATCCTGAGGGATCAGGGTTGTCATGTTCTAAAGTTGCCAGAAACTATTCTCTCCCCGATAAGAGGAGACACTAGTGGCACTGTGAGCTAGCTCATGCAAACAGGCTAACATTTCTCGGTGGGGGTGCTCAGAGTCAGTCTGCCACCAAACCCACATTTTATGTTATCCGAACGCGCAGGTCCTGTATGGGTAATATAGGAACTACACGACAGTAATGGACAATTCCATTATTCAATAATTATTCTAAAGTGCAAAACGTGCATACTTCATTATATAGCTGACAAGCCTTTTTTTATTGTCTTTTATAGATCTTTTCTTGCTGTGAGTTTATACATCAATATTTCATTTTTGTTTTCTTAAAGTGCTAGTGCTCATTAGTGCATATAAAGTGCTCTCACTGATCTTGTAAACAGAAGCAGATGCAAGAACACAGACATTTCACTACTATACAGAAGGAGATGCACCAGTGGAATATGGTCCTTGCGAGGACATAGTGGCTCCACTCACGTACCAGGAACACCAATACTGGTTTAAAGGCGCCCTACCCCATATAAGACACAGAGTAAGATTAGGCCCGCTCGGAGGAGACGGGGCAACATGGCCAATATTAGCGGCCTACACACCACATCCTGACATTGACACAATGCCACAGGCTGACTTACTCTTACAACACAAGGATGTAATTAGAATCTACAGAAACTTGACGCAATTTGACATGAGGACTTTCACAGTCCAACCAACAACAGTTGCAACAAATGGAACTCAATATCAGAGTACAGCAACTAAAATCACACCACAAACATTACACACAGTAATGGGCAAGATGCCCACGAAACGTGAACAAATGCCATTCTGGGTAGCTCAGAAAATAACTCCGCTCGAGGCAGTATTCCCGAACACTACCCCGTTTGAAAAAAACAGAATGCTAACAATCTGCTTGCTCATGGGGATAACACCACTAGTAGAGGATTGCACCTCTTGGGGTACAGTCTTTGCTGCCATATATACCAGGACACATGGCATTCCTTCATTAGCGGTGATACCAGATGTATTAAGACAAATACAAAACGAGTACGGGGCAGAGCCTGCTCTAAACTTGGGGATGAAGTTATTAAATAACTATGACCAGGTATCAGCCATAATACTAGCTAATATTAAAGGGGAAGCAGCTTCAGTGGCAATCCGCCAACGCCTAAGGGAGTTCAGTTCGTTGGATCAACAACACGAACTACCCAAAATAATTGAAACTGCGTATGCAGATTTAGGCAGAGACCGTTTGGGTTAAACTGATGGGCAGTCCTGAAAAGGACACTACCAAGCAGACACCTGCTTCTTCTAAAAAGAAGTGGGATAATAAAAAACAACAAACCTTTAAAGGAAACAGATCTCAATCCCGAGGTAGATCTCCACAGGAGCCCTCTGAGAAGAGGTACAACCTCAGGAATAGGGATAATATTAGGAAACCTGACAGGTATCAGGATACTGATACACGTTCCTCTCGTTCCTTTCAGGGCTCGACGAAAAACTCCGAGAGAGAAGGACGATCAGAACACAAAGAAGAGCGTACAAAGTCCAGAGACAAGCAGCACGCTCAAGACTATACTTCCAAAAAAGAAGAAAAGCAAAAATCAAAACCTCAGTTTAAAAAGAAGAAAGTTGCAGGCATAAAGATCAGACATGCCTAGAATTCTGAGGACACAACTTCTGAACGGGGATGGGCTCTGACGATGTTAGAAAGTGCGGCAGAAGTAACAATAGCTCGCCAGAACCTGATGGAATTCCTGGTGACAGCGGACTTGAATGATTACATCATGGTGGAAACACCAGATACAAGGGTGAGCGTCCCACATAAGTTACACAAAATAACACTCCAATTGGAGGGGGACAAGCCCAGGAAAGTTAAAGGTCTCTTTTGGAAAAACCTATCATCTGGTTATGACATCCTATTAGCTGAACAAGATTGGCCGCCAGCATTCGTTATGGAGTGCCCTAGGGGAGAAAATGTAATTTTTCCAGCCTTCTCCGACCTCGTTCCCATACACCTTAAACATGCATATGCATAGTAGTGGGCGGTTGCCCTAGCTCCAGCATTGTACAAAAATCATGCCGGATGGGATGAGGATTCAACCCACCACGTGATCCCGTTAAAAGTTTCACCAAATGCACAGAGGCAATACCCAATAAAGCAAGAAGCTAAAAAACAGGTCAGGGAGATCTTAGATCAACTTGAATACCAAGGGGTGATTGAAACATGCACCTCACCAATGAACAACCCTTTGTTTCCCATATCAAAACCGGACAACTCATATCGTCTAGTTTTAGATTACAGACATTTAAACACATGCATAAAGACATTCGCTGTCCAAAACGCACACAGTGCCGCATTAATGAATAACATTGTGCAGAAAAAGTACAAAACGACACTAGATATCTCAAGTGGATTCTTCTGCCAAAATATAGCGCCTGAAAGCAGGTATTTGACTGCATTCTCAGCGATGGTGTCTCAACGACAATTTTGTCGTCTCCCCCAGGGGTATAAGAACAGCCCGGGGGTATTTTCAGCAAGGGTAACTGAGTTACTACAAAATTTTGATGAGGAAGCATTGTCCTATGTGGATGATATTTATCTGACGGACAATGACTTAAAAATGCAATTGACCAGGGTGAGCACCATTATTATGGGATTCGCCTCTGAGGGCTACAAATTTAATTTTAAGAAATCAAAAATAGCCCACCTCAATGTCCTGTTTTTAGGATACGAGCTTTCAAGTGAAGGGAAAAGCCTGGCAGCTAACTTTTTAGAAAAGTGTGCGCTGCTTCAACCACCGAAATCATTAAAAAATCTTCAATCAATACTGGGATTCCTAAATTTTGGCAGAACATACATTTTAGATTACGCAGAAAGAGTAAAACCTTTCTACGACTTAATCAAACCTGACTTTTCAGTCAGACATTGGACACAGGAACACACAAACATCCTACGTTCACTACAAGAAGACATGATAGCTTCCAAACACTTACAGACACGCGTAAACGTACGCAACTTAGTGATCCGAATAATAGCGGGTCAATGCGGGTACAATTACTTAACCTTAAATGAAGGCGAAACTGTACCAATCGCTTACAAATCACACCCATACACAAGCGCAAAAATGCGTTTCACTTCAACAGAAAAAATCCTGACAGCAGTTCAGACCGCTGTAGCAAGAGAAAGAGCACTGGCTCAGGGGAAACGCATAATTGTTGTAACCCCGGTACCAGCTTTAGAAGCTGTTACAAAGGCAAGCATTCCAAACGCAAAAGCCTTACATCCAAGATGGATACAATGGGATAATTCTCTTACTGCAACGGACATTGAATACAGATTTGATCCAAGTCTAAAAACACAAGCATTTCTGCAATACGAACAAGAATATCCTCTACCAAATGAAATATTGCCTCTAGATCAGTATGAATACATAATTTACACTGACGGATCTGCTCAACCGGCCATAGGGAGTAAGCAACAATACAGCGCGGCATGTGCTATCGTTAAAGGTCGCATGCGGGATGGAAAGTTCCATCCGAGTTGCACCAAAACGCAATCTCTAGGAGACTGCTCGGTTCAGTTGGCAGAGTCAAAAGCACTGATACTGGCACTTGTAAATACGGATCACGAATTCCCCACACTAATTGTGTGTGATCCCTTTTACTATGTACAGTCATACAATGAATATTTATATCATTGGGAACAGAACGGGTTTAAAGACGCAAAAGGTGGCACAATTAAGCATAAAATGCTATGGGAACAGCTAGTTGAGTTGAAGAACGAACTACCGAGGGGTCACGTGATCCATACACTGAGTCATCAACGTGATGGCGTTCACGTTGAAGGGAATTCATTGGCTGATGAAGCCGCAAAGGGGGCTGTACGCACGGCTTCCGTAGCTGCAATCACTCGTTCAAAAACGAGAATAGACGGTGAAATTATGGTGGCTGTTAATGCTTCTAGCAAAAACAGCGGTGCAGTACCAAAGAAATTTCCACTCAAGTACTCCTACAAGTTAGATGTAAACAACATTCCATATGCTCAGATTCCTGGAGTGGGGGACAGAGTAATACCAAATATGGATCGTAGGCAAGGTTTAATACTAGCAGCACACGAGAGTTTGGGCTCTGCGCATACAGGCGTTACAGCGACTATTTCGTTACTGAAACAGCGCTATTGGTGGCCAGGTCTAACAAAACAAACTAAAGACTATGTCTTGAAATGTGACATTTGCCAGCAGACGAAGGACTCCACCATAAAACGCCCGGCGCAGACACCACTACTGATATCTGACAAACCTCTTGCATGTGTGTATCTGGACCACTGCGGCCCCTTACAATCTGATGGGGCTTACAAGTATATCATGGTTGCAGTGGATTCCTGCTCTAGATTCCTCTGGGTCTGGCCTCAGCGCTCGGCTGACGCTCGAACTGTTATCAAAGATTTGCGAGTCTTTATAGGGACATACGCAGTTGGCACGTTACATTCTGACCGTGGCCCGGCGTTTAGCTCTCGGGCTTACAAAGAGGCCATGGAAAGTATGGGCGTTGCATTGCGGTACTCCTCTCCGTACCATCCTGAGGGAAATTCGGTTGTGGAAAGGAAAAACCGGGACTTAAAGCAATCTTTAACAGCTAGGGTATTAGGCAAAAGCGGTAGTTGGGTCAATCACCTTTATGGGGTACAAAGAGCACTCAGTAACCAGCCAAGATATTCTCTAGAGGGTGTCACTCCATATGAGGTCCTATTTGGGACGAGAATGTGGGTACCTGATCTTGATTATGAAGGCGCAGTGGCGGATGAGAAACCATTTGATATCCATGATCGTTTGGCTGTTTTACAGGATCTAAATGAATCCAGGACACAACAAAGCAAAGTTGTCCAGAAACAGACTGCCACTGGGGAAGTCAAGGCAAACACGGCAAGACCTGTCTGGATCCCAAAAATCGTGGCTCTGGTCAGAGAGAAAATAGCGGACAAAAAAGAATTTGGACCATCATACAGAAAGCCTGTACCTGTCCTAGCAGTTCAAGGAACAAGAACTGTACTTTTGCCGCCACTTGCCGAAAAAAAGGAGAAAAGATTTGTCTCAATCGACTTAATCAAACCACACTATGTGGCCGATACTGAACAGTAGGCCTCGTGGACTCCACAGTAGCAGACGCCCTCCTCTAGCTACCATCCAAGAAGTTCAAACAGAAAGACTCATCACGTTTGAAGAGCCTCCTGTGCGGAATGAAGGACTAAGCAACAATGCTATGGAACTCGTTCCCCTTGAACCCGAAGTTCATCTACAAAATGAAACTCAAAACAACACTCAAGTTGCAATCAGACCAAATACAGATGTCTACGTCAACATGCCTCGACGAGAGCAAAATGCGATTTCAACAAATCCAGATACAATTCCTACAATTGATCGAACTGCTTCTGGCTACTTCATGAACTTTGATATGTTTTCTTTGGATCCAAGTAAACCGGAAACAGCGCCAGCCATAAATTCACGCAAGCAGCAAGTTAAAGACTTTCTAAACTTTCTTAAAAAGACTTACCTGGTATCGCCTTGGTTAGAACTCTGGGTAATTACTGGGATTCTATTTTTTCTTTTCTGGCTAGGCTGTTATAACTTTTAGCATGCTTATTAATGGACGATATCTTCAACAAAGCTCTACAGCCAAAATGTTAATTTGATTTTAAAACCACATCAATCTTCACATCGTGAACAAAGAGACTTGTCAACAGTGAACATCACAGCAGTTCCTATACTGGACGGTATAGTCTGGGACAAAGTTGATTTTGATATATTCGGTCCGACTGAACTTTTAAAACTTTCACATGTATTTAAAATTTCATTAAGTGATATCATTACCTCCAGTACATTTTCTGATGATTGGGACTCTGAAACTGTTAATAACATGTTGTCTGATTTAGAAAAAACTGCTGCATTTCCGAACACTGAAATGTTAGAAGGTAATTCAGACTATGACGCTTTGTACTGTTACCAACATTATGGTCATCATTTCCTGCACAAATCTATATCACCTAGAAATGTGTTTGAGTACCACCAGTGGGAACATTGCCCTACACCACCAAAAAGTAGTTTGCATACATTTGCACAGAAATTTTCATATTTTTCAGGTTTTAACACCACTGACCCGACGTCATTTTATTATAAGGTTACACCGACATCGGGACTGAAAATTATGTTGACTAACACCAAACAGATATACTCTGCTTCCTTTGTTGCCCAATTGTCTGAACAAGGGTTTGACCTATGGAAGGACACAATAGACTTAAAATCAGTCTGGGGTTCTAGGGACTGGCAAGTCCAGGGAACAGAAGCGCTATTTAGAGCATGCCTCATTCCACAGCAGATGATATTTTTAAATGACACTGTGCAACAGACATCCTGTCTTGGACTAGCCAAGAATAAGGACCTGAACACACCTCGATTTCCAACACCATCGCAGATGGAGGGGTGGCAAAATTCGACTTCAAAAGAAGGGGCAACAATAGATGACATTTTACAGTACAATAGAACAGATCCTGATTGGAAAAAATGGGTGGTTTGGCCCTTAGACACGAACACATGTCAGAAAAGATTCTGGGGTATAACCGAAGGGTTCAATATCCACAGGCCAGACCCACGTTATGTATAGAGAGAACATCCAGGGGTAGTGACATCCTACAGTGTTGGGAAGTTGTGCCTTGATTGGCTAGAAACCTCAACACTCACAGAAGTGAAACAACACTTAGCCTTACTATCACAAGACATGGATCTTAGGGATTTTTTACTAGGTTCCAGGAAACCTCGTCAGAAACGTTTCATATATGCTGGCATTTATGCTGCCTACAATGAAAACTGGAAAATATCCCAACAAGAGGTCGCAGAGAGAATACGGGAAATAGACCGTATTAACTTGGAGAAATCTCTAGCAGTGGTAGACAACGAGTTAACAACTTTGACCTCCAAGATATATTCCTTAGGCAACATTGTATCTTCTGCGATAGACATACTGGAACAGGATTTAGCCATATTACAACACGGGCAATCTCAGTTACGTTCTGTTATGTTATTGAGCTGGACGCTGCAATCTTTGCGTGCAGGCTATGTGACTTGGCGTTATATCAACAGTACGTCTCTGTTTTCTGAATATAATCTAACAGATAAACAGATGGAAATGGCACAAAGGGGAGCAAAATATACAATGCTGCGTATTGAAAAACTGGACAGGTTACCATTCACGGTAGCGGAATCTCCATCTACGGAATGGCTTATCCATGGCCACATCACTCTACCGGTCACTACTTTTCAGTTTCAATATTGCCTTGAGCAAAGGCAGGCGGGCAAATATGAAAAGATGGGTAAGGAATACATTAAGGAATCTTGGGAATTACCATACAGATTTCGATGCCGGAGTGGGGATCAAGAAGTGTTTCTAAGCGGTGCAAACTGCAAGAATGCTCTAAGCGGTTCTCTCATGTGCCAGGACATTTCATTGCACGGAGCCTGTAATGGGTCGGTAGCAAACTTGTCCTGCCACATGAAAGGGTCTCCAGCTGCCGTGGTTAAACCGGTATTCGAGCTGCTCTCGAATGGGAGTTACTTGATGCTGAACGATCAAGGTTGCTGTGGGATGATTCCGGGCATTGCCTATCTGGTCACTGTGAACTCCAGGGTAACTTGCTGTATGCAAGTATTGTTTCCCCCAACAAGTACAGTCAGGGAGGCGCCGCTATGGCCTTCATTGAATGTTTCCTTTATACAGTTTGATACTTTGAGCAGACTGAAAGCCATGCTTTTGGTACAACCCGTACCCTTAACATCCGCTCGAGAGACCTTTGATCTTCAAATCGCAAGGACCTCGACTGAGATACAGGCACTTATACGTACAAACTGCCCCATTCATTTAGCAGAAATGGTGGGTCGTATCTTTAATATGTCTGATACGAGTGGTATTGTACACCTATTTAAGACCATAGGGTCAGGATTTCTAAGCACCTTTCAGACAATCCTCGGAGTTATTCCAAATATTATACACTCCGTATTGGGAAGCGTTTTTGGAGGTCTTCCGCTGATACTGCTTTCTATCGCAGGGATCCTGATTGTCATTTTCCTGCTCCGCAATGGACGGCCCAATTACCAACGAGATGGCAAAAGCGCTCCTGGATCGCAAATACCGTGAACGCATGGTACAACATCTGGGCACACCTCGCCTAAGGGAACTAAGCGCCTTTTGGTTCCTATTGTTTAGACCAGTCTGGATGGACTGCATCTTACCTGTTCTTCGATGCCTGTTTTGCGGTGAAGAATGCGTGTTGGACCTCTGTCTGACACTTGCAATGGACACTCCTGCGGACTTGAATACCCGGCTGGAACCCCTGAGGGCCCATGCTCGGCAATGTCCTCAGCGTATTCCCATCTTGATGGCTGCATTCCTCGAGAATCCGCAGGTGGCTTTTACAACCGGGTTGAGCTTCAGCTCCACCACTAGCACCGAGGTATCGGGAACAGCACCGGTTGCCTCTACACCAGCTATTGGCAGTACTGAATATAATCTGTGCTCCATTGACGTACTTTGCGAGGTGTTACAAGGACCGTCCCCTGCAGCAGCAAGCAACGATGATGTTGTGCCTCCCAGCCAGGACACTTAATCTAAAATTGGCTCATCGTGTGCTGGGAAAAAATTCAGTTTTTTTCCTTTTTCCAAAACTCAACTAAACTTGGAACATTTCCTTTAAATTGACACTTTCGCTGAAAAGCATGGCCTCCTGACGCTTATAGTGGTTCGACTTATATAAACGAACTCAATTAGGACTTTGGGTTAAGTAGCAATTCCAAGAAATGCTTCTTCAAAAAAAATGTTTTCCTCCGCCTGAGGTTGTTTTTAAAACTGGTTTTAAGACAATGTTTTTACAACACTCTGTGATGGTTTTAATGCGCTACAACCTAATAGTGGAAATGGTTCGCCAGCATTTTTATCATTGTTGACTGATCGGAAGAGGAGTGGGTGTTATGTTCCATATAGGTGCCCTAATATAGGCCCGGGTAACATCATACCCCTTCACCTACATTACCTCCCCTACACTACACTGTAACGAGCCTTTTAGGATTGAACCTTTACCTAGTTCTAGTCCTGGGTGCAGAAGGAGGGTTTCTCCTAAACAATAGAGTCCTATAACTCCATCAATAGACTCACACAGTATGAATGAATATTCATAAGGGTTCTTAGAAACCAGGATGTGGCTACACCACCTTCCTCCCCATATGTACCTTACACGGTTCATCCCATACGTCATCCTCAAACCCAACAATGGCTAATACAAGCAACAAGGGACAAAGGAGCCCTATTCTGTATAAATACAGCACCTCTTGCTAGTGTTAGTTAGAGGGAACCGAGACTTCCAAGCCGACACACTGACCAGAGACACTGAGGCTCCTGCATTCAGACGCTCCAGCTGACAGTGGTCTGAACATCCCTCGCGGGGTGTCCAACTCGTGACCAAGAAGGGCTCCTACATTCTCACACTCAGGTAATGGGGTTCGACTAAATCCTAGAGGGATTCTTGGCTTCACACCTACTCACATGCTAGGTACATCTAGATAGGCATCGTAGGAGTACGTGCTTTCTTTTATCCTGCATTTTATATTCATGCATTCATTTATGCGTATTGCAAGATGGTAGAACTGTACTATCCATTTATATTCGCTGTACTGCTACTCATATATCTCTGCTACTGTCTAATGGTTGTTGCAGCTCATACATTCTACACAAGAATAACGACTGTTCAATAAACCCTTATTGAAACGCCCCGGCTGTTTATTCTGTGTATCTCTGAGACAAGATAAGTAAGCACGAGTGACTGAGCAAAAAGTAGTACATTGTTTCCACGATCCTGAGGGATCAGGGTTGTCATGTTCTAAGGTTGCCAGAAACTATTCTCTCCCGATAAGAGGAGACACTAGTGGCACTGTGAGCTAGCTTATGCAAACAGGCTAACATTTCTCGGTGGGGGTGCTCAGAGTCAGTCTGCCACCAAACCCACAGTTTATGTTATCCGAACGCGCAGGTCCTGTATGGGTAATATAGGAACTACACGACAGTAATGTACAATTCCATTATTCAATAAAGTATTCTAAAGTGCAAAAAGTGCATAATTTATTATATAGCTGACAAGCCTTTTTTTATTGTCTTTTATAGATCTTTTCTTGCTGTGATATTATACATCAATATTTCATTTTTGTTTTCTTAAAGTGCTAGTGCTCATTAGTGCTTATAAAGTGCTCTCACTGAACTTGTAAACTGCATGACTGTTTTCACTATGTATATTCTAAGTAAAACAAAGTACCCCTTATTATACTCCTGGGATCTTTGTATATCTTCATGTGTTTTAAATAAATAGTTTTAAGACCGTTATGTTAAAGTACTTTAGTGTTAAAAAATCTAAAGTGCAAATAAAAAGTGCAAGTGCTCTCACTCTTCCTTTTTGTCCTTTAACAACCCACAAAAGAATTTATTGTTTTCATTTCCATTGTTTCGCTCCTACTGATGACTGTGCAGGTTGAGATATAACATTTGTTGTTTAACCCCTTCGCTGCTAGGCCCTCCCCCCCTGTGCTAAGCCTTTCTTTGGCTATTTGGGGTAGTTCGTGCTTAGGCCCCTGTAACTTTTTGACCACATAAGGTATCCACGCCAAATTTGCGTCCTTTTCTTCCAACATCACGGGGATTCTAAAGGTACCCAGGGTTTGTGTATTCCCCTGGAGGGGACCCAGAAATTAGCCAAAATACAGCTAAATGTTTTTTGTTTTTTTTAAATGGGAAAAAAGTGATGCAAATGAAAGCATCTGGTTTTTTCCCTGCAAATAGTATCAACAAAGGGTTTGTGAGGCTGAAATCACCATTTTCTCAGCTTTCAGGGACTGACAGACTTTTGTCAGAAAACTAAAAATTTGTACAGTTTTTGCATTTTACTGGGACATAGCCTATTTTTGCTATTTTTTGTGCTTTCAACCTTCTTCCAGTTAATGGTAGAAATGGGTATGAAAGCAATAATGGATCCTGGAAAGCTATACATTTTAGAGAAGTAGACAAAATTCTGAATTCAGCAAGGGGTCATTTGTGTAGATCCTTCAAGGTTACTTTATAGAAACTAACAGTTGAAAATAGGAACAAATGTAAAATGAGTTGAAAAAAACAGCCATTTGTGCCAACGTTTTTACCTGTAACTTCTTCTAATTATGACAGATGTTTGAAAGAAATATACCGTTACATCCGCTGTACCATTCTGGTTGTGGGGATCTATAGGACTTGTAGGTTCACGACAAACCTAGAGCCAATAACTGAGCAGCGTCTTGCAATGGTTTTTTATTATGTACCGGGTATATAGCAATTAATTTGGGAAAATATATACAGTGAAAAATCGGGAAGAAAGACACCTATGTATTTCAGAAATTGGAACAAAATATAGAGTTTATAAACAGTAGCTATTTGCACATTTCCGAAATTGTGAGTACCCATACTAGCATAAGAATTATAGGACATTTTTCTAAGTGACTTCTTTTTTACACATTGTCTTTCGTTTGGAAGGCAGAAATGCATCGAAAGTCAATAGATAATAGCAGTTGCTCTACAATTCTGTGTTAGCCTAAGTCTCCCGATAAAAATGGTACCTCATTTGTGTGGTTAGGCATAGTGCCCGCGACCGGAAACGGCCCAAAACGCAACGTGGAAACACCACATTTTCACAGTGAAAACTGACCCTTTTTTTGCAAAGAGCCTAGCTGTAGATTTTGAACTCTAGCTCTGCCGGCACCTAGGGAAACCTAGCAAACCCATCCATTTTTGAAAACTAGACACCCAGGGGAATCCAGGATGGGGTGACTTGTCTGGCTCTCACCAGGGTCTGTTACTCAGAATCCCTTGCAAACCTCAAACTTTGTAAAAGAAAAACACATTTTGCTCACATATCTGTGGTGGAAAGTTCTGGAATCTGCGTGGATCCGCAAAATTCCACCCACCCCGCATTCCCCAAAGACTTCCGAGAAAAATGGTACCTCACTTGTGTGGGTAGGCCTAGTGCCCACAACAGGAAATGGCCCAAAACGCAATTTGGACACACCACATTTTCACAGTGAAAACTGACCCTTTTTTTGCAAAGTGCCTAGCTGTAGATTTTGAACCCTAGTTCTGCCGGCACCTAAGGAAACCTAGCAAACCTATACATTTTTAAAAACTAGACACCCAGGGGAATACAGGATGGGGTGACTTGTCTGGCTCTCACAAGGTTCTGTTACCCAGAATCCCTTGCAAACCTCAAACTGTCCAAAAAAACAAATTTTCCTCACATTTCTGTGGTGGAAAGATCTGGACTCTGCGTGGATCCACAAAATTCCACCCACCCCGCATTTCCCAAAGTCTTCCGAGAAAAATGGTACCTCACTTGTGTGGGTAGGGCTAGTGCTCGCGACAGGAAACGGCCCAAAACGCAACGTGGACACACCACATTTTCACAGTGAAAACTGACCCTTTTTTTGCAAAGTATCTAGCTGTAGATTTTGAACCCTAGTTCTGCCGGCACCTAGGGAAACCTAGCAAACCTATCCATTTTTGAGAACTAGACACCCAAGGGAATAGAGGATGGGGTGACTAGTGGGCTCTCTGCCGCCCCCTGGGGGGGCAGATCAGGGGCTACTGCCCACATCTGTCTCCTGGGGGGCTGAAAGACTGTGGCAATGTTTGGGGGGTGGTGGGGGCATTGGCATGCCCATTCTGGGCAGTCCACACCCCTGTATTAAAAAATAAATATTCCCTGATGCCTATTCGGCTTTCTGCCCCCCCCCCGGAGGCAGATAAGGGGCTTTTGCCCCTATCTGCCTCCCGGGGGAGCAGAAAGACTGTGGCAATTGTTTTTGGGGTGGGGGCATTGGCATGCCCATTCTGGGCAGCCCCCACCCCTACGTATATAAAAAGAAAATCCCTGGTGCCTTGTGGGCTTTCTGCCCCCTCCTGGGGGTCAGATCAGGGGCTACTGCCCTGATCTGCCTCCTGGGGGGGGTGGGCAGAAAGACTGGCATTTGTTTTGGGGGGGCATTGGCATGCCCATTCTGGGCAGCCCCCACCCCGAACTTTGGAAAAAGAAAAATCCCTGGTGCCTAGTGGGCTTTCTGCCCCCCAGGGGGGCAGATATGGAGCTATTGCCCCATCTGCCTCCCAGGGAGGGGGCAGAAAGACTGTACCATTTTTGTTTGGGTGGGGGCATTGGCATGCCCATTCTGGGCAGCCCCCACCCCTACGTATAAAAAAAAACAAAAAATCACTGGTGCCTAGTGGGCTTTCTGCCCCCCCGGGGGCAGATCAGGGGCTATTGCCCCCATCTGCCTCCTGGGGTGGGCGGCAAAAAGTCTTTTGCCTTCTTTGGGGGGGTAGGGTGGGGGGCATTGGATGTCCATTCTGGGCAGCCCCCACCCCTGGTCTATAAAAAAATAATCCCTGGCATCTAGGGTGCTTTCTGCCCCCCCGGGGGGGGCAGATTGGGGGCTACTGCCCCCATCTGCTCTCCAGGGGGGGGCAGAAAGACTATCTCTGGCAAAAATCTATGGGGGGAGCAAAGATGCTTGCCCAAGGGGCCGCTCCCCCCTCCCTGGTGCTAGTGGGTGGATCCCTGCTTGGGTATCGCCCTCCTGGGGTGATCCCCAAGCAGGGATCCACTAGGGAGATTCTCCCCTTTCCAACGATACCTCTCCCAAGTGTTTCGGTGCTCGGGGGCTGAGATAGCCCCACAAGCACCAAAACTGTGAAACTGAAACTAAGTTTCAGTTTAGTTTTCGTTGTAATGACAACAGCGCGCCATGCGCACGATCGTCATTACAATGAAAACCCCTAACAGGCCTTGGGAGGTTGGGGAAACTCTTCTCCACCTCCCAAGGCAAAAAAAAAAAGGGAAATCCCTCTGCTGTCTGCAGCAGAGGGATTTTCCGTGTCTGTACTCATGACGGAATGGTTCCGTCATGAGCACAGGAGCACTGGTGCTCATGACGGAATCATTCCGTCATGAGCACCCAAAGGGTTAATACAGGCATGTAAACTATTCCTCATCCACATTAAAACCATTGGGTTCCTTGCTATCTAGTTCTAGGATGTAGTATGTTTCCAACTTCCTCAGCTCCCTTTCTCTATGTCCTCCTCTTCTCTGTTTTGGCACTTGCACTAAGCAACTGTATGTCATTACCGATGGGTCATTTTGGTGTTCCTTTTCAAAATGCCTTGCTACCGGGTAGCTTCGGTCTTTATTGATGATGGCCCTTCTATGCTGCAATATTCTTTTGTGGACTGTGAGTGTAGTGCTCCCCACATATATTTTCATACATGGGCATTTTAAAATATACACCACAAAGCTCGTCTTACATGATAGATATCCTCGTATCTTGACAGTTTTATTAAAAGCTGTTTTGAGAGATGACATATTTTCCCTGTGTTGGCATGCCTTACATTTGGAACACTTTCGGAAACCTTCTTTCTGTCTAAGCCATGTTTGTTGAGCTACCTCTCCCAAATAATCACTTTCAACTAGGTAATCTCGTAATGACTTCGATTTCCTATATGTTCTTTTTTTTTTTCCTGTCCCACTACTGGATCTTTTATGATAAAGTGCCAGTGCTTTTTAAAAAATCTGTCTTATCTTTTTATGATTGATATTGTATGTTGTTATAAACCTGTGTGTACTGTTTTTTCCTTTATTTTTATTTTTCAATGCTGTTTTTGAGGGTTAAAACAGTACTTCTTCTTTATTTAAATTACTAGCTTTCTGTGATGCTGTTTCTAAGGTAGAGATAGGATAACCCCTTTGGATAAAGCAATATTTCATTTCTTCCTCAACTTTATCATATTCTTGTAGAGTGCTACAGGCTCGTTTTGCTCTGTAAAATTCCCAAAGGGGATACTTTTTATGAGGGGTGTTGGGTGAGAGCTCCCAGCGTGTAAAATAGTGTTTCCCGCTGTTGGTTTCCTAAATACTGTACTCTCCAATGTATCCCCCTCCACACAAACTTTAGTGTCCAAAAACTCAATTGACTGTTTACTCCTATGTCCCACAAAGTTTCAATTGAGGTCATTGGTTTTTAATACACAAATAAATTGATCTACTTCCGTCTCCGTGCCCTGCCACAGCATGAAGACGTCGTCAATGAATCTTGACCACATCAAAATCTTTTCAGACCAATGTTCCAGTTTCGTGCCCCCGAGCACCTGCTCCTCCCACCAGCCAAGATGTAAATTAGCATAACTGGGGGCGGAGCAGGTGCCAATCGCCATCCCCTGTTCCTGCTGGAACATTTAATTCCCAAACAAAAAGATATTTCTTAGGCACCACTCCATCATTTCCAATATCATTTGATTATGGGTCGCAAATCTCATTGGTTTCATTCTCAAGAAATGTTCTGTTGCTTTCAGTCCATCTCTATGTCTAATACTCGTATAGAGAGTAGATAGATCTAACGTCACAAGTACCATATTTTGTTCCCATTTGATGTCATATATTTTCCTGAGAAAGTCTGTTTAATCCCTCAGGTGTGATGGAAGGGTCTTTACCAACAAGTTCAGAAAAAAGTCATTATATTTTGAAACATTTTCAAAAAGACTTTGTTGGGCTGATATTATTGGTCTCCCTGGTGGATTGTTTACATTTTTATGAACCTTCGGAATCATATAAAAGACAGGGATAACCAGATGTTTTTGTTTTAAAAATTGGTATTCATCCTAAGTCAAAAGTTCTTGTTCCTTCCACGAATGTAATCTCTCGGTAAATTTCTCTTTTACTTTCTCATATTCCATCATTGTAATTAGTTTGTAACACTCCGTGTTATTGAGCTGAGTCAAGGCTTCATTTTTGTACAACTCCTTTACCCACAAAACTACATTTCCTCCTTTGTCGGAGGGCTTTACGATTGTTCCAGGATACTTTCTGATTTTATTTATTGGGCAAAATATTTTATGCTCTTTCAAATTTTTTTTTTTTTTTTTACTCCTTTGATTTGTTCCTTCTTGATAGAGTTGTCTTAGATCTTTTGTGACATTCTTTGAAAAACTATCCAAATTATCTCTTGCCACTTGTGGGACAAATCTGGAACGTGGGCGAAAAGGAGCATAGTCCTCCTCTTGTAATCTACGGTTTGTCGATTCCGGTGGGTGGCTATTGGATGTCATAATTTCATTTTCATCCTCGTTTTGCAGCGACCACATGTCTTCCAAAATGGGTAGTTCTGATACCATTAGATTTGTTGGAACTTGTGGGGGTGGCATACTCATTCCAACACTGGACGAATCTCCACAAAACTTTCCAAAATTATTCCTTGGTGTACATTGGCGGATGATGGAAAGTTTTGCGACGTTTGGGCAATGGGGGGGCAAAAAAAAAGGGGGGGTCCCAAAACAGATTTGAACCCCAATGCATTTTACTTGGACTTTTTGTATTGGACGTAGCACCAAAACAGATTTTAATGAAATTTCACACGAATGTGCAGTATACTATGTAGATGCTCCTTTTTACATGGTAACTAAATTGGTTTAGTGGTTGTTAGGTTATAAGGCAAAACGATTAGTGATATCTGTTGTCGCTGTAGTACCGTGGTACATAGTGATGTCATCAAAAAATATGATTGGCTACTGGCAGATAGTCCACAGTGTGAAAGGCAGCCATGTTAGATTAGCAAGAGAGTTTTGGCTGTGTACTGTAAGTAGGCTTGAGAAAGCCCATATAAGGTAGGAGTGGTAGGGATATGCAATTTAATGTGTATATTTTTTTGAAAATGTTTACAAACTACAGCTGTAGTTTCTGTGAAGTACTGCAGTACCTTAAAAACCATTTTAAAAAATGGGAATTTACAAAGACTGTAGGTTGGCTATTAAAAGAGCCTTTGGTTTAATGTATAAAATGTGTGAATAGTTTCGTAATCCATTCTTGAATGTTACACAAGAAGTCATTATTGCCATGGGTGGTTAAATGGACACCATCTCCTCGATATAGAAGTGGGTTTGAAAAAACAATATTCAAGTGGTGAATGAAGACATGCCATAATCTCTCAGGAATGCAGACACAATCTTCTTCACATGTCTGCGGCTTTTTTCAAGCTTTTCAGCACTCGCACTTGAGTATTTCCAATTTTGTCTCTGAGAAATATTTTAAAAAACAAAATGTGTGTTTGGAAAGATAGTCCACACACACTAACCCCAGCAATGTTGCTGAGGGTGGGAACCAGAGGCACGGGGCCAAAGGGCGAGCCAGCCTCCACTATCTCATGAATACACAAAAGTGGGCTGCCCCTTGAATCAATTCCTATGTTTATCTACAAAGTTCTATAGAGATGCACTACCAGTGGGGGCATCTCATAAAAAGTTACGGACTGGCCTCACACACCGTCCGGTGTCATGCTTCATCATCGGCTGTCCTCGCTCTCTAAAAACTTGGTTTGATAGAGGGCGGGCATACACCTGGAGACAGGGATGCACTTCTAAATCTAAGTGATGGCTGTGGGGGAGTGATAAGTGATTTAAAAACCATTACATTAGTCCATGTGCTATGCTTTATTCAAATGGTAAATGTATGGTGGTTAAAAACTAAGTGAACGGTGGTATGGGATATTATTCTCCCTTCGCCGTATGAAATGCGGTCGACATGTTTCTGCTGAGGTGTCCCCGAAGGGTACGTAGCATTCTTCAGGACCTAAAAAAGGGGGGGGGGGGGAAAAGGGGGGTTATATACCCTATGTGTTCACTTCCTTTTAACTAGTGAAAAATGGAAGGAAAATCCTGTTGCTAGATCAGGGGAGGGGTTAATAAAACACTATGGGGTCGATTCCGATTCGGGCCGCAAATCTCTCCGACCGAGCCGGACCCGGAGAGATTTCCGACCGAATCGGACCCGTGCAGTCCGACCGAACGAGTACGATGCGTCCGTATGTTATCGGACACGAGTCGGTCGGACTCCCATTGAACTCAATGGGAGCCGGTCGTACAACGCGTACGCGGGCTCCCATTGACTCAATGGGTGCGAGGCGGTCAAGGGCGCCCCTACAGCGAGTACGCCGCGAGCGCGCCGCGGCGTACACGCACAGGTAGGGGGACCCATGGGTCCCCCTGTGTGCGCCTCGCACGGGTACGCGTACAGGGGGTCCGACACGGACCCCCAAAGTACGGCTCCGACAGCGAGTTCGAGTCGGACGGCGCGAGTCGGTCGGAGCGGTCGAGGTGCGCATCGTACTTACCCGGCCGGAAAACGTCTCCATTGCGCGGTGCGAATCGGGTCCGAGCGAGTCGGTCGGAGCGGTACGATCCGGGTACGAGTCGGTCGGAGCGGTCGGGTCGCCCGGACGAGTCGGTCGGCGACTCGCATCGTACTCGCTCGGCCGGACCCGCGTACGGTTCGGTTGGGAAACAGGCTTTCGCATGGCTTTTTTCCCGACCGAATGGTATTGGGTGCGCCTCCGACCGAGATCGGAATCGGCCCCATAGTAGGTGGATACTTCCCTCTTGGTATAGTACCACTGAGAGTAACTCTGTAGAGAAAGGAAAAACAAAAACAAAACATACAAACCAAACCGTGTGAGTATGTAAACAAATAGTTTATAAACATCATCCATCCCGCGTCATACCTATAGCGTGCGTGGTGGTGTGAAGTGGTCTTTATGAGACACGTGGCAGGTGCAACGTGTACTCACACCGTTAAAAAGTGGTTGTAAACCAACTCTTACCCTGTATTTCTACCCTAAACGCTCCATGGGAGGGCTGAGGTGGAAGGACCTACTTAGACTTTCTGTAGGGAAAAACACATAAAATCACTACTGGTAGTTAAGGGTTAGTCACCAGTATTCAGAAAGAACCAGGACCAAGGTTCCTAGTTAAAGCAAACATAACAAGGTGAAATCCAGAACTAATGGACCACCTATTCATTCAAGTTCACACCAGCATTCCTTCAGGCATACTCTTACTGTCTAGTTTCAGTGCTTCCAGCCGTTCTTCCCGGAGGCGTCCTCTCTGTCTCCCCGCTGATGGTAAATGGTGAGATTCAGAGGGTTTTTATACTAAAGAGCTGTGACTAATTAGTGAGCTAATCAGTGTTAATTGGGCCCGTTAAGTGAGTTTCCTGTGTCCCTCTACGGGGACTGCCTGACCGCCTGGTGGGAGGCGTAACTGTAAATTGCCCCACCCGATTGGTCAAAACATGCCTCCAACACTACCAAGGCCATTAAGATAGTAAACAATGGGCTTGTGAGGTTTGTTTCCTGTGTCCCTCTTGCGTGAGCCTGACCGCCTGGTTGAGGGTGTGTATTCAATGAAGGTTTCGTTCGGCATTGGTCAAAACATGCCTCCAACACTATCAAGGCCATTTTAGATAGTTAAAAATGGGCTTGTGAGGTTTGTTTCCTGTGTCCCTCTTGCGTGAGCCTGACCGCCTGGTAAAGGGTGTGTATTCAAAAAAGGTTACGTTCGGCATTGGACAAACGGCGCCGATACCGATGTTATGGTCCTTCCCCTTCCTGCGGGAAAACAAATGCAGTTACGAGGTCATTAGCTCCCACGTTTGTGAGGACGCCCATGTTCATTACCGGGTCTGATCAGTCTCCCGGTATTTGAGCATGCGCTGAAGTAGTGGGAAACCCGCTACCGCGCATGCGCCTAGGTGTATTCCGTGAGACGCTTGCCCTGCTATGGCTCCTATGCTTGCGCACTGATAACTACCAGCGTGGATTACAGCAGGGGCCGCTCGAGATCCCCGTTAAGTGAAGTAGGCATGTTTTGACCAATCGGGTGGGGCGATTTACAGTTACGCCTCCCACCAGGCGGTCAGGCAGTCCCGTAGAGGGACACAGGAAACTGACTTAACGGGCCCAATTAACACTGATTAGCTCACTAATTAGTCACAGCTCTTTAGTATAAAAACCCTCTGAATCTCACCATTTACCATCAGCGGGGAGACAGAGAGGACGCCTCCGGGAAGAACGGCTGGAAGCACTGAAACGAGACAGTAAGAGTATGCCTGAAGGAATGCTGGTGTGAACTTGAATGAATAGGTGGTCCATTAGTTCTGGATTTCACCTTGTTATGTTTGCTTTAACTAGGAACCTTGGTCCTGGTTCTTTCTGAATACTGGTGACTAACCCTTAACTACCAGTAGTGATTTTATGTGTTTTTTCCCTACAGAAAGTCTAAGTAGGTCCTTCCACCTCAGCCCTCCCATGGAGCGTTTAGGGTAGAAATACAGGGTAAGAGTTGGTTTACAACCACTTTTTAACGGTGTGAGTACATGTTGCACCTGCCACGTGTCTCATAAAGACCACTTCACACCACCATGCGCGCTATAGGTATGACGCGGGATGGATGATGTTTATAAACTATTTGTTTACATACTCACACGGTTTGGTTTGTATGTTTTGTTTTTGTTTTTCCTTTCTCTACAGAGTTACTCTCAGTGGTACTATACCAAGAGGGAAGTATCCACCTACATAGTGTTTTTTTAACCCCTCCCCTGATCTAGCGACAGGATTTTTCTTCCATTTTTCACTAGTTAAAAGGAAGTGAACACGTAGGGTATATAACCCCCCTATTTCCCCCCTTTTTAGGTCCTGAAGAATGCTACGTACCCTTCAGGGACACCTCAGCAGAAACATGTCGACCGCATTTCATACGGCGAAGGGAGAATAATATCCCATACCACTCACTTAGTTTTTAACCACCATACATTTACCATTTGAATAAAGCATAGCACATGGACTAATGTAATGGTTTTTAAATCACTTATCACTCCCCCACGGCCATCACTTAGATTTAGAAGTGCATCCCTGTCTCCAGGTGTATGCCCGCCCTCTATCAAACCAAGTTTTTAGAGGGCGAGGACAGCCGATGATGAAGCATGACACCGGGCGGTGTGTGAGGCCAGTCCGTAACTTTTTATGAGATGCCCCCACTGGTAGTGCATCTCTATAGAACTCTGTAAATAAACATAGGAATTAATTCAAGGGGCAGCCCACTTTTGTGTATTCTTGTTTGGAAAGATACTCATTAAAGACTGAAAAGTGCCTTTCATTTCTATTTCCATTCTAACACCTGTTAGGTGACACATAACATTCCCTCCACAATGAATGATCACAAACTCTGGATGGTCACATCCACTAAGAGATGAAAGTAGAGGCAGTACCTTATTCCACCTCAAACCTCTTTCGCCGATCCATGTTATATCTACTCCTTTTACACCTAAATTACTCTCAAAACCACTTATTTTAGCATACACCCTGGCCTAATAAATTAAACTGTGTCCAAAAATCCAAACACAGACCATCTTGATTACACCCTGGCAAACAGGCTTCTAATACACAGTGCATCCAAAGTTTCTTTATTTCTACATAAGGAGATTAGGCATCGTGCAGCAAAAAAACACATATATATATAAATATATATATATATATATCACCGGAATTCCCAAACCATAAAGCTTCGGCGGGGAAAAACGAGCCACTCCAATTGCTGCAGTAAATTAATTCAAATGTTTAATGGCAAAATACATACGCGTTTCGACCTCTCTCGGGGTCTTGGTCACATATATATATATGTATATATATATATGTATATATATATATATATCGGGTGTTTTTTGTGCTGCACCATGCCTAATCTCCTTATTGGTCAGATATATACAGATATATATATATATCCAAACAACACTACTCAGGCAGAACGTAGCGCACTCCAGGATGCAATTTAAAAATATTTATTCCACCACCGTAAACTGACAAACACGTGCTGGCCTGAACCAGCCTTTGTCAATGTCAGTATTCCACCCAGTTTCTCTCTATTTTATCGCACGTCACTTCCAGTATTTCACAATCATCGGAGAAGGACTATATTATTCGAATGCAACTTATACATGATAAAAGCGGCGCAGCCATCTTTAAATATGCAATTTAAACGAATTTTTATAAATAATTTAACCAATGATCAGAAATTAGAGATTTCAGAACGCCTTTTAAAATCTCTTTTACAAAAGCTGATAATGCCCTGTATGGGCTTTTGTTAATTAGCATTTTGTTTTGGATGCAACATCTTTACATTAATACGTGCTGTTCAGGGGTATAATTCCCGATATGACATGTAAAAAGCTCATAACATCAACATTCCAACCTCTTCCATGTATGATTCCAGAAGGAATCGTATACCTCTATTCATGATATTACTTATTCATCTACTAATTTTACTCCTTCTACGAATCATCACATACTATCACAATGATGTTGCTATGAATTACCTAATAAAGTTACTACATGCCTTTCACTACTTCCAAAAATTAAAGGAACTATGTGCTTAAGTGTTCTTCAGAATTTCATGTTTAAAGTGACAATACCCCTATAAATGTCTCCCATTACTACATATCTCCTTCTTGTTTTCAATATTTCAAGGGGGTAATTTATCTACATTTTGATGAAAGAGAAGGAAGAACGGAAGAAATTCCAACGTGATAGTGACATCTAGAACAGAATTCAATCTCCACTTCATCCATACTATGTTTAACCAATATGCACCCAAAGCTCTTCTTCGCTATTCAAACCAAACAGGGTACGAGTCCTCAACTCCACTATATATTTCGATACCAGTGTTCCTGCCACCAGAAGCCCTGCCCACCCCAGGACCTACTTAATACAGGCCCCAGCACGACCATGCAGTGGATGTGCGCAGCAGGTGCGTCGAAGGCACACCAAAGGCAAACCCATCTGTTCCCATCCGCGCCTAGAGTGCACCCAGCGCCAAAACCCCTGGCCCTCCCGCCCCCCCAGAGATACACCATTGCTGAGCTCTACACCCTCAAACCCGGACGCCGCAACAAACACTGCCTCCGTGCCAACCTACACTCCAAGGTAGTACCTTTCCCCTGCACCTGCTGCCACTTCGCCTGTCACAGCACACTCACCAGCCCAACAAACAGTCCCACCCCGAACACACCACAGACCCCACCTGAACAAAAACACCTACTCACATGCGCCATTCTCAACACATGCTCACTATGCAAGCATTCCACCAAATTATGGGACCTCATCGCCACCCTCGCACCTGACATCGTCTTCCTCACCGAGACCTGGGTCAACCCACATCCACCCCAGACATTGCCACAGTGATCCCTAACAGTTATAAAATCATTCACCAGGACCGCACCAACAAGCCGGGAGGAGGAAAAGCCATCATCCACAAAGAGACCATACAGTGCACCACCACCATCGACAACAACACAACCCACTTGGAACATCTCAACTTCAAGCTCCACATGGACGACAACACAACCATCAGAGGCACCCTCAAATACCAACCCCCAGGCCCGCGCTCCAGCCTCTGCAACACCATCACAGACTTCATTGCGCCCCTAGCCTCAGACTCCAAGGATTACATCTTCCTCGGCACCCTAAATTTCCACACCGACAACTCCAATGACAACACTGCACACCTCTTCAACAGTATGAGCAGCCTCAGCTTGACCCAGATCATCCACAACCATACACACACTGCAGGACACACGCTGGACCCCATTTGCAACTCCAGCAACCGAGTCAAATACAGATATGCCACAGAACTCACATGGACCGATCACTCCATCATCCACTTCAGCATCTCCAGCCCCAAGATGACCAGCTGGACAGATTCCCTCAACACCTCCAACCTGCTGCCGCCACCAACCTCTAACAGGGAGTGAAGAATCTCAGAGACAAGCTGGGTGGACACCCTCAACGCCTCCAACCTCACTACCACCACCAACCTCAAACAGGGAGTGAAGAACTTCAACGCCTGGATCACCAATTGCGCCAACAGATTCATCCCCATCAAGAGCAACATCCAGAGAAACTCCTCCAAAAAGGCCCGCTGGTACACCCAAGAACAGCGAAACAATACAGCAAACAGCTGGAGAGGAAAAGGCGCACCAACAAGGACACCTCTGACAGGGCCGCCTTCAAAATCTCCCTCAATCTCTACCAGCGGCTGCTGCTGGAGGCAACAAAGAAGACCGCCCTAGCTGCACTCATCAAAACCAGCGCCGCCAACACCAAGGAACTTTTCAACATCATTAAGTAATTCTCCAACCCGGCTGCTAGTGAAAACGACATCACACCCTCACAGGAGCTGTACAACAATTTCGCCGACTTCTTCCATGACAAGATCGCAACCATATACAAAAACTTCAAACCCAAACCTAAGGACTTCATTGACAGATACGCCACCACTGCAACCAACACAGACCACAGACTGACCACCTGGAACCTCCTCTCCACCCAGGACACCACCTTCACCATGAAATCCATTAACTTGGGAGCTCCCACAGACCCATGCCTGCATCACATCTTCAACTTCGGAAACTAAAGGATTGTCCAGAAACTCCCCACCTTGCTCAACACCTCTATCACCACTGCAACATTTCCAAACGCCTGGAAACATGCTGAAGTCAGACCACTACTCAAGAAACCCCCGCCAACCCGAGCAAACTCAAAAACTACCAGCCAATCTCCCTGCTCCCATTCCTAGCAAAGGTACTGGAAAAGATCAACAAACAACTCATGGCACACCTGGAGCATAACCAGCTACTCGACTCCTCCCAATCCGGCTTTTGCAGCAATCATAGCACCAAAACCATCCTAATCGCAGCCACCGACAACATCCGAACCCTCCTTGACCGAGGGAAAACAGCACCTCTGATCCTCTTCGTCCTTTCGGCAACCTTTGACACTGTATCCCACCACACACTGATCGAAAGACTCCACCACATCAGCATCCAAAGGACGCGCTCAGATGGATCACCTCCTTTCTCACTGGAAGAACCCAGAGGATCCACCTTCCACCTCCAAACCCAAGGAGATCACCTGCAGTGTCCCCCAGGGCTCGGCCCTCCACTCTTCAACTCATATAGGACCCCATTGGCAAACATCGTCAGATCCCACGGTCTCAATATAATTTCCTACGTAGATGACACCCTAATCACTGACCGACTACCCCACCACCACCAGAACCAACTTCCACAGATGGATAACAAGCGTTGTCAACTGGATGAAGAACAACTGCCTGCAGCTGACCACAGACAAGACGGAAGTACTGATCTTCAGCACAGCAGCAAACATGGAACAACTCTTGGTGCCAATCAGACCTAGGACCCACACCCACTCCCTCCGACCATGCCAGAAACCTTGGAATCATCATTGACAACAAGCTCACCATGAAATCACATATCAGCGCCCTCTCCTCCGCCTGCTTACTCACTGTGCATCTTCAAGGGACTACCTCTACACATGAGACAAACCGTGACACAGGCCCTCATCACCAGCTGACTGGATTCAGGCAATGCCCTCTACATAGGAATCACCACATAACATAACATAACAGGTGTATTTGTAAAGCGCACGATTACCCGTAGGTGTCCTGGCGCTGAATAACAGATGTTTATTGTTACCCAACTCAATGGATACTCATTTTATCGACCTCAGATGGATGAAAGGCTGAGTGGACCCGCCGGGATTTGAACCTGTGACCATGAGGTCAAACACAGACCCCTGCAGTGGCTGCTTTAGTCCACTGAGCCACCAGACCTCTACAGAGACTTGAGACCATACAGAACACCGCAGCCAGGCTCATCCTCTGCCTTCCCCAATGAACTCACATCAGACCCCACCTCAGGCAACTCCACTGGCTCCCCGCACAGAAGAGATGCCAATTCAAGCTGCTGATTCTCGCACACAGGGCTCTACACAACCAGGCCCCAACCTGCATTAATCACAGCCTGAACTTCCACCAACTGTTGAGAAGACTACGCTCCGCCTTTCTCTCACTTGCCCATACTCCCCACATCTACCAAAGCAGAAGTGGAGGACCCTCACAGCAAAGACCTGGAACAGTCTCTCCACGCAACTCCGGACCATCACCTCACTTCCATAATTCCGAATGGCCCTCAAGACCTGACTGTTCCAAAAAGCCTCCAAGACCTGCAAGCGCCTGGATACCCTATTGGGTGATTAGCCACGCTTTATAAATTCTCATTGATTGATGGTACTGTGGTAGGCTTAGAAAGTAAATATAGCACAGCTGTCTGAGGAAGATTTTCAGGAGAGCAGGAAAAAAAACCTGTGTATGAATGGAATTGTACTTCTATGTGCAATATTAAAAATATATACATTCAGGAACTGAGGACGTTTCTGGCAAAATGTAAACAATCACAAATTCAAAGTAAAATGAAAATTTTACAGCATTTGGACACTTGCCCATTTAGGAACATTACTAAGCCTCAAGAACATTCTTTGGGCTGCCTTGGAAATGAAATGTGCAATTCTACATTCCATCATATTAAAACGCTTTCACCCATCATTCAACTATGAGAAACTTGTACGGACATTAAAGTTTGTTAAAGCCCAGTAATACAATGGAACAACTTAATAATGCTCTACTTCACTCGAATCCAACAGAAGTTAACTCAATTACATACTACATACCATTGAAATACTTTGATGCTGATTCAGAAAATTCTGCCTGTCCAGATGTTGTTTACACCCACAATCCATAGTTATCAAATGGATGTCCAGCAATTTCAAGAAACCATTTCTGGAATAACAAATAAAATACGCATTTGCTGCATAAGAACTTAAAATGTATTGAACTGCTTGAAAAAAATGATGATGGAGGGTAGAGTGGGGAAAACTAGCTATTTATCTCATTGTGGAAAACAGATATGATGATTGTGTTTATCAAATAGTATGTAATCAATGCCTTGCAAAACTGCACCATAACTTTATGCCTTTGTGTGCAATTCATAACAATTTAGAAATGTATCCTATATCCCCAGAATTAAGGAACCTACATTTATATGAAAGCATATTATTTTCTGCTTAAGGTGCAAATCAATTACAAAAACCTGGAATATAACTTGAAGAATATTCTGGCATGTCAGCAAGGTACACATGAATATTGGTTTCGAAGACATGGAGAATTAAGATGTATGCTGAGAAAGTTAGGACCACCTACTTGGATGGTGACTAAGTTGTGCTGAATACCTATGGGATGAGTTATACACATTTCTACTTGAAGTAAATGATAATCTTTCAGATATTGCCTCCAATACAACTGCTTCATGCTTCATTATATCTAGCAAACGTTTGCAGATTTTTCAACGACAAATTCCAAAATATGCTCAACTCCTAAACCAACAAGAAGAAAAATCCCCTTGGAGAGGTACTTGATTTTTATTTGGAGACTACAGTATCAAACAAGATGTGCACCATATATTTGTATGCTTTTCTAGATTAAAATTGCACCGAAACTTGGATGACTCAGATGAATCTGTTCTAGATTTAATTGAACAATGTCACTTGTGAGATCCCTAATAAAAAGAACAAATAGAAAAATATCTGAACAAGTTATAAAATGTCAGTCATATAAGTGTAGCAAATTCTGCTTAAGAAAATTTAGAAACAAATCAAAACATTATTGTGAATGTCGTTTTGGTTTTCCAAGACCTATTCTAAAAAAAGGAAGAGTCAACAATTTGATGTCATCTGTTAAGCATGCTGTTACAGGAAAGTCACCAAAAAATACATATAACCTAAAATGGACCAATATCACAGCAGTTCAACAACCACAACTCTTTATTACTAAATATGTGGAATGCTAACATGGATATACATCTTGTTGCCGATAACTCTACAGCAGTAGCATGTTACGTTACTTCCTACATTACTGAGGCAGTAAAAAATGAAATGAAGGAAGTGTGGGAAGAGATATCTTGAGAGCAATATTTAACCAAAGTCTATTCAGATTTAGCCTTCAAATGTTCTCTCATCAAGAGATCAGTAGCTTTGAAGCCTGTGACCGATTAAGCTCTTCTAGTTTATACTGTAAATCCCAAGCAATTACGTGGCTTATTTTAGGATTGTGATCATTATGATGAAGATTTCTGAAAAGCCTACCTGAAATAGAATACCTTGCTCAATTTGACCCAGATAACAAAGACAGTTTAAAACAAATCTGCTGGACACTTACTATACAAATAGAAGCCTTTTGTTAGATAGTTTATCACCATATGAAGTTTTTCAATTCTGTACTTATTGCAATAATGTTGCTGAGGATATCAATATTGGAAAACTTTGTGTTCAAGACACAAACATATGTTTAATACGTCATTCAAAAGCAACACTAATTAACGATCACAAACTCAGTTGTGAGTATGTAGATAAAAAATAATTATATTTCTTGACACTTCTATAGCTTTTTAAACAATGGTGTAAAGAGGAAAACATTATAGGAACATTTCAGTCCTATGAAGCAGCTTTTGATGCATATAAAAATTAAATTACTGTTTGCCAATTTCACACATACTTAGAAATGTTGGAACAAGCGATATCACAAGAAAAGCAAATTAATGCAGAACTACTATGTGATACTGGAACAAGAAATAACCTTTCTACTTCAACAACATGTAGACCTACTTGGACAACCGAAAATTCATAATGAGGCTACTGTTGCAATGGGTGAGGTTGAACATGCTATGGGTGAAGTTCACAAGGACGTACAAAATCTTGATTACCTCCTATCAAAATTAAACTCAAAACAACTTCAAATATACAAACAAATTCAACAGGCTGTAGAACATGGACTTGCATATGAAAATGGATTATGTCAATGTAGTAATTATAATCCTACATTGCAATACAGTTCAGGTCATGCTGGAACTGGCAAAGGCTTGTGATAACTGCTTATGTCCATAAAGTTATCAATTCAAATTTATCATGTGTGGGTATTGCTCCAACAGGATTACCCATTTGCTGCCCCCGCTAGGCTGATGGCCATGGGTTGATAACCTATAGGGTGAGTGTCAATACTCTGGGACACTTGTGTTAGATTGGGATCCTGGGCCTTTTTAATTTACCCAGATTTTCTTCCTTCTCAGTAACTGCATACTGCAGCCCTTGATCAATCGGGTTACAGCGGCTGCTTCCTCGTTGTGGTTCTTCCTCCCATGGGCCCATGCGCCTTGAGGCTAGTAATACTACCCTAGGTCCCTGCATAATGCTGGGGTCCTGGGCTTTTAATCTGATTTAATTTGAATACATTTTCTTAACCGTGGTTTATTTCTTTACCCGAAACCGCACATATAAGCCCTTGAGGTATAGGGTAATGTAGCGGCAGCTACACCTCCTTGTTCCACTTTTGAGACACTACTCATTAGGCCACGAGCTATCAACACCAACAGTCAGTCTCCTCCTTAGGACTTAACTCTTCTATGGTTCCCGGGACCTTGTCTCATTATTCTGTTTCACTAATACCTTTAATCAAGTGCCCTCTCTACCTTCTAGACATTGGTGCTATACCCCCCTGGCACAAGCGCCACCAGTGTCTCAGTGCTCCACCTCCGATACTCCAGTGCCATCAGGCTGAGTCCTACTGGCACAAGCCTCCTATTGACAAAGCTCCCCCTGCCAGCCAGCACTGATCCAAGAGTAGGTGAACTAATTCAGCTACCTACTTACACATTCCACCCGCAACTCTTGCACTCCTAGCAGGTTTAATTTCCAAATGTCTTAGTTATTTAGGTACTAATCAGACACCCTCGCCTCCCTTTTCAAAATTACTGAAGGGAGCACCCCTCCTCTATTGACTCCTTATTCCCTGCCCCCCAGGCAAGTGCACTTTTTCTACCCTTACACTTACCTTTCAGGTCCAGATTCACCTTCCTGTGATTCTCATACATATGTTTTTACATTTCTAGATATTGGATGCTCACGCCCCATCCTGATGATGACCTCACATTGCCAGCTTCCAAAACGCCGTCGACAATAGACCTATTTAGACTCATCTTATATTATATAACATAAACTAAAGGAGTCATTTGTCTTTGTATGTGTGATGCATGTTTTCTTCTCACTCCTTTATCCCCTATGATAATTATACAGGGGAGATTAAAGGTGATACGGCGCTTGATGACACAGGACACACAGTTATTCTAGCGTGTCATATTAGTGTGGTGCTAAAGGAGAAAGGATGTCAACCCTGCATCCAACATGAAACAAACAAAACATAAATCTCCTAGCACACGCAGAATTATATAAACACAGCTTTTTGTATTCTTCTTTTTCTTTTTATTTGATTTCTTCTGCCAGCCAACACGTGTTTTATCAATGGGTGTGTTACCCTATGACTTCCTCAGGGCTGTAGTCCGTCAGTATCCTCTCAGGCAAATGTAGAAAAGTGAGTAGGAAATCCGTCGGTATCAAACGTCTAGATGGCGTCTCCTTTGCCCGGGTGCGGACTCTGAAGTTTTCTGGGCGCCGTTAACCTGTGTGCGGGTCGGCTGCTCCCCAGCTGTGATAACGGCGTGTTCGTTGAACGCAGAAAACAAATACTCGGTTATCACAGCTGGGGAGCAGCCGACCCGTACACAGGTTGACGGCGCCCAGAAAACTCCAGAGTCCGCACCCGGACAAAGGAGACGCCATCTAGACGTTTGATACCTACAGACTTCCTACTCACTTTTCTACATTTGCTTGAGAGGATACTGACGGACTACAGCCCTGAGGAACACACCCATTGATAAAACACATGTTGGCCGGAAGAAGAAATCAAATAAAAAGAAAAAGAAGAATAAAAAAAGCTGTGTTTATATAATTCTGTGTGTGGTAGGAAACATATGTTTCCTTTATCAACCTTTAACTGCACCCCTTTTCACTTAAGTGGGATCACTGAATGTTCGTTATAACACTCAAAAAAGCATTAGATTAATGAAAGTATGTAATGAATGAATTAATTTCAATACAGTATTGATTACCTGCCTGGTTTTCCTTGCCTTGGTGAATTGATAATGACTTGTCTTCAATTACTGAAGACATATTGCTTTTCTATTGGGATTGATGCCAGAGTGAACCATTGTTTTTAGGTCTCGCCTAGCGTTGCTGCGAACATGCGCAGCTCGCTCGGCGAGATTTATTGTCAAGGAGGACTTTGAGAGAAGGGCTTGAAGCCCCGCCCCTTATTTCCATTGGCTTGCGTCACCGTTATGGTAAACGGTGGGCTGCCATTGGAAATAAGCTTTCTTTGTTGCCTCCTTTTCACTTTTTTGTCCGGCCCACCCGAACTGGCTCGTCTGCTTTCCTTCTGTCGTGAAGGTATTTCTTATCTTTGTGGGAACCATATGTTTTCACTCAGCCCCGTAACAGTTGTGTATGTAGTTAATATCCCTAAGATATACCAGCAGATCATCTGCGTATAGCGACACCCTATGTATGCCATCTCCCAGGGGATACCATCTCCCAGCTGAGTGTGGAGTGTCTCTGCAAGTGGCTCTATGGCAAACGCAAAGAGGAGAGGGGACAAAGGGCATCCCTGACTAGTCCCTCTCTGCACTGGGATTGCATCTGATATGTACGGGCCCAACTTGACTCTAACAGATGGTTCTTTGTACAGTAGGCGGGTCATTTGCAGAAATGTGGAGCCTAGATTATACTTCTCCAGTGCCGCGAATAGGAACTCCCATTCCAAGGAGTCAAATGCTTTCTCTAGGACTAGTACTAGACAACCTGCGCGTGGCTAGGTGTGTATAGAGTCCGACGCGATCCTAAAGAAGTGACGCAGGTTTAGCGAAGTGCTTCGGGATGGTACAAAACCATTCTGGTCCGTATGAATCAGCATGGGGACCACCTGCGCGAGTCTGCCTGCCAGAACCTTTGCTAGTATTTTATAGTCCGTATTAAGCAAAGCTAAAGGTCTGTACGAACCAACTTCCGACGGGTCTTTGTCAGGTTTAAGCAGCATTACCAGATGCGCCTTCCGTAGAGATGGTGGGAGCTGCCGTCCATCCAGGGAAGTCTCATATAATGCAAGCAGGCAAATGATTCTCGCCCTACAGGCACAAACCAGGACAGTTACATCACTGTGGAGGTTGTTGCAAATTTAAGCAGCAATGCATGGGCTTTATTTTGGGCATATAATGAGCTGGCCCAGGGCGAGGTCTGAAGAGCTCCATTCATAAAATGGGAGAGGGCGGGGCAGACTCGTGGGGTTGATGTTGGAGTGGGTGTCGACCATGGAATGCAGCCTTCGCCTCCTCCAATGCTTGTCTCTTTTATTGGCTGAGGAGTCCTGAGGGGTGGAGTCCAGCAGCTTTCGATCCGAACTTCCGAAGTCAATGAGTGCTGCAGTGCATGTACTCTGTCACTGTACCAGAGCTACTCCTCGTCGTCCGCTAGCTGGGCTGGCTCACTAGTAAGTTTTAGATTTACTTTATTAAACTTAAATTAAATTCTTTCTATTGCCTTGCCTAACTGCACACATGCCTTCAGCATGCTCCGTTATGTGTATTATTATCACGCACTTCCGGCAGGCCTTACCTTTGTGCGCGTCGAGAAGACCTGACAAGGCCTGTCCCCTCGGGTAACACTGCTGCAGCCGTGGTGAAAAAGTGCACGTTAACCCTAGACCAACAAGCCCTGGAGGAGGAGGGCGAGGTTAGGAGCAGCCTTTGCTCCCCGGTTCTGAATAGGCAGCATGGAGTAAAGTGAGAATAATCCCTAACGGGCCTCACTGCGTCACCCTCTTCTACCCATCCCACAGGGATCAGGCAGCGAGGAAGCAGAGGAGCTCCTGACTGTACTTGGGCCTCTGCGGGAGCACCCCAGGGCTGGCATCTGTCCATTCAAGTAAGAATGAAGCCACGTTTGCTTAATTATTTCTCGTGTACTGGTGGCAATTCAAAGTTATTTTTGTTTCATTTTTAGGTCTCGCGCCTAGCGTTGCAGTGTGCAACACTGCTCGCGCAGCGCGAGACCTCTAGAAAGGGCTTTGGAAAGCTAACCACACGCTCGTGCGTGTGGTTTTGCTTTCCGCGGCTGCCATTGGCTTTCGCATGCTTTTTTTTCAAAAATCCAGCACGCAATTGGGCAAAGGCGGGCGCATGTCCCGCCTTTGCTCCGCCCATTCTTGTCGTTGGCCAGCACGCGCAGCAGCGCGCGTTCGTCTGCTGCCACTGCCGCGCTCCCTCCCCCCGCTCCTCTGTGGTGCGCGCGCACCACTGGTTTTCTTTCGTGCGTGATCTGATTTACTTTTCAAACGAGGACCCTGGTTTTGTTTACATTCCTAATACGCATCTATGCTACTGCTTTAGTTTTTATAACCGTTTTTGTCTGGCATCTTTTATTATAAAGATTTGAGATTATGTCACTGTTGTATTCTCAGACTTCTCTGATCCAAGTGAAGAGGGCCCACATAAACAAGCTAGGCTGATAGGGTCTCTGGCAAGCTTGTAGCAGTCTCGATACTGACCGTCCGTCTGAATTACCCCTTGGGTGGGTCAATGACACTATTTACCCCGGTCTGTGGATCTAAGGGCTATATGTAGGGCCAACAGAGATCTACCCGGATAGGAAGGGCAGAAGAGAGAAAAAACCTTCTTGGTTCGCATTATAGCCGTGTCTAGTTAGAGGTCAAGTCTACACTCGATTTGCAATGACGCTCCTAAAGGCATCTAGCCTTTGAGGAGTCATTGCAGAGAAGCCCTGCATGTAGTAGAGAGGCCATGACACGGGCAACCGTCAGACTGCCGAAGCAGCCAATGGCAAAGCCGAAGCGCCAACATAACAGACAATGATGGCTTTTGGAGTAACTTCACTTTTTCCAATTCAAACAACCCAAATTATCCTTTTGACAAACATCTACCGGCGCCTTTCTAGCTGTGTGAAAAATGCCAGAAAAGTTGAAAGTTTCCATATTATGAATAGGTCAGTGTGAACAAAAAAATACAAAAATATAAAACAAAACCTGGATCTTCACTGTTTGCATGCCCAGGTATTTGTGGAGTCTCTGCCAAAATAAAGAGCTTATGTTTTAAACACACTAGCATACCACTTTACACTAAGAGTGATAAGGAATAGTAACTTCCGGAAACCCCAATTAACAGGGCAATGAATCAGCAGGTGGATGGACTTCTCTTGCTAGGTACCTTCAGAGATGCTCGCTAAGCAAGTTACTTTCCGTAAAGAGGCAGGTAAATACTCGCGTCATTTCCGAGCAGGTGAATATTAAGATAGGTCACGCTTCCTTATTTAGGAACTCAGCTCCAGGATACACGTAAGCTGATTTTCCTTGAAACCTGTGTTTTGTGCCACCCACATGATATCAAGTAAAGGTCTGCCTACGCTGGTGCACAAAGAGGAAGAATTAACACCAACTAGGCCAGCTGAGCTCTCTCCCTTAGGTGCAGATGATCTGCTCCCTTCACGAACTTATGACATATCCCTTAGATGCTCTGACCTACCATTATCACCGATTGTTGAGCTCAAAACATTGTGGTGCTAAATTACGACACTGCATGCTTACGAATGTTTTCCATTTTGCTTCCCCTCTTGCATTTTGTATTAGGACAGTGTTCATGCTGCAGTCCTCCATAACTCACCATCTGTACAGATTTCTATTTAATTTACCCCCAAAGAAGGGTCTTAAAAGCCCAGTCTTAAAGAGTCCAGTCATTCCCACTTCTTTTCCATAGGACATCTGTTCAGAGTATTGCATCCTGCGGGCCACAAACGGCCACTAGCCTCAACAGAGCTGCATATTTGGCCAGGGATGGGCTTCCCCCATAATTTGGCGAAATCATGGTTGCTCTGGTTCTTAATCTGAAATCAAAGGCATTCTGAATTTGTTAACACCTATATCAGCACGGCTTTGCTTTGGATAAACTGGAGTGTGAGCAGCTGTCTTTCTCTAGGCTAACCCAACAGCCCTTGCTCATTATGGGGCGTATTCAAAAACTGCATTTTGTAGTACTACAATAGGACTACTAAAGTACTTTGGCTCCTTTATTTCGGTCACAAAGGACCATAAGAGGTACACTGCATACAAACATATCTCATAAACATCCATTAAAATATAATTAGGGCTCCCTGTTTTCCGTTTTTACTGATTTTTACAGATAAATACAGACACAAAGCACTCGGTTTCCTGTCTGTATTTATTTTTAAAGGTGGGAAAATACAGATAATTTGGCTTCTTTCAAGTGACTCTGATGGAAATAAAGTTTATAGTGCAAATGGGCCTACATTGCAAATGTAGGTAACATTACCTTGATACCCTGTTTAGGTCCCCATTTCAAAATCATTCTGACGGCGGGCTTTGCACGGACAGCTTTATTGGATCCAGCATGAAGGAAATTAATAGTTGGTATTTCGAGATTTGTTTATTAAAAAGTGCAGGCCTACTCGTGCAGTTGTTTATGAACATCAGTCTGACCTACCATCACATAAAAGCTGACCAGCCCTTAACGGCCTTGCAGCTACTGCTGTCGTCCATTTACTGCGGAAATGGAAACCAAAGTCAGCCCTGGTAGGGTAAAAATGTCCAGACCAGTCTCACTTTGCAGACGCTGCAGCAAAAAACTGGGCTGGGCGTCGGGGTTGGTCATGGCAGCCCAAGCAGCTCTGAAAGTAGCCTGCACCTTACCAGGAAAAAGCCACAGTTACTTAGTGGTCTGTCCGGCTCTGGTCCATTTTTAGGTCGAGCTGCGGGCTCCACTCCCCGCAGCCATGTCTTTGTAGCTCTAACTCTGCTCAGGCATGCATGTGATTGGGGGCCATTTTGTCCTCGGCGGTGGAAGGGGGGGCTGTATCCATACAACCTTCACCAAACCTATAGGGCTCGGTCAAAGAGGGACATGGCGGGAAGCGTAGCCCCCGGTGGCTTTAAGCAGGGCTTCACGGCACGTTCGCTGAAAAGCCATCTAGTGTCTAGGTGGCAGGCTGGTTTCCAGGCGCTGCCTTCTGCATTCCGGCGACACTCGGATGAGGCAGGCCCCAGTCCCAGCGCGTGCAGGTGGGGACAGGCTGTCTATCTCAGTGCGAGGTGCCCGTTTTCATGCCCTGCCTTTGGCATCGACTTCCGGATGAAACGCAGATGATAAAAGCTTGAACCTCTCCAGATGCTCTCATTCTGCCCCCTACATATCTCATGATTGACTGATCTACCACCATAGCTGTGAGCCCCCAGGGTCCTAGCACCGTCGCAGGGTATGCTGTGCTCTCTCAAAACCGTGGATTGCTTGAGCATGTGTGTCAGTGTGATAGCTTCACTTTCAGGGGCAACCCCCGTCCCCCAGATCTGCTACTATAATCACACCTGTGCACCCTGGGCCTGACTCCCAAGCCGCCACCGCCCCTCAGGACCTATAGCTATATCACACCTGTGCACACTCAGGGCCTGCCCCCCCCCCGCCTCCCCAATCTACTCGTATAGCCTCACCTGCGCACTCAGGGGCTGACCCCCACTTAGTATTTGTCCTACATCACATCTGTGCACTTTCAGGGTGTGACCCCCTCCCCCCCCCTTCATGACCTGTATCTACATCACACCTGTCCCCCACCCATCATGACCTGCTCTTATATCACACCTGGGAACAACAAGAAAAGGGGTATGCCCAAATCACCCTCCTATACATGGGCATAGAACATCAAAAAGATGAAAAATAAAAGAAGTATGGAGGGATAAATCATTCATTTATTTCCGTCTAAGGCACCATCAATTACCCTGATGATCTCAATAGTTTATATTGCTACACATACTAATGAGCGTTTGTTTGAAGGGCCGTGCGTGACCAGTTTGGCCATGGCTACGAGAGACAGGATTTGATTGAGTGGCGTTTTTGATTACGGCAGGTATGTGGGAAGGGATTGAGACCGTGAGAACATTCTCGCTTAGAGTTCGCTTCGAGTGTGATCTTTTGGCATGTAACCCACTCGTTGTTGTTTAGGGATTAAGGCGAAGGAGCGGCTTACCTCCTGAGGAAACAATTGGCAATTAGAAGAGTGGGAGCCACTGCAGGTAATTGTATGTGTGTGGTCCACGTGTTCTAATAGATTGACGCTTCGTATTTTTTCTAAACTTAGGAGAATTCCCCTTTTTGACTGCTGTCGGCCCTTGTTGTACCGATAGGTTCCTAGATTCTCCATAGAACTTGGTAATATGGAAGGCATACCCCCTGTGTAGTGGAGTCATGTTGACCCCGAGAGTTGAGACAATATTCCAGGTATTTTTATTGTGACTGGTTGTGTGATTAGTTACCCCTGGGGAACACCGAGTTAGTGACCGGATTTTATGACACATATATGTGGGTGTAGCCAGAGGGATAGTTTGATTGTGTGCACCTTTTCCCGCACTTTTTATTGATTTGGTGTAGGTGGTTTTGCGTTTGTGTGTTTTTTCCATCACCATCACGGAGTACTGTGTGGACAAATATGGGATAGTTAAAGATATTATACAAAATGTGTATATGTGTAATTGGAAGCATCCATTATTATTGTAGATATTGTGTACCCTTGTCCTGAGGAAGCTGGAAGAAATTGACGGCTGAAACGCGACCGCGTCGACAGCTATAATTGAGGAGTCCAATCAGTTTGAGCATGGTTAAAATGTTATATGCGCACATAATTAAATGATAGAGAGGTGTGATACCTCATGTGCGAAGAGGACTATCTCTTGGTGTATCACTCAGATTTTTGAGTGTACACGAGTACGTGTAATCGTTAGGGTACTGTAGATATTGTGTATATGTACATGTGTCTGTTGTTTTGTGATATTTATATATGTATTATTATTTGGATTTATGTGATTAATGTATGTAATATCTATTGATGTGCCAGAGACCTGCCCAATGGTATGTGTATCTAATTGAATCATTAGTATGTGTAGCAATATAAACTATTGAGATCGTCAGGGTAATTGATGGTGCCTTAGACGGAAATAAATGAATGATTTATCCCTCCATACTTCTTTTATTTTTCATCTTATATCACACCTGTGCACTCTCAGGACCAGACATTCGCCCCTCTCCGTCTTTGTGTTGTGCAATTATTCTCTCAGACGAGGGACAGGAAAAGATTGGAAGTTGTCGGGCTGTTGTATCGTGCATGATACAAGTGGAATTAATTAAGGCAGGTTAGAAATAGAGTGAAGACTTGCAATATCTGTCGGGTAGAGGTCTAACGTTCCTAGATGGCTTAGAATTGCATTAAATGCTGATCGTGGTTCATGCAGGGCGCTGTTGTCCATGTAAAAAAGGCGGCCGTTTTACGTTCTGCTGCTGTGGCCGTTAGTTCTGCCACCATTGACAGGCTATTTATACGATTTAACAGCGCTACATTTGGTTCTTACAATATTTCGATTAGCTTTTTTGAGCCACACAGCTCCCAAGATGAAAAGGCGGGGACGTGAAGGTTCTGTGCGGAAGGTTTCTTGCTCGTTGTTTTTGTTGCTAGAAACCGTGCAGTTTGTATGTGCAAAAGTATAGATTTTGTGCCTCATCTTGTTCAAGGCATATTTCCCATTAATACTCGAATCAATTTTCTAAGCGTCCAGGTCTGCTAAATGATTCACGCGTTGGTGAGGATAAATGGTTCTTTTCTGAACAGGAGTGGGACGATTTGATCTGGTGCTGCTGCATTTATTTTTGTATTTGAATTTTACTTGGTTACTCCATGAATTTAATTAAAACGAATCAATATTATTTTTCAATTAATGAGCTAACATATTGCTAGATTCTTTAGCTTGATGTTGTGCCGTGACTGGGGACATAAAGCTAAGACACAGTTCGTGTCAGGACTAGTGTGTGAGTTTCCTTCTTCGTTTTTCCTGCTTAACAGGGAACTGGCTTCGGAACGTTAAGCCCTGGTCCAGGATTACGAAAGGAGACTGTTACTGCAGTACCAACTCACTTAGGTATTACTAGAGGGGACATTAACGTGTGCATCTCATTCCTTTCACAGACGTTCATGGCAGACAAACTCCTCGATTGAATGTTTATTTTGAACTGCAACAAAACCCATGTGTTAATAAGTGCTCCATTATAATAGGCTGACCACTATGGAAATGTACCCACAACATGCCCAAGTGGCATGAGATAAAGGCATAATGCCGGATGCCAATCTAACACCGGTGTACCAGATTAATGATCTTCCAAATAACTGTTTCTTCCCTTGAAGCTTCTGAAACACCTTATACTCAGTGGAAGTATTATGGTATCCAGTGCGTTTCTAGAGTCTGGGTTAGAGCATGTAAATAGCCTCTGTACTGGTGTGTTTGACAAGATGCTGCACGTGTTGGAAGAGTGCTTAATGCTGCAGTCTGGCTGGTTCTGGGGCTCGGCATGCTTGATTGTGTATGAATCACTGAATGCAACATACACTCCACACAATACCACTCAGTGCCACATAATTACACGCCACATAATTACACTCTACTGAATGCAACATAAATACACTCCACATAAATGTACTCTATACCACATACCAACAATCAACATAAATGCACACCACACCATGACACACTTTCACTAAGCATAATTTCACTCAACACCACAGTTCCAGGCCACACAATTCAACTCCACACATTTCCAATACACACCGCTTAATTACACACCAAACAACATATTTCAACTCCAGAACTCCACAATACACAACGTACCTCCAATCCACACCATATAGTGTCACCACCTGAGCACCAAACATCATTCACCACCACCATTTTGCATCAGCGCACCACCTAAGCATCACGTCACTCTGCCCTTGGAATCTGGCATCTGTTGATTCTCCCCTAATGTCCGTCCGCTGCTCGTGTTCTAATTAAATTACTGTTTTCCAACCTCCACTTCCCCGTTATTTATGTCCCGCTCCCCCATAACAAAAATATAACAAACAAGCATCAGAACAGGCAGGAGGAAGTTGCCAGCAGTGCAAGTACAAAAAAACTAGAAGACATTTTTTATGTTAAAATCTTTTTTTTAATCGGGTTTTTCAGTTGTATATAATGTAATAATTGCAGTAGTGTGTTTGAATTGTGCTGCCATCCTTCTTTCCTATTCACATTTCCCAAGGAGGAATCATTTAATGGGAAAACCACCTAGTTAGGATGGAAAACGTGCATGAGTTGGTACCCAAGCACCAATACCTACGATTATTTCCACAATTAGAGTGCAAAACCCAGGGCTTTAAGTGGGCCGGGTCTCACCGGTGCTGAGCACCGGCAGTTTTTAGAAGGAGGCCTTGAAACGGGTCTCTATCGGGCTCTGTTTTGTTCCCTGGCACAAAGTAATATCCAAGTATTCCCCAAGCTTAGTTGTTAAAAATATGCTTCATGGCTACACACTTACACGGTCCACACATGCTTTCTTTTTTTAAAAGTCGCAGCTTGTTTGGTTTACTTTTGGCCAGTCACTCTCCAAAAGAGCATTTTGACACTCCGACACCAACTGCTCCCTCCATCCTCCCTTAGTAGGTAACAGACATTGCCATTTACAATGCCAATAGCTCTAACTTAAACAAATGCAAGACCTATTGCATTTCCAATGCTTGTTCCATGAGCAGCAGCCTTTGTGAGGAAGCGTTTCTTATTCCTAGGCAGCTGCCCAGGAATATTTCACCTTTTGCTTCGAAGAAATTTCCTATTAATGGAACTGGTACATGGTATAGCTAAGCAATTGCAGTGCACGGACGCTGCAGGGTGCCAGTCCATTTTGCATCTAAAGAAACCCTATAGCCACTCTCGCACCCACTTTTAAAGTAAAAAAAAGAATTATTGAGGTCCCCAGATGAACTGCCCTTCCGCTTCAGTCGTGTCAAGGCGAGATAATCTGCAAATTGCCACCTAATTTGATTTGTCGGCATTTCTGGCCACTGAGGAGTTCTTCCTGCATGGTGGAGAGTAGGCAGAGCAGGTAGCAGTTGTCTAAACTGATACTATGAACAAAGAAGCGATTGCTGTATAAAATATACATGGTCCCAAATTTACTAAAGTTACCACAGCAGCAGAAAGTTTTATTGATGTTGCTGCAGAAATATAATCCATGCCACTGCTAAATATTGTGAGGAGTAGTCACTGCTAGCCCCATTACTGCATGCAAACGGCTACATCACATTTTGGTTACATCTGCCCAGCCCACGCACTCCATTAATTAATCATCTCGAAGTCCGTGCAGGAAACATTGTTGTACTTGGGTCATGAAAATCACCTACAAAGGAATTACAGCATGTGACAGTGATTGTGAAAGAGTTGAATTGTCTGAAAGGGAACTGGTGGTATGAATGTGATTTCAATTTAAGCTTATTTTGGGTACAGCTCTTAAAACATTAAAAGGTTGAAACCAAATCCAGTAAAAAGAATTGCATATACATATTAAAACAAGCATCATCATTACACTTAATAAGTCTTGCTCCTGTAATGAGGCACTGCTCAGTGCTGCCATCATTGCATCAGATGTCTAGCATATTCAGAGGTGTTATCGCAAAGTCTATTATGAAGTTCTGTGGATATGCTGAATAAGCAGCTACCTATGTCATTATATGAAATCTCTTTATCGGTCATAACTATACTTTCACAATGGCTTTATTAACCAACTTGTTTTCTCACATTTGCTTGAAAATGCACCATTTGCCCACTCTTTTTTTAAACAATTATCTCAGGGGGAAAATCCCTGAACCCCTCTTTTGGTGGTTAGGCTCGCTCGCTATGCTCACTCGCCATCGGTGACTTGCGCACAACTTTTACCCCCCACCTTTTTTAAAAGTCACCAGCCGCCACTGGGCATATATAGAGTACCGGCGTGCAGGCGTGTGCATACCCCGCACGTTCCATGTGACTATGTTCACCTGTGCCATATCTGGTCAGTGTTTTTGGGTGTGGGCAAGAGTGAGCAAGACACAGCAAGCCGTGGGGTTAGTGGGTGTCCTCTGAGATACTAAAAAGGAAACACAGGTTTCAATCAGAATAACCATGGTACCTTGTCTCAAAATGCAGTTAATGAAAGTATTTATTTGAATTCTGAATTTTCTAACTCCTCTGATGTTTTGTCTTCTAGCGCTAAATCACATTTAGGCGCTACCTCTGATATGTGTCCCTCCACTTTGAGGGACCCTAGATGCTAGGCAAAACACTAAATACCTCTTTGCTTTCTGTTCCTGGTAGTGAGGTCAGTTCTACCCCTGAGGTATCACATACACAGGCCATTGACGCACAAATAAAACCTGAACCAGTGCCCCATGTAATCCCTGATGTGACAACTTCCTGTGACTCAGTCCACGCTCTTGATCTAACTGCAGCGACTAAAGTCAACCTCCTCACGGAGAAGGAACAAAATCCTGACCCCTTGTTTGCTCTCTCGGCTTCAAGCACACCACATATTGAAAAGTCAGGAAATAATAGTACTCTATGCTCTGACGCATCTGTACCATCTTGTAATGCAGAAGAAATTGAAAAAATCTCCCATGACCAAGAAGTCTCTGACCTATTTCCATTGACTAAGAGATGTGAACTGCCAAAAGGTAAAGGAAGTCTGATCATCAGAGACTCTAAGACAAGCACTTTTCTGAGTCATTCAGAAGAAAGAGCTTCAGCGTGTTTTAATGTGGCAAGCAACTGTGACGATTTCACAACTGACGACATGGAATCTACTGTTCACAGGCTATCACCATTCCCCGAATTTAAAGTCTGTCATCCTTTTGCCTCCCCGCCTTCAACTTGTCTTCTTGCAGAGTCTCCGGGGTCCTCAGCCAGCCTGCTGCCTTCAGAGTCTGCGTCCTCAGCCAGCCTGCTGCCTTCAGAGCGCGAGCCTGCATCCTGCCTGCCATTAGTACCAGATCCTCCAAACTGCCTGTCTTCAGAGCCCAAGTCCTCAGCTCACCTGCATACAAAGTCTGAGTCTCCTAAAAGCCTGTTTACAGAGCCTCCTAAAATCCTGTTTACAAAACCAGAACCTCCAACCAGCTTGCTTTCAGAACCAGAGCTTCCAGGCTGCCTGCTTTCAGACTCAACAAAATAGAGGGGGGGAGGGGGGACCAGGAGCTAGTTATGGTCCAGTGCCCGTGCTCCTAATGCTAGTCATCAAACCAAAATGGGGGGTCACTGTTCCGTAGGAGGGGGTGCCAAGGGTCACCCACCCACCAGAGGAGAAAGAAGAAGGAAAACAAAGATGAAAAAGAAGGAGAAAAAGGAGAAAAAAGGAAATCCTAGGTTTGGAACCCACTGGTCAGAGGCAAGCACTTGTCTTGTCTCTTGTTGCCCTCACACACCCCGAAGGATGTCATGCTTCATCATCGGGCGTTTGCTCCTCGTAGGGCCGGCGCTGCAATGCCCTACGGGTCCCCCGAAGGGTCACTTTGCCGGAGATCTTTTAGGAACAGCCGTCAGATGAGTGCGGGTGTGTGGGGTTGGGGGGGAATCCTATGTGAAGGGTCAAAGTGTGTGTAAGAAGTTAAAACTGGCTAAGGGATACCTGGAATCGGTGCATTTATTGGGAAGGTACCCTTGTCAGAATAAAAAACCCGAAGGTCGTGCGTTACTCCAATGGGCGTAATGTGCCCAAGTAACTTAAAGGGTCTAAAAAACCCGAAGGTGGTGCGTTACTCCAATGGGCGTAATGTGCCCAAGTAACTTAAAGGGTCGACATGTTTCGCGGCTCCTTGGTCACAAGGATACGTGCCGCTTCATCAGGACCAAAACAAGCCGTGGTGTGAAAGTGCAAGTGAGTGAAGGGGTAGAAAACCCTAGTGAACTCAAGGCGGGCCAAGACTGTGAAACACTACAGTGAGGCCGCAACTAAATAGTTGAACCGCTCCTGAGGAAACCTAGGAATGAAAGAGGGAGACAGAAACAACAAAGAATAGACATGAAACCTTTCTAAGAGGCATCAATGAGTGCCTCCTCAAGGCACATCAAAGCGCGCATATTGCACATGACACAGGGGACTGACTATGCTGTGTACCATCAGGCTCGTACTCGCAGTGGTGGTTGTCATGGCGGGCAACGCAGGCCGGCTATAAGTCATGCCAGTAGGCTGGCGATCACGTATGCGGCATCTGCTGGCCTCCAATGATTCACCCCCACTGGAAGAGTAGAGCCATAATAGAATAATGGCCCGTCCCGTGGGACCAAAACGCGCAATAATTTTCCTGACCGGGTGGTGCTGCGTGTGACAACAAACATGATACTATCACTTCCGCGTTGCTAGTAGTGAAGAAGGAGAGCCCTTACCTATAAAAATGAGGAGAAATGCTCCATGGGCTAGAGCACAGGGTAACCCGCACCTTAACGGGCTGTGGAAAATTAAAGAAATACGAGAGCAAGACACAGAATGAGTTAAGCACACACACGCCGCACGCCAGTACAATAGCGACTTACTGTGCAAGCTGGGCGGCATGGCCGGGAACTCCGGTCTCGTAGGGTTACTTACAATTTCCATTGGTGTGCTGGCTCTCAGCACCTACCCCTCCTTACGCCTGCCCGCATATTGTCTGGTCACGGTGAGAGTGGCTTAGTTATAGTAGCGGTGCTGACGATTAGGGAGGCACCCCCTTCCGGGATGCCTCGTCATGTTACGCTCAGTTGCGCGTGTGCAGGAGTGCAGTGAAAAGGTCTGTGTACACTGCGCATGTGCGGAGAAAGGAACTACTCAGTTCAGCATGCGCGTAGGGTTCAAGACCCGGGTGCCTGACTAATGCGGTTGCCATGGAAATGTCAATTGCCGGATGTCAATCTCAAGCATGTAATGCATGCATCAGCGGGAGATAAACTTCATAGTTTATATGTACTACGTAAAAATGTCTAATGGAGTTACGTGGAGCGTTGCCGGAAAGAGAGAAGATCCGGCTACGCCAGTAACGTGTGTTGGATTCCAGTGACAGGGCAAAAGCACATAGAATGTGCACAGATATTTCCCAAAGAATAGCATACAGCGTGCCCCATTGAGACCACTAGGGTGGTTATATCTATGGTCAGGATGACGGGGAAAGGTATAAGATCCTGTGGCCCTACCCCAATAAGGTGGGGGGCCAACAATAGCGTAAAGTAGTGGGAGCCCCATGAGTTAGAGAGCCGGCTGCCTGGTAGGGGAGAGACAGTTCCTGAAAGTGGCTACCCAAAGCAGTGCGGGTATGATTACAGTTCCACCCAGGGAATATCATCATTGAGGCCCCGTATGTTGGTGCGAAGGTGATGCACCCAGCGTTGCTCATGTCTCAGGAGTGAGGTATTACTCCACGTCTGATTCGCCTCCAGAACGGACAATTGTATCTCCTCGCAGGAGTGTAATCTTTCAATTAAGTGGTTGGACATCTTGGTTGCTGTACGGCCGCGGCGGATAGTGCTTTTGTGCTCGCTGATCCTGGTTTTAACGGGTCGAGTGGTCATCCCCACATATCTCAGTTTGCAGGGGGCATGTGATCATGTACACACAGTTCTTTTGTATTGCAATTGGTGTGTGTACGTTGTTCCCAGAAAAACTCCTCCATCTGTAGTGTTTTCGTGTGTGTTGTGGAGGCGCATGCGCTACAGGAACCACATGGGTAGTGTCCCAACACCGGAGGCAGGTTCCACAGGGTGGTCTCCTGTGGTTTCTTCTTTGACCGTGTGTTGACCAGTTGATCCCGTAGGTTGGCTGTCCGCTTGAAGGCAAACCTCGGCTGCTCGATGTTAAGTGAGCCGGTGTTAAGAATCTTCCAGTTGCGTTTAATGATGTTCTTAACTTTGTTGGACAGCGGGGTGAAGGTAGTGACGCAAGTGTTGACGTCGCTGGTCTGGTGCTCCCAGGTTTCAAGTAGGCCCTAGCGGTTGTTATTTCTAGCGCGTTTCCTGGCCTTCCGGATGACATCTCCTGGGTAATCCCTCTCCTTCAGGTGCCTGGCGAGCAAATTTGCTTGTTGGTCAAACTCGTGGATGTTACTGCAGTTGCACCGAATCCTAAGAAACTGGCCATAGGGTAAGTTTTCCCTGAGTGCCTTGGGATGGTAACTCTTGAAGCTGAGGAGGCTGTTGCAATCTGTGGGCTTCTTAAATGTCCTCGTGTGTAGTTGTCCATTCTCCAATGCGATCAGTAGGTCTAGGAAGGGGATGGCCTTGTTGGATGACGTTCTGGTAAAGTGTAGGTGGGGATTCAAGTTGTTAATCCAATCATGGAACTTGATGCTGGTATCCTCCGTACCTTTCCAAAGAATGAGGACGTCATCGATGTTCTCTTCCACGTCAGGAGATTGTCCTGGAACGGGTTGGTGTCTGTGAAGATATAGGTTGCCTCAAAATGCGACATGTACAGCCCCGCCAGACTAGGCGCAAAGGTACTACCCATAGAGGTGCCTTGCACTTGATGGTAGGTAGTGGTCCTGTACATGAAGAAATTATTCTTGAGTGCGATGGTAATGCAGTCCAGGATAAAATCTGCCGGCGTATTGGTGGGGAGGTCCGCCTCCTGTAGAGGTTCCCCACTACCTCGATGGTGGCATCCTGGGGAATGTTGGTATATAATGCTTCCACATCGAGTGTGAGGAGGAGACTGATTTCTTCGATGTTGTTGTCATTGATCTCTTGGATCAGATTTAGGACGTCCCGTGTGTCCTTGAGGTATGCAGGTGTTGCCTGTACCATGGGGCGTAGGAAAAAGTCGATGAACTGGCTGAGGGGTTCCAGCAGGGAGCCGATACCCGAGACGATCGGACGTCCAGGTGGGGGGTACTATGCCCTTATGAATCTTTGGAAGGAGGTAGAAATACGGCATCTTAGGACTCTTGTTTACTAGGAATGCTGCTTCCTGAGGGGAGATCCACCCCTCGGTGACCGCCTCATTCACCATAATCCTGATATGAGTAAGGAGTTGTTCTGTAGGGTCATTATCCAGCTCCTTGTAGTACTGGGCGTTGCTCAGTTGTCGTGAGCATTCTTGTTCATAATCGTTGATATTGAGGATCACCGTGGCTCCCCCTTTGTCCGCGGGCTTGATGATGATACTCTCATCACTTTTGAGGGGGGAGATAGCCTTATGGAGCTTGTTCGGCATATTGTTGAATGTGTGTTTTCTCTTCAGTTGGTTTGTCTCCTTGAGTACCGCCTTCTCGAAGGTTAGGACCTCACTGGGTACCATTCCTGTTGTGGGGGTAAATTTGGAGGGTGGTCTAAGCCCAGTGTCCCCTCGTTCAGGTGCGGGATTTCCATTGAAGAAGGATTTAAGTCTTATTTTCCGAAATAGCTGGTGTAGTTCCTCGTTCATGCGGAAGTTGTCCTCTTTGGGGGTTGGTACGAAACCCAGACCCATCTCCAGCACAGTAACCTCCTCAGGGTTGAGTTGCCTCTTGGAAAGGTTGACAATCAGGTTCTTGGGTTTGTCATACTCCTTGTTGTTCTCTGATTCTCCGTGTCCTGCCACTGGACCTGTTTGTTCCCTTTTCTTCTTCCTCTGCCCCTGCCTCTGTTCCAAAAAGGAGGAGGAGGGTGTTGGAAGATTGGTTGTTGGAAGCCTTGTTGTGGTCCAGGGTAGGCTGGGTACCACATTGGTCCCTGTGGGGGATATGGTTGATTAGGATACCCATACATGGCTGGTAATGGAGGTGGTGGGAGGAGTCCCTGTTTGTTTGTGTTCCTGCCCCAGCTGTTGTTGCTCGAATTGCTGTTGGATGAACGGGTTGAATATTTTGAAGTTGTGGAGCCGTCATCTGAGAGGGCATCATTTTCTGAGGATTGGTAGTCCTCCTTAGTGTAGGGGTATATCTTCTCTCTGTCAAAATGTTTGATATCCTTTTGCAACTTATGGATAGTATCATGTTTGTTGTCACACGCAGCACCAACCGGTCAGGAAAATTATTGCACGTTTTGGTCCCACGGGACGGGCCATTATTCTATTATGGCTCTACTCTGCCAGTGGGGGTGAATCGTTGGAGGCCAGCAGATGCCGCATACGTGATCGCCAGCCTACTGGCATGACTTATAGCCGGCCTGCGTTGCCCGCCATGACAACCACCACTGCGAGTACGAGCCTGATGGTACACAGCATAGTCAGTCCCCTGTGTCATGTGCAATGTGCGCGCTTTGATGTGCCTTGAGGAGGCACTCATTGATGCCTCTTAGATATGTTTCATGTCTGTTCTTTGTTGTTTCTGTCTCCCTCTTTCATTCCTAGGTTTCCTCAGGAGCGGTTCAACTATTCAGTTGTGGCCTCGCTGTAGTGTTTCACAGTCTTGGCCCGCCCTGAGTTCACTAGGGTTTTCTACCCCTTCACTCACTTGCACTATCACACCACGGCTTGTTTTGGTCCTGATGAAGCGGCACGTATCCTTGTGACCAAGGAGCCGCGAAACATGTTGACCCTTTAAGTTACTTGGGCACATTCCGCCCATTGGAGTAACGCACCACCTTCGGGTTTTTTATTCTGACAAGGGTACCTTCCCAATAAATGCACCAATTCCAGGTATCCCTTAGCCAGTTTTAACTTCTTACACACACTTTGACCCTTCACATAGGATTCCCCCCAACCCCACACACCCGCACTCATCTGACGGCTGTTCCTAAAAGATCTCCGCCAAAGTGACCCTTCGGGGAACCCGTAGGGCATTGCAGCGCCAGCCCGACAAGGAGCAAACGCCCGATGATGAAGCATGACATCCTTCGGGTGTGTGAGGGCGACAAGAGACAAGACAAGTGCTTGCCTCTGACCAGTGGGTTCTAGACCTAGGATTTCCTTTTTTCTCCTTTTTCTCCTTTTTCTCCTTCTTTTTCATCTTTGTTTTCCTTCTTCTTTCTCCTCTGGTGGGTGACCCTTGGCACCCCCTCCTACGGAACAGTGACCCCCCATTTTGGTTTGATGCCTGCTTTCAGAACCAGAGCTTCCAGGCTGCCTGCCTTCGGAACCAGAGCTTCCAGGCTGCCTGCCTTCAGAACCAGAGCTTCCAGGTTGCCTGCCTTCAGAACCAGAGCTTCCAGGTTGCCTGCCTTCGGAACCAGAGCTTCCAGGCTGCCTGTCTTCGGAACCAGAGCTTCCAGGCTGCCTGCCTTCGGAACCAGAGCTTCCAGGCTGCCTGCCTTCGGAACCAGAGCTTCCAGGCTGCCTGCCTTCGGAACCAGAGCTTCCAGGCTGCCTGCCTTCGGAACCAGAGCTTCCAGGCTGCCTGCCTTCCAGCCATGAGCCTCTACCGTGCCTACTTTTTGACCCTGTGCTTACAGTTTGCCAGCCTTCAGAGGTCTCAGTACGTATACATTGAGAGACTGAACCTCCAGCATCAGAGACAAAACTCTCAACATGTAACCCTCTGTTAGATTTGGGGGTCTCTAGTTGGCATAGGTAGGTACCTGTGACAAATAGGGACCCTTGCGTCTAGTCAGGGTGAGGGGCTACACTCCTAAAATAACCCCTGCTCACCCCCTTGGTAGCTTGGCACGAGCAGGCAGGCTTATCTCAGAGGCAGTGTGTAAAGCATTTGTGAACACAGTCAGTAATACAGTGACAACACTACAGATGGACACCACACAGGTTGTATTATAAAAATAGTATTTTTATATAGACTTAACACAAGACCAAACGACAAAAATCCACAATACTGTACTCAAAAATAGACTTGAAAAGGTTATAAAATAGTTCAGTTCTCTCAAGTTGTAGATGCGACACTTTACTCTCAATGTACCTTGAATGCGTAACGCAAAGAAAACAAAAGGGTCGCAGGGAAGGTGATGCGTCGGTTCCGTACACTCAGGGGAGTGGATGCGTCGGTTCCTTACTGCTGCGCAGGGGAGTTGATGCTCGCTTCCTTACTGTGTGGGGAGTTGATGCGTCGGTTTCTTACTGCTCTCCGGTGCGATGCGACAGATGGCACCTCGATGCGATACTCTTCTCCGGTGCGATGCGATAAAAATGGCGTCTTGGCTGCGATGCGACAACGTTGGTGCGATGCGTGCATGCCCGACGGCCGTGCGGCGACTCGATCTTGGGAGCCGCGACAGGCCCTGCGACGCGCTTCTCCGGTGATGCGACGATGTCCTATGTGGCAGCGTTCCGCTTCTCCGGCGATGCGCCGCGCTTCGGCGATGCGATGATGACAGCGGCAGCGGCGTCTCGCTTCCTCAGCGATGCGATGACAGCGGCTGCAGCGGCGACACGCTTCTCGTTGTTGCGTCGCGCTTCCAGCTCCCAGCGACACGCAGTCTCTCAGAAGGCCCAGCACAGCAGCAGGCACTTCAATTCCCAGCAAGGGAATTCAGGGGAGCTGGTTGGTGAAGTCTTGTATCCCTGAGACTTCAGGCAGGAGGCAAGCTCTAGTTCAAGCCCTTGGAGATTCTTCTTCAAGTTGATGGAAAGCACACTCAGTCCTTTTCTCCTTTCTTTGGCAATGAAGCAACCACTGCAGGCCAACCCCCAAACACACAGCACAGGGGTAGTCTCCTCCTTCAGCTTCCTGGTTCTTCTCCTCAGCAAAGGTTCGTCTTGATTCCCAGAAGTGATCTAAAGTTCTTGGGTCTGGGTCCCAATATTTATACTACTTTTCTCTTTGTTCTCTGAAGGCAGAGAGGCCTTTGCCTAGTCCAAAACCAGTTCTGGTCAGTCCTGGAGCACTTTGTTGACAAGACTCCTTCTTTCCTTTCACAGTGTAGGCCAGGGACATCAGACACACCACAGGAGGTGGAGCCAGCATTGTGGAGGAAAGGCACAGCCCTATTAAGGTCCCAGGTGCAACTCCTCCCTCCTATCTGCATGCAGATCTCTCTATTCAGCCCTGTGCTGACTCACCCTGTCTCCTGGAAGCCCCCAGCCCCTGTCACTCAAACTCCAGACAAGAAATACACAACCTAGCAGAGGCAGGCTTGGATAGTTAGGCAAGAAAATACCTACTTTCTAAAAGTGGTATTTTCAAACACAGAATGTTAAAACCAACTTCACTAAAAGATGTATTTTATCATTCTGAGTTCAGGCGTACTAAACTCGAATTTCCACCTGGTTCCCTGAGTCAGTTAGGATTATAAGATGTAATAATCTAACTGCCCATTCTGGCCTATGGGGAGCAGGTAGCCTTGCAATAGTGAAAAACGAAAATGGCTGTAATTCACTATTAGGACATGCCACACACACCAGGGCATGTCCTACCTTTTACCTACAATGCAACCTTCCCCTGGGCCTACCTTAGGGGTGACTAATATGTATAAAAGGGAAGGTTTAGGGACTGGCAAGTGGGTACACTTGCCCAGTCAACATGGCAGTACCAGACTGCCCACAGGCTCTGCAATGGCAGGCCTAAGACACACTTTACAAGCTGCTCCGGTGGGTGGCACAACCAGTGCTGCAAGCCCACCAGCAGCATTTGATTTACAAGCCCTGGGCACACGCAGTGCACTGTACTAGGGTCTGACAGTAAGCCAAACAAGCCAATCATGGAGTCATTAATCCATACATCAATTTACCATAGGGAGCACTTGTACTGTGGCACTGAACAGCAGTGGCACAGTGCCCAAAAGCATCTAAAACCAGCAAAAACATGAGGCAACAGCAAAAAATGGAAGGGAGACCCACGCCAATGGTGCCAGGTCTAACACCCTCCAAGGCCTGGGTCTCCTGCATGTGAGTCTTCTGTATGTTTTCCTCCAGGGCCAGAACTTCAGCTCTGCTTCCTGTCACCTCCTTCGTCTTCATCCAGTTTGCCTTTTGACCTCTATGCCTCCTGCCAATCCGTTATCTGCTTTTGAACCTACAGTCAATCTGCCTTTGTTTTTAGAGTTCTACTCTAGGCTGCCATCACCAGGACTTCAAAAACCTTTAATTCAGGCGTCTAAGTCCCCGTTACTGTATTTGGACTCTTCAGGTTCTACCTTCAATACTGCTGTTAATTTACAGCCTATTATTCTACCCTCCAGAACATCACAGTTTTCTCGCAGTCCCTTAGTATCTTGCACTGCATCGCTGATGGAAATGGACTTATTTCATAGGAGCAAAGGCTTTGAAACAAGTTCCGGGAGCTGGTCGCTGGAGGGGGTGTACTGTCACGATTCGCTCCCTGCGCTCTCGTGCCCACCACCAGAGGTGTGCATAGTGTGACTTTCCACTGTCATAATAAGCTTCTGGAGCCTCATTTTCATGTATATACTGACTTCTAACCATTTGGACATTATTTGGGAATTGACATCCATTCCCAATCCATGCCGGGTTTTGTGGAAGCCAGCCTTCTCATGCCTGAAACTCCATTGCCTAGAATTCCCTGCTCACTGCTTCTTCTCCATCCCTGCAGTCCAAGGATGCGTGGAGGAATTCAGCTCACCTGTGGCTGGCTGCTGCTAGCCTGCTCACACCCGATGCGTGTGATTACTGTGAGCTCTTTTAAGCCCCAGCTCCCTTAAGTCCAGGGTTGGCCATTGTAGCTGTGTACCGGTGAGACCGACCCTTGTTTCCAGAGCTTTTGATATCCTTGTTTCCAGTGTTTCCTAAGCTTTAGTTATCCCTTGTTCCTGAACTGCTGCTGTGTTCCTTGTTCCTGAATTAGCACTGCCTGCAGTGCTACCTTGACTCCTGAGCCTTAGCATTAGTTGTTCCTGAGCTGCAGCAGTTTTCCTTGTTCCTGAACTAGCCCTGCCTGCAGTGCTGCCTTGGCTTTTGAGCTTTTGCTAAATTCTTGTTCTTGCTCCAGCACAGCCTTCAGTGCTACCTTGTTTTCTTGGCTCCTGATCCAGCATTATTCTGGTATACCCTTGTAGCCTCCCCTTCTGTATATCATTTTCCAGTCACTGCCTTTCTTCTCATTTCCTTGGTTCCAGTTCCTAGTTTGCTGTCTTTCTATTCTGCTGTCTTACTTCTATTACCTTGTATGTTTGTTACTTGCTTTCTGCCAAGTGTGCCCTGTGATTTCCTTCCTTTCCTGTTAAGCACTCCTCCTTGCTAGCTCCTTGTCTATTGTGCTTGTGTTTAGTTCTACACCCTTGCTGTTTCTGCCTTGCGTGTTCCTGTTTGATCACCAGGATCCATGGGCACAGCTGACTACCTAGGTGGTGTTTCTTGGTCACTGTGAGTATTGTCTTTGAGTTACATTTATAACATCACCATAGGTATCAGCCCCACAGATCCTGCCTTTGTATGAATATCCTATACGTGGGTATTTGCAGTCAGTATCTGTAACAGCAATTGTGGGTGAGGAACTTACTGAGCTTCAGTCTTACCGTGTGGAGCTCCTGAGTGCTTTACCCCACATTTCCTTTATTGTTAATGTTGTTTCATATATATGTCTTGCACATTCACCCTGGGTGTAGTTATTCGGAATGTTAAATCACCTCATGAGTGCCTGTCCTTTCTGAGTCTTAGCCATCTTGTTCCTTCGTGCAGGCTTCCCCTTTGGATCCCTTTTCTCCTCTGACTTCCTGCATGATCCTGGGCAGAGCTGTACTCCTCTTTCTGCGTACGTTTTCTACCCAGTTGCCAGTCCTTGCCCAAATCCCTGACTGTGTTCCAGACATAGTCCCGGACAGCCCCTAACACTATGGTCACAAAATATATAATTTTCATGATTGATTGTGAATAATAGAAACATTTATATGTCAATAAGTTAATTACTAACTTCAAATTTCTGTTTCTGGTCGCACTTTTACTTATTGGACCATCATTTTCCGTCATGGCAAAACAACTGCTTCAGGTCACTATACAACAAACGATGGACAGAATGTGATGATAAAAATGTAACATTTAAATACAGGCTGTCCAAAACATTTGCAAGACTCATACCTATTAATTATACATCCTAAATTTAAAATTTCAAGTACAATCGTTTACAGCAAGGTAGAAAGGTTTTCTAGAGTAGGAGTTACATCATTCAGTAGATATGTCATTATGTGGCCTACCATGGTTGAAGACTTTTGAAGAAATCTACTCAGTGTTAATATGACTGTTTAGATAACATTTCTTCATATTATTGAGTGGACAAGTAAACAGTTGGACAACCACAGCATTTATGGGTTTTCTTCACAATCCATTTGATTTGTGTGTTCCCCCAGTTTTTAATGATGATTACAATATTATGCTCATCTTCACTTCTGTAGGTGCTAAGCGATGATATAATTCTGTGACATTAATGTAACTCCTGTCTGAGAAATACCCCAAAACATTTTGTTGATATACCCATTGAATTATGTTCATATAGCACAATACTACTATATTATGTCTGGGAACTTTCAGATACCACTCATTACTACCACCTTCCATACTATTTCACACATCAAATCAAAGTTTAACTACATAATAATTCTTACCTTTTACTTATCTTTCTGTGCATTTTCTTCTCCACTTATACATGTCATAGCTGTGAAAAGTGTGGTTAGTATTGGCAACAGCTCTTTATTATTAGAAGTATGTGGGTAGTTCTGAAAATAACTATTTTCTTTCTTTGTGTTTTTCTTTTTAGGTCAACAGGACCAACAAAACAAACACACATTCCCTAAGTTAAAGCCACAAAGGGAAAAGTGGGAAAACCAAAACAGAAATGTAGGGTTTTCGGGATGACAAACGTGAAATCACAAGTTGCGTCATAATGTTCGCATCCCTCCCCACCGCCCGGCCCTACCAGGCGCCTTCAACCAACAGCACTAGAAGACCAGGCATTTCGTGCTTCCTTAGGGACAGCAGTCCTGGACTACTTTGAGACCAATGATGGTTCCACAGATGACACACTTTTAGAATGGGACGCCTATAAGGTGACCACCAGAAGGCATTGCTTAGGACTTACATGGAACATACGCATGCAAATAAGCGATACACTCAATAAAATTGAACATCAGTTGCTAAACTATGAAACTAGCGTAGCAATGGGTGCAGGAGACACATGAAGATTAGAGGAGCTACGTGCAGAGCATGGGTAGCTCTTAGAAAGGCTCAGATGTCACAACTATACGGCACACTCCGCGTGCACACGCGCTACAGCAGACAAAGCGGGCCGGATGCTTGCATAGCTCCTGCGCCAGGAAAAACCTTGTCAACCCATATGCGCTATACTAAATGAGAAGGGTCATATGCTGTACACACAGCATGAAATACATGCAGAAATGATTAATCATTATGCACTCCTCTATCAGTCTTCGGGGCAATGTGACGAACATCAACTGAATGCCTTCTTAGATGCAGTGCAGTCACCCGGGGTAACCCCAGAGCAAAGAGACATTCAATGCGCCAATCTCTCAGGATGAAATTCATGACACAATAGCAGCATTGGCCACAGGCAAAACCCCCGGACCCGACGGTTTCCCAGCTGAGTATTATAAAGAGTATGCCACATCACTGATCCCGCGACTACACACACTCTACACGAAGGCCTTAGGCGAGCGGAGGCTCCCCCCATCCATGCATGAGGTGAGCCTGGTATCACTGCTTTAGCCTGATAAGGATACTACAGAATTGGGCTCCTACAGACCACTAGCCCTCCTTAACGCGGACTATAAGATACTGGCGAAGATACTAGCCGACCGACTGGCGCCAGTGGTCCTGGCCTTTGTGCATGCGGACCAAAATGGGTTTGTGCCCTCACGAAGCCCCTCAATTAATTTGAGGCACTTTTTTAGAGTCGCAACATAGTCCCATTATTGGCAACACACCCCACCCACACCACAACAGAGTATGCATGCATAAATAAATACACAACACAACTTTTGTTTGGGAAAAATAGTGCTGCAGGTTTATTTCATACAAAAGTATGCAATATGGTGGGTTATCTTACGGGCGATCCAAGGGCAGGCAGCTGTACCAACCTATGCTGCCCTGCCCGCCTGATGAGCCAAGCACTGTGGAGTAACCAATCAGCGCTACCCTTATGGGGGTGATCCCCTTACTGGATCACGTGACACATTGGTCCCTTATTACTCACGCCCCTTTCAGGGCGGAGCGTAGCAAGGCAAGCCCCCGGTTGTTCAGGCCCACAACCGCCCGAAGGACTAACGGGGCGCCGACGTAATTGTTCCAGGACCCTCCCATGAGGCTCCTGGGATTTGGCTCTGGCACCCCTATTGTGCTCTTGCAGAGGTACTCTTCTGTACCCATTTGCTTCCAGATCGCCCTGTAACTCCTCCTGCAACGAGAAAGAAAACATTACAACGTTCTATGTACTTCGCCTGCCAACCCCACGCCGGGTAAGCGGTAGGGTGGGAGACGGCGTGTCCGGCGCAAAGAGGACGCCAAGGTGGCCGGGGGGAGGCATAAATACCTCCCCACCTCCTCTGCGTGCCGGAAGTGACGCGTCAGGAAAGGGGACTCCTACTCGAGTCCCGCATCGTCATAGGGGGTGGGGAAGTGCCCAAATGGCACTAAAGGGGCCACCCGTTTAGGGTGGCCCCCTGCGGGGGCCGCGGGCAGCCGCATAGTCCCATTATTGGCAACACACCCCACCCACACCACAACAGAGTATGCATGCATAAATAAATACACAACACAACTTTTGTTTGGGAAAAATAGTGCTGCAGGTTTATTCCATACAAAAGTATGCAATATGGTGGGTTATCTTACGGGCGATCCAAGGGCAGGCAGCTGTACCAACCTATGCTGCCCTGCCCGCCTGATGAGCCAAGCACTGTGGAGTAACCAATCAGCGCTACCCTTATGGGGGTGATCCCCTTACTGGATCACGTGACACATTGGTCCCTTATTACTCACGCCCCTTTCAGGGCGGAGCGTAGCAAGGCAAGCCCCCGGTTGTTCAGGCCCACAACCGCCCGAAGGACTAACGGGGCGCCGACGTAATTGTTCCAGGACCCTCCCATGAGGCTCCTGGGATTTGGCTCTGGCACCCCTATTGTGCTCTTGCAGAGGTACTCTTCTGTACCCATTTGCTTCCAGATCGCCCTGTAACTCCTCCACAGCTCTGGAGGCGGCCCCCGTCGCCTAAAGAGCCCCCCACCAAAACAGCTCCTTTCTCACTGCAACCTGTAATTTCCCGGGCCTCATTCATGTCCAGCAGGAACAGATCCAAGTCCACCTGTGCCAAGTGCACCCCAACATTGTCAAATTAACCTTTGGTGTTCGCCCGGCATAGCTCATGCCTGATGAAGCCAAAGCCCCTTGTTCTGCAAACTTGCACATGGAGCGGTTTATCCTTCTCCGAGGATGTACCAGTGCCTCGCATGACCTGCAAGAATGTGATGGCCTCCCAGGAGGGAGCTCTACTCTTAAACATCGCTGTATTACCCTTCAAGCTGATGTGGCTCCCACCTCCTGCAACCTGAAGTTGCAGGCCTTCTAGCAGTTCGTGCTCCCCAACACCTGTTTCCCCAATACCTGGAACAGCAGCACACATGCTTGAAGACCGCTTCCACAACCAGGCTATATACTCTGGCTATGCGGGCGGGGCATTTCATGCTTAACTGAAGCAACCCGTAACCTGCCCAGGGAGCAGAGTGCACCTCATTGTTGAGGTTGACCAGACAAGTGCACCGACCTCTGTGTTAATAAACCATGGCGAACAGGGCTGATCGCCTAGCGCACACTATTGCAGTCATCGCAACCGTTTGGAGTGACAACTTACGCCACCTGCCAGGCTTGCTTAACTAAAGCTCGATGACAGATACACACATACCTGCTAACCAGCTGTGACCCTAGATGCTCAACAAGCTAATGACCTAGCACTTTGTTATACCAGGAATCATAGCCCTCCACAAGATCAAGCCGCACCTGAGCATATGGCCTTCATCTACTGGACCGAGTCGCAGTGTGTGGTCTGGAATTGTCAGCAATGGTGCTCCAAACACATTTCAAGCCGCTAATGGAGCCATGGCCACCTTCTGGCCTAACCAACTGACGCATGCCACCTGGCTAACTTGCCGCTGCAAGATTTTGATCTTAACACCACGCTCTTGCGGTTACTGGTGCACATCCTCTAAAGGTCTTGCCCCCACTCTATTTAAGCAGTTTTCCGCAATGTACCCTTCTGCCCCTGTACGGGCGGGAAAATACCTGTGACATTGCAAATCCCACTGCACTCAAATTCTCGGGCAGTACGGTGGGGGAGAGGGGTCCTTAGAATGGTTCTGCTACATTGCCTGGCCTCCTAGCCCGCAAACACCCTCGTCTGACAGCAGACTATCTGCTGTGTCGCCCGTGCAATGCCCGCACCCTGGCGCAAGACGTCCCGTTCGATACCTCAAATAACAGACTACCTTCAGTGAGGCTGGAGTGAACCGATGTATGTTGTGCCTCTGACCATCAGAACCTTGGTTTGCTTTGGCAGGGATAAAATTGTTGCATCTGTTATACTCAAACTAGTGTCAACGTGCAGTTCTTTTGCATTATACCTGCCGAGTGTGCCTGGTACAATCCGCTTTGACCCAAGATGCCAAGCACAGACCCGGTACACTTGGTTACCCCGGACGGACTTACTTGCCCTCCACCGAAATCCATGTGTAAGGTAGCTGGTCCCTGATTTAATTCCTAGTAGTCTATGTGTTATGCCATACACCATTTATGCCTTTAATAAAGCAGTTAACCCGCTCACACACGAGACCCACTGGTAGCAAGACCAGTATAACCTGTACATGGAATTTAAATTCTCCTACCAACTGCACTGAGGGCAAACCACACTCACTGCTACTGGTGTCAGACTAATCGGCCCATGGAGGGTGTAGCAATACTGCCCGGTTAGCAAGTATGCCCACTGTACAGTTGTAATTTAGTAACTCCTGGCGCTGACAACCGCAGGTGCCTAATACCGGGCTGTGTGTATGCGGCCCAGGCACCTAGGCTATAGCCTTGGTGTGGATGGGTTGTTAACAATGCCTGGCAATAAGTGTAATACCTTTGACAAACCTCTCCTGACCAGCATCTATATCATTCTTAAGCATATTTACTGTTTTTTGCCACATGGCACTCTTCTGGTTGGTGATACGGAACCACCTACCCAGCATAGGCTGACAGTCCCGCGTTGCCGTCACACCACCTGTGTCCCTTGAATCACCCTCCATCCTCCTGTGTCACCTAACCTCGGTTCTAGAGTGCACTTACTTCGCCTGTGCGTACCTCTGAATGAGGCAGGCTCCACACAGCCTTAAGGCCAGAGACACACCTATATGTGTTGTGCCCACTATTGGAGACAACTCACCCCTTCTAGGAGTGACAACTACACCGGTGCCTACACAAGTCACCCAACAGACAAGTTGGCCCCGACTACCTTGTGTACTGGTGCCAGGTTTGGAAAGTGCCTTGCCTGCACTTGCTGCCCCCAGGGAACCACCCAATGCCCGTGCTCTGGCCGCAACGCGGCGATGCCCTCGTGTCGCATTGAACCCCTGGTCAAGAAAGAGTGCCATTCCAACTACTTAAACCTACCCCTTGACCATGGGCGGAGTCAGCTCTCCCCAAACATTTGCTGGTGTAACCCACGGGCACGCCTCCTGTTTCGCTCAATTTAGTAATTCATGGCACTGCCCCACCAGGGCCTATTCTTGGGCTGTGTAAATGCGGCCCAGGGTGACCTTAAACAATCGGCTTGGTGTGGATGGGTGTGCCAATGCAGGTAGAAGCAAGAGTTATCCGGCACACCTTACTTCCTGTCCCAGTTATCTGAGTAACTTAGTGAAAGATGCACATTTGAACTGGTAGCGGAAACTGTTACTTACGCCTGCAAATGAGTGCTACTGATGCCTAGGCGCTTCCTGACCCACAGCCGGCTCACCCTGATACAAACCGCTCGTGACTGGGACTCAACAGTACGGCGAAAGCACGAGACATCCTAGCCTGACCTTAGCTCTTCACCCGGCTCCCACACAAGAGCCATCCATAACCTTGTGGCCTTAAAACATTCGCCCTGTGGGGCGGTTGCAATGGACTGCAAACAGCTCCTAGGCATTCTCCTCATATCGTCCATCCAAGAGAGACTTAGTACTATCCGCCCCTATTACCCTGTGCTACCAAACGTCATCGGATACCGCATCTGGCTGGAAGTCGCTCAGTGCTCCTGATACCTTGGCGCTTCCTAACCCTCAGCCAGCTCACCCCGACACAATCTGCTCGTGACGGGCACTCAACAGTGCGGCGAAAGCCCAAGACGTCCTAGCCTGACTGTAGCTCATCGCCAAGCTCCCACACAAGAGCACTCCACAGACCTTGTGGCCTAAAACATTCGCCCTGTGGGGCGGTTGCGAATGGACTGCAAACAACTCCTAGGCATTCTCTACCAATGTTGTAAATGGAGTTTCTGGTTGGCTAGGGAATGCACCTAAACCTGGCCGAACCCACCTCTCTAGTCAGGAGAAGGGAGTACAAACTTAAGCTGACACCTGCCCACCCCCTAGGTGGCTAGGCAGCGACTTTGGCTTATCCCAGAGGCAGTGTGAATTTAATGTGCCAACCGCACTCCCACAGTGGCACCCTAGGCACACTACAGAAGAGCCTCCATACCAGGTTATTTTAAATTACCCTTGGTATCGTCCACACAAGAGAAATTTAGTTCCATCTGCCCCTATTACCCTGTGCTACCAAACTTCATCATGACATCACAGGGATTACATAACTCACTAGGTCAATCGGGCCACCGTCCTACAGCTCAGGTAGCACAACCCGGTGGCTGCTGGTAGGAACTGTACTTTGCATAACACCTTATGCATCCACTCCATCAGCTGTGTACCCTACTAACCCTTGTAGCAGGGCGCAAATCATAAGTACCTCATGCCCCACTGAGCCATCACCTATCACCATAGGGTTGTGTACAATTGGCTTCACGTCGAGACTAGGGTGCAGCTTCTACCACAGTCCAACACATGCCAACGCAATGAAAACGGCGGCAAGAGACTCGTTTAGTGGCAATCCAATCAGAGTTGCGCCGTTCTTCCTACATGAACCGCTTGCGAATGCCTGCCAATTGGAAGACCAATGCTTCTCAACTGATTGCCAACCAATCCTCAGTAAGATAGCCAGCTGAGTCCTAGGAGGGACCCCTAGGGCAGTTTGGCGCCGTGCATCTGGGGAAGGGTGCCGTCCGTTACCCGGCTCTGAGACAGCGGGAACAAATAATGGTCAAAGGCCAGTCCTCCGGGATACATCCGGGCACAGCTCTAGCCTGACATATGCCCCTTGCATCGGATACCAACCGTAGCGCATCTGGCTGCAAGCTGCACAGTGCAACTGCGCTCCCTGACCCACGGCCAGCTCCCCTGATACAATCCGCTTATGACTAGGCTGACAGTGCGATGATTGCACGAGACATACCTGCCCCTAGCCCTTCAGCCAGGCCCCCCCCAAAGGAGCCTTCCACCAGCCCTGTGGACTAAGACATTCACCTGTGGGGCAGGTGGAACAGGACCGCAAAGCACTCCTGGGCATTCTCTACCAAATATGTATATGGAGTTTCTGGTTGGCCAGGATATGCACCCAAGCCTGTTTGTAAATGGTGCCAGCAGATGTTCTTCATCAAGGCCCTTGTAGCCAATAGCACAATGCAGTCTCAACCACATTTCACAGCACCTCTCTGCGTTGTCATAGCCCAGAGTAAATGTAAGATTGTACTTTCCCAACATTGGGCTGGTAACCGGCAGCAAAGAAAGACAGAACCTGGGCCTAAGATCCCAGTTTCCTACAGTAAAACAAAAATTATCCTGCACCATCATCAAATGTGCCACAAGCACCCATGCCCTATGCACCTGTTGCTATGCAGCTGTCATCCAATTCAATGACATTGGCGACAACCAGTTTTCGCCTCCGTGGTCAACAAAATTCCATGAGCCGGGATTTCTCTACTATTACCTATGCAACCCGGGCATAATACTAAGTTAGACCCGTACATCAATATAGGCAAACAAAGGCGGCCGAACACAGCCGTGCCACATCCGAGAAGAACCATCTACTGTTTAAAGCCCACTGAGGGGTGTGGGCATACCCTGTGCTCCTGGAGGGGCCATTGGCAGCACAACTAGCTGCTCCTGTGTTACAGTATTGCAAGCGCGTCACCGTCCCTGCATATTGGATGTCAACATTCATAATTTGGACGAGTGTGTCTGTGCCCTGTCAGTAACCGTCCTTAAAGTGGGCATGAAGGAACTGAACAGTATCAATTTAAAAGCCGTTCGAAACAGGTGCCCCCAATAATTTTGGCCCAGGGCGACTGGTAGCACCACAGCATGTGCTGTTGAGTACAAGTAAATGCACTTATGACCTCAAACCTTCAAGATGCCGTGTTTTAAACGCGTCAGCGCCCCCCAAGCATGCTGAAGAAGGCCGTGCCTTGCCCTTGCCTGGTATTATGCCGCTATGTCCTTGCATCCCTATATTTAATACAGAAGGAGCACTACACCTTCAACAAGTCCATCTATTGGGTTAGTCAATGCTTCTATTTGCATCACATAAATAAGCCATAATTATAGCTCAGTTGCATAGCCAACCAAGAGCTAGCCGCCCCCATCCATAGCTGCCAATGTTCCGATTGCTATGTGTGACATTTTCATCATTTCCGTGCAACTATGAGTGACATTTAAAGGACTATGACTGACACTTTCTTGCGGGCAAAATCAAGCAATGAAGATGAGGGAGACATATCGATATCAGTAATTACACCCATTAGACCAACTAGAAACTCCAAGACCACCAAGGCTTAAGGCTGCTTTTGTGTGCATTTCTGGGCATGGAAGCGCCTTGAGCAATGTACACATGTTCCACAACCCCTGGTGGCGCAAGGACCCTGTTGGCCAAGCAGCGAAGTCTTCGCTCGATGCAATAAAACGAAACCGATTGCTCATAGCGCATGCCCCCCACAGCGCCAGCGGGACAAGCCGAGGTTTGTACCGAGCATCCCAACTCCAAGGAAAGGCACCACAACCAACCAATCCACTGCGCAGGTCACTCACGAAGGCACCACTGTAAGAACCACCACCTTAACAACGGCCCCTACATGAAGCTTGCGTGCACCCCGTGAATAATGTAGGCTGAAAAAGACTACCCGTCGCTCATACACTGTCATTTCATGCAGAACGAACACCGGTGGACCTGGAGCGATACCCCGGAGTTACAGCTGCCAGTCCGCGGTGACATCAAATGCCTAACCTGTGTGCTATTAAAATTCAATCTTTTGACCAAACTCAGTGATATAATACTGTGACAACAAAATGGCTATGAACGAACGCTTTATCGCCATTATGCAGGAACTAGGGCTGTTCCACCTAGCAGGGACGCTGCGCCCCTATAATCCGGCAGTAAAAGCGTGTCCGTGAACCGCCCACAAACATATCCTGTTCCGCTGCATGTTCTGCACTGCCCGTACCTGAACAACGCAGGTGCCCCAGTTAAATTACCTCCGCATGGGGGAACACATACAACTGACACGTAAATAGCAGTTGGCAAGTGAGCACATGTTCGTAAACAGAATGCTCCCAGTACATCCAAATAAGGGCGCTGCGACCAATGTTCCGGCCGCCTAAGCGTGTTCCTAACCGCACACGCCCCACCAACATACATCATGTGACGTTGCCCGTTGTGCGCCACCCCGTGCCTGAGCAACGCAAGTACCCAGATAATTAAACAGATTTCCGGAGGAACACCGGGGGACATGGGTGTCCTTAGTTACACACAAGTCAACACTACCTCTGCCGGAATTCCTCTAAATAGTGCAGCTGCACTTTGGGGCCTATCAGATCACGCCTGACTCTGTAGTTTTCATGCTGCGGTTTGCCCCACTATGATCACTGCAGGCTACAGCATGCCAAGCTGTTGACACACCTTCGACCAAACGTAAAACACAACTGTGGGCAGTGCCACCTGGTGCTGAAACACCCCTGAGGATAGGTCGATAGCATTTGCTTTAGGGTCATACTGCCAGCCTATTGCAGCCAGAAGAACTTAACCCTTCCTGCCACCGTGTACACTGCTTCGTGGCACCAGATGCCGAACCGCCGTGTCTGATGCCACATAGGACGGGCCGCATGCACCAGAAAACAACACTCCACAACAGAATGCGGCGGAATGCCCAGCGCCCGAAACATGTCCGTGCTGGGCCTAAAGCAAACACCACGCCGTGATGTGCACTCTCGGCCGAAGCACCATGAAGGCCGCCCGGAGCGAATCCCAATGACTCCCGCCACCGGCCCAAGGCAGCGCCCCCACCACAGCGTAGCGGTGCAATGACCAGGTGCCCGCGCCCCAAACCGCACAAACCATGTCTCAGCGCCGCATCCCCAGGGCAGCACTGCCCACCGTGCTCCCCCGATGCACCAACCACCCGCGACCGGGCTCCCACCGGGAGGTAAAAGCCACCGGACAAGAGGTAGAGACACCAGGGGGTGGGGGACTGCTAATGTGTCCCCCCCCCCGACCGTAACAAAACTGACGCACGCCGCTCGCCCTTGGCACAGCGGAGGCAAAGAAACTGCTACAGTAGCCTGACGCCCCCAGGGCTGGAGCTGGCACGCGGGCACACTTCCGAGTGCAAACCCGGCCGCATGGGTGAGGTCAGCTGCCCTTCAAGCGACATAACAAATTATGCCAATTGACCGTCCGTAACGAAACTGGTGCATCTGTCCAGCGCTCCGTACCTGCGGGTCGAAATCGCGCTATATAAAACTCAAAACAGGAGAGGCATTTAGCATAGACTGCCGGCCCGTGTGGAAATTTCTGGCCTTTTAGTCCACAGCGGTCTGAACTTGGAAACTGCAAGTCGGAGACTTAAGCATGAATTTTGACTAATAAATCTGAGACAGGGTGAGTGGGCGACCGCACACCCCTCCCCCGGCTAAGCTATAGGCCACGGATCCAAGGACGAGTCGGGCCATGAACGACCAGGCCGCGGGCCCTTACCACTGTAATCCGGAATGAAATCTGTGGCACCCCGCTACAACACAAGGACAGGAAGGGGAGAGACTAGGGGGGGTGGGGGGTGATAATGCCCCCCCCCCAAACAAAACGACGCACGCAGATCGCCAGATTACTGAAGTGGGTACGACATGGGGTTAACTTACGGCCGACCCCCGAACGTGGGAACCGTTGGCCCTAAAATCGCCGCCAGTGAACTGCAGAACCGCTCCACAAATTGGACGAGGGGGCCCGAATCAAAGAGTTATGGGTTCTGGGAGGCTGGTGTTAAAGCCACCACGCTCACCACAAGAATCCCGACGCACGTGGAACCGCCAGACCAGGGGACGGCCACGCTTCTCTCCCCTCCCATGACATTGTACTAACCAGCAGTGGGCCAAAATCGAGAGCTGCCGGCCGGCCTTGGATGGGGAGACAAACAACATGTTCCCAGCGGATGCAATCGAAGCACATGCCCCACTGGCGCCGGGACCCGAACCCGCACAATCAATACGCAGCCCCTGCAGCAGGGCAATCTAGCCTCCCCAGTTGCTTTGGGAGCGCAGAAAGGAGGCGACCACTGCCGCTGTCTCCACCCCAGCCTCGCACCACCTCGAAGCCCCCTGGCGGCCCTGTGCAACCGCGGCATCTGTGGACGGGTGGCAAGACCCGTTTAACCAACAGGGGACAACCAGCAACAGGGAGGGGGGGGTGAGGGCGGTATGGGTACAGGCCACTCACCACAAATTTTCTCGCGCTCCCACAACTTCGGCCCGGCGAAAGGAGACACGACCTAAGACCACTAGACGACGGCGTGTCCGGCGCAAAGAGGACGCCAAGGTGGCCGGGGGAGGCATAAATACCTCCCCACCTCCTCTGCGTGCCGGAAGTGACGCGTCAGGAAAGGGGACTCCTACTCGAGTCCCGCATCATCATAGGGGGTGGGGAAGTGCCCAAATGGCACTAAAGGGGCCGCCCGTTTAGGGTGGCCCCCTGCGGGGGCCGCGGGCAGCCGCATACTCTGCACCCTGCTGCCCGCAGTCTGGGTGTCTAGTGCTAGACCTTGAGAAAGCATTTGACCCCCTAGAATGAGAGTACTTATTCACTGTGCTAGCGCGATATAGGCTAGGTTGCACATTTACAGGCATGTTTTTTTTACACTGAGCCGACGGTGCGGGTAAGAGTGGGCCCACATATATCCGACTCTGTACCGGTTTGAAGAGGAACTAGGCAGGGATGCCTGCTGTCCCCTCTCCTCTTCTCACTAGCCATAGAGCCGCTGGCAGACACCATCCGCACCAGGGTAGGTGGAGACATCCCGCTTGGAGATGGTACACACATGATATCACTGTACGCGGACGATCTACTGGTGTATATCAAAGATACATGCTCGACCCCCCCCTGGGTTTGCCACACATTTTAGGGGACTTTGCCTCCATATCCGGACTGAAAGTCAACGCTTCCAAATCGTGTCTATACCCTTTTAATGAGAGATGCCAAGACCTGGCATGTGCCCTTAAAGGGTGCGTGTCAGGTGACAAGTAGACGCCTTCCCTACTTAGCAATAAGAATATACAGACTGCCGGCGGATTTGCTACATGGTAACCTGGGATGAGCACTGACTTCCGTCCGCTCTCAAATGGTATTCTGGGGAACTCTTCCACTATCGGTGACAGGGAGAGTGGCACTCACCAAAATGGTGATCCTTCCAAGGCTACTATATTATTTTGTAAATGTACCACTATAAATTCCATCCTTCTTTTTCCTCCCACCAGAGAAGTTGGTCAGAGACTTCACATGGGGCAACTCCCGGCACTGAGTGATGATGAAGAAGCTCTACTTGCCCATGGATCAGGGAGGTCTCGCGGTTCCAAACCTAGAGCAGTATTACCTAGTAGCACAGCTGCAATGGGTGGAAAGATGAATGGTGGATCGCCAAATTTGCTGCACAGCGACTATTCAACCACCTGCTCTTTAACTGCCCTGATCAGCCTATTCCTCCCCTGTGCAAAGATAGAGCCACCTGCATCATTACTACTTGGAGTGGCGCATAGATGTTACCGTAGGAGCTTGTACATTACCAGGCACGTGATGCCATACGCGCCTGCTTTACCACTAGAAGGGACGCACAGAGGACACCTAACGACCTCAGCAGCTGAACTGCGGGGATGGCAGGAGGCCGGATACAGGAGATCTGTATCTGGAAGGGGTCCTCATTCCAGGACAGATTAGTGGTAGATGACGGATTACACCCAGGTCAGTTCTTATTACACCGCTCGCTATTGGGTGCCCTTGCTTCCAAATGGGGGGATTTAACCAATGAGCCCCAAACTCACCTCACCATAAAGTATTTACAGATGATGGGGCATGGGCCACACCTTACTCGTTGGTTCGCTGCTTCGCTGCTTCGCTGAGACAACACACAGCAGTCACATTGACGCCGCTACGGCGTCACTGGGAGGAAGACTTGCGACAGCCGCTCACGGACCCTGAGTGGGCCTCAGTATCGGAGAGCCCTGTGCGCATCCCCAGGAATGCGCGCCTACGCCAAATACAATACTACATCAAGCAAACAGCAAACCTTACACCCGCAAAAATTAATCCGTATTTTGGCCGAGTGGATGCCGCTTGACCCCGTTGCTCCCTCATAGGCGCCGATCTATTACATGTGCTATGGGGATTCCCCACCCTGTATAGGTATTGGGCAGAGGTGGCAGACACTCTCGCTCAATGCACCGACCGCCCCCTTCCATTTGAATGGAAAGTATACATTTTACATCTATACCGCAGAAGCCGAGCACATACAGTGACTTCGAGATTTCTATATCTAGGCTTCGCGGTAGCGAAAAGACTGATCACCGGGAGATGGAAGGCTCAGGATCCCCCACACATCCTAGCATGGAGACGCGCCATGCTGACATGGGCGAAAGCCGGGAGCATTGCGCTACATCTGGAAGACTGAGACACCATGGGAATCTGCAGGACTCCACTCGCCGCAAGTTGGGATGTGATGCTTGCCGAGCTGCAAACCATACACTATACCAATACGGAAGGTACACCTTCAGCGAACGCCACTGTATAGGGATACACATTAGAAGGAGAGGACAAAAGCTGAACCGAGAAAACAGGAAGCGGATAAAAATGTGCATTGCCCAATATTGCCTCTTAAACACACAACAGATTTCCGTACATGTGCGACAGTACGGAAGATGCACTAGGTGGGGGGAACAGGGAGCACTCTAGTTCGTTCTCACACAGTCACCTGTTATGTTTTAAGTTGCCCCTGTTGCATTAAAACCCGCCTCCCCAGATCCCAGACCGCTACACAGAAAAGACTAGCAGAATCGGTATGCAACATACATGCTTTATGGCGTGGGGCTAACAAAAACGCCAGCCACAAAAAGTTAAGACATAGGAATATATGGCAGATGTCTATACACGCTGCAGATGAGAATGTGGATCTAATTTGTTTAAATCTGCTTGAATGTATAATTGATTTCAATGTACCCATCAAATGGACACTATTAGCAGTAATGTTTATTGTGTATGTCTGCCCTAGTTAAGAAAATCTAATAATAATAAAACAGATTAAAAAAAACAAATAATAATGTTCGCATCCCTCTCTCCAGCGACGAGGACCCTATGGCAGAGCAGACAGTAGGTAGTAGTACTGCCACACTGCTCCCTCTGTCCCAGTCCTGTTTCAACCTGTGTACAGGGATGGTACTTCCAGCAGGTGGGACAGAAACTAGAGCTGATGACGGTGCTGGTGGTGCATTGGAGGCAGCAGAGGTAGATTGTCTCGCTGAGTGCCCCTCAGCTGGAGCAGACGAGGTTTGGGCAACAAATTCCTGAAGCTCCCTTTGCCTTGTTCTTTGTGCTCATCTCCATCATGCCAAGGGCATGGACTTAAGGTGCTTTTTCATACCCATTGTCCCAAACAAATACTGCTGCCTGGTTCCACGCGATATAACCTTTTGGTAAAGGTTACATGTAACGGGGGTGGGGCATTTATTTTTTCCCCCTTTTGGTAGGATAAAAAACTGCCTCACAGTCTCCTCCTTGTTGTGAGTTGTTCATCCTTTGCATCCAGGACTTTCTTTTCTTCCTCTGTCCTGCTGTCCACCCTCGTGCGCTCCAACTCCCTGATCAGGCATTCTGTAGCCTCTAGACAAAACAGCTCATCAGGAATTAGAAGACTTTCTTCCAGTTCTGGAAACTGGAGGTAAATGATTAAATCAGGAAATAAACTTCCTGTTTACTGTTATTTGTTATATTGGTAACCAATCAGAATCCTTTTACATTCGCAAAGTACCACGGTTCCGCCGTTGTAGTGTCTAGGTAGTACCACAGCACTGGCAAACTTTAAAAAAAATTTGACTGGAATTTTGGACCACAAACGGAAATACATGACTATTACAAAAGAGAATGTTGCAAAATCCGTTCTACACTACTAATATTTACATACATTTTAAAATAAAACTATATTAAGATGTGGCCTACATAAACAGCCCGAAATCTACTAAGTTCAGAAAACATTACCCAAAAAACACACTACTTAGGTGTAATACAGGTTTTCATTTTAATATGCCTTGCACATCTTACTGAAACATTATTTAATACACTTTCCTCCTGGTATGTTTAAAAACCACTGAAATTCGATGAAAAAACAAAGGTTAGGTTAAGGTTTACATTAGCTATAACTTGCAACTCCTCCATGCACTGCTTGTACTGTTCTATTTTACATCCCTAATATCATGTGCAATTATATTTTTCATAACAACACTCACTACATCTCAAATGAGATGATTTGTCAAAAAACAGTGCATGGCAGAGTGGTGAGTTATAGTTAGTAAAGTGTGGCGAGTGAGGAGACAGCAGTGTGTATGCAGGTGTGTGAGTGATATTGATTTTTAGGTGGTTCCGAAATGAAACATTTAAGTAATAAGTAAAAGTGTGTACGGAGGGGCGTGACTTATAGTAACCTGAATGTGGTGGGTAAACTATAAATGAAAATTATAACTATAAAATTTCAAATGTTTGTCTCATTTAAATAGGATTTCAATACAACTAATAAAGTAATGTTCGTCTAACTATAACTAATCCCTACCCTTTTGTTTTTTTCATGGTGTGTGTAATATATATATATATATATATATATACACCCATACTGGTAAAAAACTAAGGTTAAAGTAACGTTCTAGTTAGGTAAAAATTTCACTGACAGCGTAACATTTTAAATGTACAAAACCACTGAAATTCACCTGTTATAGTTATCTCAAGTGACTATAACTCGTGCACTAAGGTATCTATAACTCCCGCCCCCACCATGCACAGTTTTCTCATCACTAATTTCATTGCAAATGTTGCAGTGATATTATCAATTATGTCATAGAAGATGTCATGAGTGATTTAATATGTGGAGTAATTAGCAGTGCATGGTGAGGACGAGAGTTATAGTTACCTTAGGGAACGAGTTATAGTTACTTGAGATAACTATGACTGGTGAATTTCTGTGGTTTTGTACGTTTAAAACGTTATTGTCACTGAAATTTTCAACTAACTATAACTTTTGCTTTTTTAGTGAATTCTTAGAGTTTCTCTATTGTAAAGTAATATTTTATTACCATATGTAAAGCCAAAGGCCATGTGCAGAGGGAGGGGGGGGTGGCTGCAGGGCCTGGCCACAGCCCTGTTACTAAACCCCCCCACCCCCGCATGCAACCAGCACTACGCCACACACAGTCTTTGGCTATTTGCAGCATGGGATTGGCTGCTGGGCCTGGCCTCCATGGCTCCACTCCCTGTCACTTTGAGTCCCGCGGATCCCATCCCCTGGGGCCTTTGTGTTTTTTTATTAAGGGAAGAGAGGCACGCAACCCTCCCTCCCCGAGCGACTAAGGTCTCCGGGGACACCAACCTCAGGACTTTTTTTTTTATCATTAAGTGGAGGGCACGTCCCCCCTCACTGTAGCTAACAGTGGCCCCGAGGACTCCATCCTCGGGTCCAAATTATATTTTTAAAGGGGGGGGTGCGTGGTCTGCTCCCCGAGCCACAAGGGACTCTGGGAATCCCATCCCTGGGGCCAAAAAATATAGTTTAAGGGGAGGGGGGCGTGCAGCCCAAGTCCGTGAGTCTTAATAGGCCCCAGGGACCCCATCCTCCACAGTTGAATTGCATTCAAAAGGGGAGGGGGCATGCAGTCCATTACACAGAGCCTTAATAGATCCGGAGACCCCATCCTTTGGGGCTGCACTTAACTTGAAGGGCAGGAGGACGACCAGCCCCCTTCCTGAGCCTAATGTGGCCCCTGGGACCCCATCCCTCAGGGCCTTTGGTCCTTGCTTGTGGGTGCCCACCTTGGATACCCACCAAACAGTAAGTTGGGGGCTGCAAGAGGAGCCCCAGGGCACCCGTGACCCCGCCCGGCTCACCGCATGCACCTACCCTATATGCAGCTGGAGCCGGCATTGTTCCCACTTGGAGGGAGCAACCACCAGGCAAGAGCAATGTGCGTTTCCCAGCCCGCACGGGCAGGAGAAAAAAAGTGTGCTCCCACCCAGGAGGAGCATTTTTAAAGCTCCCGCCGAGTGACAGCAAACATGCCTTGTTTCTGCAGACAGGGAAGGCATGTCTGCTCCAACCCTCCGGGAGTTTTAAAAATGCTCCCGCCAGGTGCGAGCAGACATATGTTTCCCTGCAAACTACTGTGTCCCGGGAGAGACCGCCTAGGGACACAGTAATTGAGACGGCCCTAGGGATGGGATCTCCAGGGCCTTTACAGGCTCAGGGAGATGTGCCACACACCCACCTCCCTTTGAAATTTGTCTCCAGGGGGTGGGGTCTTCAGGCCTATTATGGCTCAGGAAGGGGAGGGTGCTGCAAAATGAATGGGAAAAAAGCTTTTTGGTTCCCCCCCATCCCCCCACCCCCTATTTATCAGCCCCCACTTGATGAAATACCTCAGAACTTTCCAGGATGGAGCTGAGGGAGAAGACAAAAATCTGGGGGAAAGTTTTGTGGAGATCAGGCAAAAGGCTCCAAAGTTATAAGCAAACCAAAAACTGATTTTCCTATGGAAACACAATCCTAACAATAACTACCCAGTGTTTCTACACATATTTAGAGATGTGAAAAGATACAAAGTTCTTGCCGGAAAGCTGGTGAAGTTTTAAAAACAATGTGGATAAAATCGTGCCCTCCACTGCAGTAGTATCTATGCTGCACATATACTAAGGGGCCGATTCCGATTTCGGCCGGAAGGGCACCGAACGATGGTCGGAGCCCTTCCGACCGAATCGGAACGTGCCACTCGGATTCCTTTCCGACCGAGCCATTCCGATGGGCTCGGTCGGAAAGAATCCGACTCGGATTTCCGGATGGCTCACGACGGGTTCGGAGAGCCCGTCAGCCATCCGGAAATCCCTCTGTACTCCCCCGGCTGCCTCTTTGCGACCGAGGGAGTACGATGGCAGTTGCTCACTGCCTTTTCGTGCCGGTCTTTCCGGCACAAAAAGGCAGTCGGTCACTGTCTTTGGGGGCCCCCAGTGGGACCCCCATGGGTGCAAGGTCGCCGAATGGCGGCCTGGAGGCACCTATGGTGCCCCTCTGTTGAACCCTGCACCCGGTGGCAGGCACCTTGGGGTGCCGGCCACAGGGTGCAGGGTTGAACTGCACCCCTGCTTTCTCCAATGCCAGCATGCATTCCGTCCGGAATGCATGCTCCCATTGTGGGAGATACGAGTGCGACCGAACAGGGTTCGGTCGCATCGTACTGCCTGGGCCGTAACCGACGACAGCAGGTCGGTCGCTTACGGCTCCGGACCGATGTCGGACGGACCTGAGTCCGTCCGACATCGGAATCGGCCCCTAAGTGTTACAGCAAACAAATGATGGACGGAATGCTGACAATGCAAACATTCTCCCCAGTCAAAAGATCTGGGTTAAATCCATCGTTCTTTTGCCCACTATGCCAACCCAGTTTGGACCCAGCCATATGCAAATCATTCTTGACCCTGTGCCCCATGGGAACAGTCCAGACGGAACTGCCAGGCCAGGTCCTCCCTGGACCGGAAACAAGCATCCTGGGACCAGTTTCAGGGTATGTCACCCTTCTTCAGCCAGGCTAGCTTGAATCCGGTGGCACAGTGAGCAAGGGACCCACGTCTGGGCATACCCATCCCACTTAGGGCAAAAAGTGTTACAGCAAACAAATGATGGACGGAATGCTGACAATGCAAACATTCTCCCTCAGTCAAAAGATCTGGGTTAAATCCATTGTTCTTTTGCCCACTACGCCACCCCAGTTTGGACCCAGCCATATGCAAATGGAGTCAAGCTATCCTGGCTGATGAGGGCTGAAAGCCCGAAACCGGTCCTAGGATGCTTGTTTCCAGTCCAGGGAGGACCTGACCTGGCAGTTCGGGCTGGACTGTTCCCATTGGGCGCATGGTCAAGACTGATTTGCATATGGCTGGGTCCAAACTGGAATGCATGGTGAGCAAAAAAACGATGGATTTAGGCCCAGATCTCTGTACTGGGGTGAATGTATGACATTGTTCTGCATTCTGTCCATCAATTGTTCTTTTTGCATTTGGCACATATACTAAGTGGCAGGGCTTCCGGCAGTGGGGAAAGGAAATGACAAACCTATGGAGCATAGGATTGCCACCTTTCCATGAGAAAAATACCGGCCAGTTGTTTTAACAGTCTGAAAAGGCCCGGACATTATACTAAATAGGACTTTAAACAAAATTGTATGTATTTATTTGTAACATGACTTCTCTGCCTTTGCTTCCTCTAATTATTAGTCAGGGATCATTAACGTAGCTCTAGATCCCATTTAAAAGTGCTATGGGTGATTTTGCTTATTTTTATACTGGCCAGGACATTAAAACACTGGTGGTGCCGGTAGAAAACCGGTCAGGGTGGCAACTCTGAGAGCAGTAGCTATAGTGTTTCCTCGCTGTCACTCCTGGCCATAGTGCCCTAAGGGAAAGTTGCAAAACACAATTCCCTGCAGTCTGATGTCTGTCCATATTGGGCAGGACATCCGAGTGCAGGGAATGGGGTCGGCGTAGTGAAACTACTCTGACATCCGAGTGCAGGGAATGGGGTCGGCGTAGTAAAACTACTCAGACAGAAAATCGGATAACTTTGCATATATACATAAAATGTTCTCTCAATGCTCTTATCCATATATAAAACACGGCTCTTTAGTGCAGTTTAAACATCTATAGATGACCTCCTCATTGCTTGATTATACATATATATTTGTGAGCTCTCTCCATTATTCCTTTACACATGTACTCGTGGACTCCAGGAGGTCCTACACACACACATATATTTGTGGATCTATGTGTACGAAACCTTCATATTAATGGTTGCTCTCCGCTACAGCATGGCTAGGTGACCGCCATTATGTTTTGACTGAAATTCCACCTACCATGCATAAAAATCCCTTTACCTCAGTGGTGGTTGTAAATATTGCGGGCCATCATCTCCTGGACCTTCATAGGTGGGGCCCGGGAGCTTGGCAGCCAGCCTGCTCAAATCTAGATGACCCCCCCCCCCTTTAAATCCACTAATAACTCATTAATGACTTATTAAGGTGCTTTTGGAGAAAAGCCTTCAAATAATAAAAAGCTTGACTTTTTTGTCCCAAGAGAAGTTCCATTAGTTTATTCTGTGCTCAGCTAATTTGAGGTATTCTCTCTCTCTCTCTCGCTCTTTCTTTCTTGTGATGGGTTGGGTAAAAAAATTCCCTCTAAGTTCTTGAAATCCATAACTCAGTCAACCTCAAACCTTGGAACAAAAATAATAAACTAAGGCCCTCATGCTGTGTGGCATTGCAGCTACTCTACTAACAACCAAGGAATGGCAGCGCCTTCACGCCCTCCCTCTTGAATACTGAGCCCAACCCCCAGAAAGTTAGCATACTCCTGGGATTTCTCGCTAAAACTCTGAACTCAACATCATCTTTTCCACAATTGGTGTCCTCCTCGCTGAAGGGAGACCCTTCTCAACTGATCTTTAAGGTTACCACAAGCTTTGCGGAACAGATGATGGAGCTCATCACTGACAGATCTATTTCTCTTTCAAATAACCTCTTCCTTGTTGATTTCCTTTCCAAGGGGAGATATGAATGATTCTACTGTCTCTCAACTATTTGCATTCTTACTCATTAGTGACCTCATAAACATTGCCTGACCCCCACATATGTGAGGGAGTCTACTTTGGATCTCTTTATTGCAACCAAAAGGTTACTGAAGATAGAAACACAACTGTGTAGGATTTGTCAGATCCTTCTTCGCTTTTTTAATTATGAAAGTGAAAATAAATTAGTATAAAGCTTTACAATATTTCAATTTGTTCATAATAACTTTCCCTCATTAATCCAAAGCAGTTATCAAAAATAACTCAAAAGAAAAAAATATCAAATCAAAACCTGAGAGACTTACATTTCTAAGAGATAGAACTAAATCAATCCGCTAGGGGGCTCAGGAGACTTTAACAATTTTTCTGACTAACTTTTCCTGTAATTCTTTATAATGAGATGTCAAGATAATAGAAAGCCATATGCTTTGACCACCATGGCCGAACTGGTGGAGGAACTGGCTTGAGCCACTCTGTTGCAAAGACAATCTTGTTACTGCAAAAAATGCTGCAGCTGAGAGAGCTCTGAGGATAGAATAACATACTTCTAGCATGATTAACTGATATGACATGAATAATTGTGAATGCAGTATGCTGCTTTATATATAGAAAATGTATCCCCAAAATTCTTGTAACATCGGCAGCATGCAAACATATGCAGAAGATCAGCCCCCTCCAGCCGCCACTTTGGAGAGAGAGATTTGTGACAGTGGCCCCATTTGAGTAATCTTGCTGGAGTATAATACTACTGAAAAATGGCCTTGTAGTTCTGAATCTAAAGGTTGGTGAACATCAACAGTTGGAGGCCCCAGTGAAGAGATTCTTGTTACTTAGCGACCGCCTCATTACTCAGCTTGGCGTGCCTGTATCTAGCTTCAGCCTCTAGATCGTCGGTACAGTCTACTATGAAAATGGAATAAAAATGTTAAATTATAATGTTTATACTGTCTCTAAGGAGAGCGACCAACAGAGAATGTTTGGTCAAACTCAGGTGAGCTCTCTCTGTCTTTCTAAAATATAGTTGGGCAGATGAACTTTCTCTGGGATATGTGAACAGGTGAATAGTGTATCACTATAAAACAACTCTCTAAGATGTGCTATCCCTGAATTTTTCCCACATTTGACAATTAGGTAGCTGAAAAATATCAGGAAGATCCATGCATTGCGAAAAAGGGGTGTTTTAATAATCTGCGTGAAACTGAACTGGCGCTGCCAGGCTTTCCAAAGAATAATAGCAGATTTCACTGTTGTGTAGCCTACTCTCTTATGATAGCTGGGCTCAGTAAACCGAAGAAAGTACACTGCTGCTTTCCCCCAAACTAAGATCAATGGGAGCTCTGTAGCAAAATGTGCAGTACCAGTGGTTATAATTATAAGTAAGCTCATATGCTTCAACATAGCTGCTCAATCATAATATTAGATTTGAGTAGGGCACAACCACCCCAATACAAGGGTAGCCTAAAATGTTTTAATGCTCGGCTCAGTCTTTTATATCCCCAAATGAAGCCGTTTATAATTTCATCTACAGTACTCTGTAGTTTTGCATTTATTAACAGGTGGATACACCTGCAGCATCCAATAAAGTTCAACCTGTATACAACCACAATTCTTTAGGTTACCTTTAACTTTCTGTAATAGGTGGTCGTAGAGCAATTGTATTAGATCATTAACATTAGTCGTGAGATTAACCCCTAGATAAGTAGCTGATCAAACCACTCTTTCATCTTGTGTATGGAAGAAACAGTTGGATATAATCTGTTTTATTTTATTAAAAAAATATCCTAAAATTTTTCCAAAAGAAAAAATGTCTAATTTTTTAAGTTTCATTGTCTTATTAATTTTATCTGAAAAAAACTGCAATGTCATCTGTATATGCCAATAACTTTGTTAAATAGATCTTGTTAGTAATTGGATGATAGTTTCTTATGGTAAAAGCTGGCATAGAAAACGCTCCAGACAGACCAAGTAATAGTGGTGAGCAGTGACAACACTGACAACTTCATCTATAAATCTGTATGGTTGGTGAGACTTTACCCATCATTTCAACGTTATGTTTAGGTTCTTAGTAAGAAGCCTGGATTGATTTGTTGAAGTTTGGCAAACTCCACTCTTTTCATAAACAATCATGGATAACCAAGATATGCCATCAAAGGCTTTTTTAGCACTGAGCAGGATTATTTTTATTTATTTATTTATTTTTGTCCTCATTTATGCGATTGTTGAGGTATTGGTAGACAAGATCACCTTATCATAAGAAAATTTCTGGTATTAGAAAATTTTTCTTGTTTTTCCGGTTTTCCGTCTGAGTAAAGACCGCCCTTCTGTGCTATGATGAGATCATGTCTTAAAAACCTCCAAATTCTTTGAAGTGATCAATCCCGGAGCCACCATGATGATCCTCCCGAATTTGTTGTATCGCGTAGGGTGTAATCATTGGACATCCCTCCCTACCCTACCTCATGTTCTTATCCCATAATTCCCAAAATCTGGTCCTATTACTCTTCCCTCTGGACTTATCCAGATTCCTAAACTTCTCTACAGAAAAAAGCCATTCAGCTACACTAGGAGGAGTTGCAAGTATCCACTTTATGCATATCTCACGTCTGGCCAATAAAATTAACATAAATAATAACAGTTTTTGTTTTTTACTTAATACAGAGGGGGAACCATTACTTTCCAAGATACCAAAAATAATTATAAATGTGCTTACCTTAATGTTCACTTCTAAGACTTTATCAATAATCTTACCCACTTCTTCCCAGAATGTGTCAAGTTGCGAACATTTTGGTTAGTTTTTCTGGTGACCAATAAGACCTGTGTAAAGTAAAAAGATGATTTCTCCTAAGAGGTGCAGAAACTATAATTTGCCATAAAAGAGTGCAGGATACTTGCCATTGATGTTGCAATTCTTGTGTTGTGAAGGTTTTTTTCCATACATCATCTGGAATGGTGAATTCGTCATCTCCAGTCTGTATCAAGTGCCAGTACCACTTCGATATTTCCTTTCTTATTGGATCCCCTTGTATTTCATCCTCCAATTCCTCTGTATTTTCTGAGATTTTCTCTTGGTCCTTTGCCCAACTCGCCAACTGATAGTATTTAAACCTGGATAATTTTCCATTTGTTCCTTCTAGCAATGAGTCCCAACTTTGCAAGGCTCCTGATTTAAAAAGTTGTCCCTGTTTTATTATTCTTGCCTCCTTCAAAGGACCTGCTAAAGAGTCTTTTAGACAATCAGGGGTTCCAGGTGACTTCCAAATAGGTGCTAGTCGGCTATAGTATGGGATCTTCCATGCTCTTCTTAATTCATACCATAATTTATAAGCTGTGCGTAGTACCTTTAATTTGATTTTCTTGAAGTATTTTGGATGTCTATATTTATATAGACAGTGATCTTCGTCTGTGACGGCTTTCCAATAGGAGGAATAGAAAGGGTGAGCTCTAAAAAGAATTCTTATGTTTTTGAATTGAAAAGCTCTATATTAGGAGAGAAAATCTGGACTCGCTATGCCACCTTGATTCTTCCTCCTGCATAGCTTTTTCCAAGCTATCCTCACGCCTTTCGAGGCCCATATAAACTCATTAATTTCCCCTTGGATCTTTTTAATCCACTGAGTTTTAAATTCCAGTGGTATAGCATTAAATAAGAAAGTAAACTTAGGCAGGATGGACATTTTTATAACGTTGGATCTCCCCAGAAAAGAGAGAGATAAACAGCTCCAGGATCTTAGTAACTTCCTCATTTCCTTTGCTTTTAGATCCAAATTTACTCAAGGAATCTCATCAGTGTTCTTTAGGATCTCTATCCCCAAATATTTGATTCTATTCTTTGTTCCCACTGTTACTGATTTTAGATTCCATTGCATTATTTCCGTTTTCTGATGATTTACTTGGTAGCCGGAGATCTTTCCAAAATCAGTTAACAGCTTTGTAATAATGGGGAGGGACTTATTTAGGTCGCTTGTATACACCATTAGATCGTCGGCGTATAAAGCCACTTTCTTGACCCATCCTTTAAATTTAAAGGGAATAACTTCTTGAGATCTCCTTATTATATTGGCTAAAGGTTCTATGTACAATTTAATAAGTGAGGAGAAAGGGGACAACCCTGTCTCGTCCCTCTCTTGATTTGAATTTCTTTCGATAAGTTGCCATTTATGAGTATTTTTGCCACGGGAGCTGTGTAAAATTCGTTATTGCTCTTAAAAAATGTTCTCCTAGGCCATACTGTGATATTACTCTCTGCAAAAACGACCAATTCACTCGATCAAAAGCTTTTGCAGCGTCAAATGTAAGGACTGCGAGTGGAATATTCTCTTGGGTGGCAATATCAATGGCTCCGATTAACTGGTGGGTGAGGTCAAGCAATTGTCTCCCCTTAATAAAGCCTTTTTGATCGGTATGTATAAGTTTATCTGTTATATTCCCTAATCTTGTGGCCAGAATCTGCGTGTAGATTTTATAGTCGTTATTTAAAAGGGATATGGGTCTATACGACTCACATTTTAAAGGGTCTTTTCCTGGTTTCAGAATCAGGCTAACGGTAGCATCATTCCACAATTTTGGGAGTGTTTGGCCTTCCAAGAAAATGGAGTTAAAAAGGTCCACTAATCTGGGAGCCAATGTTTCTTTTAAAACCGTGTATAGCTCATTTGGGAGGGCGTCTGGGCCCGCTGCTTTCCCTTTCTTCAATCTTTTTAATGCACTCAACACTTCCTCAATAGTTATTCCTGCGTTTAGCCTGTCACATGATTCAACCTCCAACTTTGGAATCGCCGATTCCCTAAGATAAGAGTCAACTATATAGCTAGGGGATACTAGATCTTCCTCATATAAGGACTGGAAGAAATCTGTGAAAGCTTTCTCTATCCCTATCCTATCCTCTACCTTCGCACCCACAGAGCTCCCTTGTATTGCCATAATTTTGTTTCTGTTAGAGTCAGTCTTGATTTTCCATGCGAGGAGTTTCCTACTACCTTCCCCATATTCATAATTAGACAGACTACTGGCTTCCCACCTTCTTCTTACTCTTTCCTCCAGATAATTGGACAAATCACACTTCTTTTTGGCTATTTCTTCTTTTGCTCTTTCTTGTTCTGCATTAGAAGCCGTTACTTCATAAATCTTATATTGTTCCGAGATGTCTAACTCCAATTGACTTATTGTCTGTCTGATCTCCTTATTTCTTGTTACTGCTAGGCCAATCAGAGCGCCTCTAATAACCGCTTTATAAGCATCCCATACTACTTGGGTAGATATTTCTCCATTGGAGTTAATTTGAAAGTATTCTTCTGTTATAGTTTTCAGATTATCAATAACCTGTTCATCCAAAAGAAGTGTACGGTCTAAAGTCCATCTTGCTTCGCCCTGAAAGTGGCCCTGACTTATTTCTATATAGACTAGGGAATGGTCGGATAAATGTGCGGGGACATGTTCTACTTTTATTACCTTTTTACTTAGTATTTTATCTATCAAGAAAAAATCAATTCTTGATGCATGACCGTATTTATGATTTTTATAAGTAAATCTATTATTTTGGTTACCTTTACTTTTCCAAATATCAACCAAACCCAAGTCTTCTTTAAATCTATTCAACCATTCCCTCATCTTAGGAAGGTTTAACGCTCTCCCGGGGGGGTCTATCCTTTTGGGGTCTAATAGCAAGTTAAAATCTCCTCCCAAGATAATTGGAATGGATACATTGATTAGTTGGGCATATCAAGATTGAAGCGGAGCTGGGTCATCTGTATTTGGGCCGTAATATCCAACAACAAAATAAAGATTACCCTCTAACTTTAATTTAGCCGCTGCCCATCTACCCTTTGGATCTACATACTCCTCTACAATAACTATTTTTGATGGTTTTTTAACTATTATTGCCACTCCCTTGATACAACAAGCCTGATTTGTACAAACGTAGCTTTCCACCCATTTTTGGTGTTTTATAATTTCAACCCACTCAGATTTTAAAAGGTGTGTTTCCTGTAAAATTATAACATCACTTTTTATTATTTTTAGATATTCAAGTATTTTTTGACGTCTTCTCTTCACTCTAAGCCCATTTACATTCCAAGTTATGATCTTTATTATTATTTTTGCCCAGAGGTTCAATCATCTTGCCCGGTTCTTTCTCCCTCGCCCTTCTTAATAATTACTGCGGTCTTGTGCATTTTGTCGGGATCTTGGCTGACCTTATATCTTGCATATCGGACAATTATTTATTTATTATTTTTTCCCTAATGCTCCCCACCAAAGAAACCAAAAAACTGTGCTCTTAAAAAGTAAACTTACACCCCTCACCCTCCCCTGGAGAACCCTCCCTACTAACATTGGACAATACTAATTGCCCTATTTTGAGCTCCGTTATCGTGAGGCTCTATTTTGCACTATAAGTCTCCCTTATTTTTGTGTTTTAATTCGTTCTAGTAGTTTATCTACTTCTTTTGGTTCCCTGATGTTGTGTGTTTGGTTATTCCACATGATCCTTAATGAGGCTGGGAATTTCATTTGAACTGTTGCTCCTAGTGAGCTCAATTCTTGCATATAGTTCCCCAGCACCCACTGTCTGTCTTGTGTGGTTCTAGATATGTCAGATCGGATTTTAAAGTTGTAGTCACCTTTGGGAAAGGTGCCTACTCTTAAAGCATTATTCAGAATTTTTTCTTTCAAGGTATAGGTTTTGAAATTTACAAGTATTCTCTGAGCGTTTTTCCTCAGTTTGTTTAATCTAAAAGGGTCTCTATGCACTCTTTGAATGTCTTCCTCCAGGGTTTTCTCTTCTATTTCTGGGAAAGATTCTTTCAATAAATTTACTACAATTTTTTTTATATTCTGTCCTGCTAAACCTTCCGGGATATTTAATATTCGTAGGTTATTTCTTCTTGAATTGTTCTCCAAAATTTCAATTTTTTTCTCTAAGCTCTTTTTAGCTTATTCTTAAATTGTCGATTTCTCCCTGACAGGTTTTCACCTCTTCCTTGGTTTGTTCCACCGTATTCTCCATCGCTGACACTCGGTCCATTAAGGCATTAACCTTAGACTCCAAAGCCTCACAAGTTGCCTGAATTTTTCCCTGATTTTTTTCTGATTTAGCGAAACTCGGCTTCATTTCTTTCATTAGTGACCCCAGCAAGTCCTCCGTGCCACCCTGCAAGGGTGACTCTAAACCTCTTCCCTGGTCACTTGCAGGCGTAGTTTGATGAGAATTATCTTCTATCTCCAGGCTTCCCTGAGCATCTAGAATCCCTTCTTCTTCACAATCTCTCGACATTAGGACTTGAAAACGATTTTGAGTCTCCACTTTTTTATCCTTAGGAGGAGATATCGCCTTTTGCATTTTTTGCACCTCTCTATTATCAAATCAAATCAAATTAGTCTTTATTCGATAATTTTCAATCATAAAAGACACAAATTGATACATGCAATATGATAAAATACCATAAAAAGATAGTCATTACAATTTAAAATTTCTTAAAATATTGTTAGAAGATTTTTCCGTTAAAGATGAACAATTCTATAAAAAGAATTTAATGACATTTAATGGCGATAAAATAGTGACTAAAATTATTATCCTTACAATTAAAAGAATTTTAAATCGGCATATATAAAAACTGATTATTCATGGAAATATAGTACACAGGGAATACATCTCACTAAGAATATATGCAAGTAATTTAATACAGAGTGGTACCTACGGTAGCCTCCAGACTGATTCTTCTAAGGGCCCATGTCCAGCCCAAGAACTTAGCCATAGCTATAGCTATGTCTTCACGTGTGTCTGTTTTTAAAATACGCAATACTGTTTGGCAAGATCTAGTGCCAAGGTTTAAACAGATTGGTTTGAGCCATTTGTGTCGGGGACCCTTATATGCTGGGGACACAAACAATACATGAGCTATAGACTCTTCCATAGTTTGGCACATAGGGCATTTAGTATCAAGAACATTATGCCATTTTTTTGTAAAAGTTTTTATGGGGAGGGTACCAACTCTGAATTGGTGATATAGTTTCCTATCGCCAGGTCTCGCAATAAAATCCCAGTATGGTTCAGCCCTGAATTCATACTTATGTTCTAAAAAGATGCCTGTCAAGGAAGTACTACTCACCAATGACATGGACTTATAACTGACCATGTCCCTATAAAGAGCTTTGTAATCATTTTTGCTCGGAAACGAATTCCCTACTGGGTCCTCCCACAAGTTACTAAGCCCCATATCAAGTAATGTACCCTTTATCTTTTGTAGCCAATTAATTTTTGAAGACATATCTGCTTCTCTAATATGCTTTACTGCACTGGCATATGGGGCTAGCTCTGGTGTTGTCCATAATCGTCTCCAGTAAGCCAAGGGTCTAAATCCCGCTGCCTCCTCAAATGAAATACATCCCAAATCTAATAATAGGGGTTTGAGAGGGGTCGATTGAGGGAGACCAGTTAGTGATCTCAGGAACTTATTTTGGGCAAGAACTAGAGGAGCTAGATTATTAAAACCCCAAAGTTCTGCACCATAAATTATTGATGCCCTAATTTTCCCTTTATAGATTGATAGAGCTGGCCCTACTGGTTTGGTATGGGAAAGTCGATGTTCTTTTAGTAGGGCACCTGCTAGTTGATTGTGCCTGAGGACTAGCAAATCTATCTGCGGTTCCCAATTCATCCTCTTACCCATTGTTACACCCAGATATGTAAAAGTATCAGTTTGCTCCAGGTACGCATTGTTCATCATTACTCTGCCTTTTACTATTTTATGTTTGTGCAGCACCATGAACTTGGTCTTATCGATATTAACTTCTAGCTCATGGTCATTACAGAAGACAGTAAATCTATCAAGGGCACGTTGCAGACCGGATTGAGTTTTAGACAGGATTAAAGTATCGTCTGCAAACATTAGCAGCGGGACCCTTGAGCCAGCAAGAGTTGGGGCATCAGTTGGGTAGGCAGTGTAATATGAAATAACCTTGTTTATAAACAGAGAAAAAAGTGTAGGGGCCAAAACGCACCCTTTCCGCACCCCATTGTTTACTGGGAAGCGGTCCGTTAATTCACCCTGTTGTCCCCACCGTACCTGGGCGTAGTTCGACTCATGCAACTTGATGATAAAAAGTAGGAGCTCGGGGGGGCATCCCTGCTTCCTTTAATGTGTCCCATAACTTGTATCTGGGCACCAGGTCGAATGCCGATTTTAAGTCTATAAATGCAGCATAGAGAGTCCCCCCGGCTAAGATCACTGTGCTCCAATAAATCATCATGAATCTAAAGACTTGATCAATGGTACTGACGTAGGGGCGAAAACCCGCTTGATAGGTAGATAGAATATTCTGATCGTTTATCCATGTGGATACTCTACTCAGCACAAGTCTGGCCACAATCTTTTGTAATGTATCAATTAGGCTTATAGGCCTGTAATTACTTGGGCTGGCGCGATCCCCTTTTTTGTAAATCGGGATTATTTCTGCCCCCCGCCAGGATGCTGGTATGGGGGCACCTCTAGCCAGGGCATTGGATATAATATGAATATATTTAATCCAATTCTTTCTATCATGTTTAAATATGTCTGCTGGAATGCAATCCGGACCAGGGGCCCTGCCAGCAGGGACACCGTCTAAAACTCTTTCGATCTCCCCTATACCAAAGGTTAAGACTGTATCTGAGGTTATATTAGGATAGAGTGTAGGGGAACCTGTTGTGGAAGCAAATTGGGCCTGATAATGCGAAACCCATTGTTCTGGTGGCACATTATTAACTGGTACTGGCCCTATATCTCCACTTCCCCATTTGACTGTATACCAAAATTTCCGCCAGTTTTTGCCATTACATGCTTGTAACAGGTCCTTTCATCTATTTTCATCAAAGATTCATCAAAGTTCTTCCTTGCCCTGTGTTGTGCTTTTTTTATAATCTAACCTTGCATTTTTAACCTCCTGTGGTATTTCCAACCTAATTGCTTGAGAGAGATGCCTAAAAGCAGTCCTGCATGCCCCATCATACCATTTAGCTGATTTATGGGTTACATACCTAGTAAATCTTTTGTTTTTAGTAAAAAAAACGTTCAACTTAGGAAAAAGTCCTCATGTGCCTTCATAACAGCAGAGTCTCCACCAAGAGAGTCATCTTGAGTATCTAGAACGGAAAGAGTTGATATTATACTTTCAAGAGATAGCTTTATAAGTTCTAAGGTGCTATTATCTTCAGATACCACTGCCCATTTTAACCGACGACAGTCTTGGGACATGATTACATCTGCTGTCACTATTTCGGTACTTGCCCTTGGCCGATCCTGACCCTTTAACTCTAGTGTTAGCAGTAACGGATCATGGTCACTCTCCATTCTACGTGAGATCTTCATATCCAAAAGTCTTGGCCATAATTCTAAATTTATAAGAAAATAATCAATTCTGCTACTTCTTACCCCATTATTAAAAGTGTGGGTGCCTTCACTGTCTGATGTCGACCTCCCATTAACAGCCCTTAGACCCCTCTCCAAGCATATACTTTTAAGCTGAAGAGCCGCCTCAGTCCATTTGCTAATTGGGGGCAGTGTTAGAAGCGGAATCCCCCAATTAGAATCCTCATCACTGCTAAGACTGCTGTTTTCGTGGCCAAGGGGCTCAAAGGTGCAGTTGAAATCTCCTGCAATTACCAAGTGTTTTACCCCTTTCGTGGCTTCGATAAAGGAATCCAATTGGGAGACAGTTGATGATGCTTTCCCACCCGCTATCCCTCTCGCATACACATTAATCAGTATAAAATCTGGCTCAAATTTCGATCGATCTTTAATGGCCAGGATGTCGGGGCTGTCAATTATTAACTCTTCAACCTGGTAGCCTATCTGTTGTCTGACCCAAATAATCAGCCCCCCAGAGGGTCTCCCTTTAGATCCAGCAATTGCCAGTTTACCGAAGGCTAAGTAACCAGGACGAAAGATCATGTTCAATGACCAAGTCTCCTGAAAAACAATGATGTCATGCCCCTCTATGAAACATGACCAATCAGATGACATAATCTTAGATGGTAGGCCGGCAATATTCCAAGATATCAATGATAATGAGGAAGGAGTCGGACCACCACCCAAAGCTGGGGTTATCGGGATCTCTATGCCCTCTAGATAGTTGGAACTTATTATCTGTAGTCCCGCTTCAGTGACGGGAGAAGGAATAGGCAAAAAATCAATATTCTCTGCCAGAATTGGGGTGACTGGTTGTAGTCAATCGCATGCATCTAGGTCAGACAGAGGGACGAATCTATTGACAAGATTCAAATCTAAGGATCTATATATGCTTCTTAGTGGGGCCCAGGGCTGTCTCACTACACTCAGTGGACCCCTCCCTATTGAGGGGTGGAGATGGGGTCCATAAAAAAACCCTAATGGCAAAACAGAACTTTTATCAGAATAACTCCCTGGGTTTTTACCCAATCGATCCAAAAGAAGTCTAACAACATACACATTATTAAAATTGACAACTACACAATCACCCCTCCCTTCTTTCCTAGAGGGTCCTATCCAAGCTGATCGTCTGGCCATAATCATATTATTGTTTCCTTCCTTACGGGTTGAGTTTTTGGTTGACAATTTTTCTTGCACTTTGAAGGAGCGGAGGGAGGGCGTTACTTTTAGGTTAGCCCCTTTTCTTGTTTGTTCAATTTTTGCAGCTTTAGCAGCACTAGTTGATACTACGATTCCGCCCTTTATTTTCTGTGCCTTCTGTTTCTTGTTATTTTTTATTATGTCTACGCTTGAGCTATTTACACGTTCTTCCCCCAAGGGGGTTTGACCTGACTTCTCTACAGGGTCCAATACAAAGTGTCTGTTCCTTAGGGCATAACTTATACCTTGAATTTGGCTTTTGGTAGTGTCTTTATCAGCGATATTTTTTACATCGATTGCAGTATTTTTTATGGGGTCTGAAATTAATGCTGCCGACTGTGCTAGGTCTTCTTGCGGCGAATTGTCTACAATATTCAAAACAGACAATTCCCCTCTCTTTCCCCTTCCCCGCCTCCTTACCGAATTCATGCACGCCGATTTTTCTTTCTCGTTTCTTTCCGTTTCTCCACGACTCCCCGACCTCGAAACTCGCACACAGAATACGCTGGGTGGACCTCTGAAGATCACTCTCGCAGAAACTCTCCGACGCGTTTGCTGCCCAGCCGCGGCTACCGCCCACATGCCTCCTTTACTCTTACACGCCTTCGGCAGGCAGGGACACAGCTCCCCGCAGACTCCCGCCTCCACCTCGGCGCTGTGTTGGAAAAGAAGCCGTTTCTGCGGCGCCGGCGTTTCTTTCAGAGGGAATTCAGAGGTACACGATTCGCACACAGGTATGAAGGGACCAATGCCCCCAAATGTTTCCGTCAGTATTTAAGCCCTTAATCTGACACAGTCCGACAGAATCCTGACCTCGGAGGGCCGCTACGATCGCATTTGCACACCTCACTAGACAGAGCTCCCGACCGGACCTCCTACCCGGCCGCCATGTTCTCCACTCCGCATAACACACAATCACTGAGCAGATTTATTGTCAAATAGTTGCCCTACTCTGCTGCTATATCCAATGGTGCCAATGCACACTTTATATGATCGATGGTGCCTATGCAGGAACAAAATCGAACTGTCATGGAGAGATTACATCAGCTATGATTCTCCTAATGCAAGTAGTCAGATTCTTTCCGTATATTTTGGCATCACTATTTCTTAATGATCTTGGTATATTTGATCTCTGCTCTATAGAGGTCCTACCCTTTTTAAAAAGTTTAAAAAAACAATATTGGCCTGGGTCTAGGATTTCGGTATTATACAGTCCTGCTGAGTCTCTCAGAAGAGGGAAAGCAAAAATGTGCAAAAATAGAACAGAGAGCTTTACAGAAGTCGAGCGGTATGCCATCTTCCCCAGTGGTTTTACCAGCCAGAAGATTTATTAAAGCAGTTTCTATTCTGCAACAAGGTATGGGCACCTAGCAAATATGTGTAACTTGTGTGAGCATATCAAGCTGCATAGAATTTATATATGAGAAGATTGGCTCCAGAAATCTTCCTTTCAGTTTACACCCTTTGGTAGTATTCCTGAGAAACTTCAACGATATCACCTATGCCTGTGATCTGAATTCCTTGTGCATTTTTCATTGAGTCAATGTTCTACCGTGCAAAAGCTTCTCTCATTTTGACAGCGAATACCCTCCCTACGGACTCACTATATTCATATGTTTTTAGTTGATCATATATCTGCTTGCAGATCTTTCCAAGTAATCCTTCCAGACCACAGCTTTTGCCATAACCAGTTGTTCAAATATCACAGATTCTGTCGGATCATTATTAAGGGCTGTCTGAAAGTGTTTATTTATATTCTAGCTCCGATGAATGTAAATATCGCTGCCCGATTTGATTTTGGGTGTTTGTTACTTTCATTATTGAATAGCTTAATGTTGACCCTCTAGCGTCGGCTTTAAAAGTACTCCATACTATGTCTGCATCGTTGCATCATATGAATATATTCAGGGTCGCCCAACAGAGCTCGGTCGTATGTCCACCCAGAGCATGGCCTGTGCATGGCCTGTGCATGTTGTTGACCTTGATGACTATTAAAAGTGGGTTATGATAAGAATAAACCTTTGGAAAATACTTACTTGCACCTCTGTTGTTTATGCTTTCTCTTCCAGTAATGCATCAACATGGGAATACTTTTTTATGGAGATGGGAGAAGAATGTATACTCTGGATCATTTCCTTTTAAATATCAACAACAGTGCGACAGGCCACATATTTCTGCTAAGCTTAAGATTGATGCTCCTACCTGGTGCACGCTTTAAAGGCCAGCATTACTATTTATGAAACTTCTTTTATCTAATCAACAATTTAAATCTCCATAGTTTATGGATGGGTTCCCCCACCTGCTTATTATATGGCAAGAAATTGAAATAATTCTGTATAATCTATATTAGACCTCGGTCTAGATCCACTCTCTCCCCGCAGCTCCGCTGTGCCGTCTCTTGCCTCCAGACCCCGACCTCCTCCTTGGGAGGTTCGAGGCTGCTGCCCGCTCCTGCGCCTGCTACCCGCTCCAACTGGGACCAGACTGCCTGCAACCACCGTAACCTTTCTCAGCTGTTTTTTTCTTAATTTGTCCCGGTTGTGCCACTGTTATTGTGCCCATCTGTGTCTTGCTCTAATTCCACCACTGTTTTTATTTTCTCGTGCCTGCCTGTTCCTTTTGCCGCTGCTGTCCCTGCGGCCCCTCCCCCCCCGGAATTCCCCCCCCCGGAATTCCCCTCCCGAATTCCCCCGCTCCCGCCTCCCAGCCTCTCCTCCCTCCCACCTCCCCTACTTAATGGCGGCCGCATGCAGCGGGCGCGCCGCTGGCGCGCCAAAGGCAAGCCCATCTGCGCCCGTCAGCGACCCGACCGCGGCAAGCGCCAGGAACCCTGGACCTCCCACTACCCATCGCTACGACACCACCACCCTCCTCGCACTCAACCCTGGAAGACTTAGAGAATGCCAACAGGCCTCGCCGAACACGACCCACGGCCAGTTCTCCTGCCTCCACTGCCGCCAGACCCTCACCGCCACCCCGGCCTCCAACACCGCCGACGCCAGCACCGGGGACTACCTAAAATGCATCCTCCTTAACGTAAGCTCCGTACACAAACACGCCATGGAAATCTGGAACCTACTCGACTCTCTCTCGCCCGACATCGCCTTCTTCACAGAGACCTGGACCAACGCATCCTCCGCCCCTAACATCAGCACCGCCATCCCAGACGGATACAAGATCCAGAGGTAAGACCGCCCCAACCACCCAGGAGGGGGCCTCGCCATCGCCCACAAGAGCACCCTCCGCCTCACCACCTCCAGCGAAACCTTCCCCTCCGCCGAACACCTGCACTTCCAGATCCAGACCACCCCCAAAGCCACACTCCGAGGAACCCTCATCTACAGACCCCCCGGCCCCCGAACACCCTTCGCCACCACCATCACCGACTTCATCGCACCCCACGCCATCGCCTCAGCAAACTATATACTCATTGGAGACCTGAACTTCCACCTCGACAACCCCAGCGACCCCAACTCCACTATCCTTCGTGACAACCTCGCCAGCATCGGACTTAAACAACTCGTCAACACACCGACCCACAGAGCAGGACACACCCTCGACCCCATCTTCGCGGCAGGAAACGGCGTCCAATTCAGCCACACAACGCAGCCGCCATGGACCGACCACCACTGCGTACACTTCGCCATCAACAAACCCAAGGCACCCAAACCAGCCCCACGCCCACCTCGAAGGTACTGGAGCAAGGTTACCGACGAACAACTTAACTCCACCCTCACCCGAGACAACCACACCTGGGCACGCGACGCAAACAACGCAGCCAGAGAACTCCACACCTGGATCTTCAACTGCGCAGACGAGCTCGCCCCACTACGCAACCCCGACAGACAACGCCCCAGGAAAGCCGCCTGGTTCACCACCGCTCTCCAAGAAGCCAGACGCACCTGCAGACGCCTGGAGAAGAACTGGAGAAACACCAAGACAACCGAAAACCTCACCGCCTACAAGGACGCCATGACGGACTACCATAACCAGATCAGAGCCACCAAGAGGAACTTCATCCACAACAAAATCCTGGCCAACTCCACCAACTCCAAGGAACTTTTCAGTGTCATTCAGGAATTCACCAACCCACGCAGCGAAGCCACAGACATCACACCATCCCAAGACCTCTGCGACAAGCTTGGAACCTATTTCCACCTCAAGATCAAAAACCTCTATGACAACTTCATCGACCATCCACCAGGCGCCACAGATGGCCCCCCGCCCCAAAGAAACACCAGCCAGCCCACCATCTCCAACTGGACACCGATCACGGCCGAAGACACCGCCTCGACCATGAAAAGCATCCACTCGGGGGGCCCCCACCAACCCCTGCCCCCCTCACATCTACCACAGAGCCGCAGCCGCCATCGCACCCGAACTACAATGCACCATCAACACCACCTTCAAAACAGGCACCTTCCCAGACGACTGGAAGCGCGCAGAAGTCAGACCCCTGCTCAAGAAGCCCACAGCTGACCCCACCGACCTCAAGAACTATCGGCCCATCTCGCTCCTCCCCTTCGCAGCCAAAGTTGCAGAGAAAACAGTCAACAGGAAACTGACACGATTCATTGAAGAGAACGCCGTCCTCGACCCGTCCCAATCCGGATTCCGAAGCAACCACAGCACAGAAACCGCCCTACTCGCCGCCACAGACGACATCCGCACCCTCCTGGACCAAGGCCACTCCGCAGCCCTCATCCTACTCGACCTATCAGCGGCCTTCGACACTGTCTCCCACCGCACACTAGTCGCCAGACTACACGACGCAGGCATACAAGGAACAGCCCTGGACTGGATCCGATCATTCCTCACTGGAAGAAGCCAAAGGATCAGACTCCCACCCTTCCTCTTGGACCCCACAAAAATCACCTGCGGAGACCCACAGGGTTCATCACTGAGCCCCACCCTCTTTAACATCAACATGGCCCCACTCGCAGCCATCGTCCGACAACACGGCCTCAACATCGTATCCTACGCCGACGACACCCAGCTCATCCTCTCCCTCACCAAAGACCCCACCACTGCCAAACTCAACTTCCAGAAAGGAATGCAAGACGTCGCAGTCTGGATGACCAACAGCTGCCTGAAGCTCAACGCCGAGAAGACAGAAGTCCTCGTCCTCTGTACCACCCCTTCTGCATGGGACAGCACCTGGTGGCCGACCGCCCTTGGAAGCCCACCTACCCCCTCAGACCACGCCAAGAACCTCGGCATCGTACTCGACTCATCACTCACCATGAACCGACAGGTCAACGCCGTCACCTCCAGCTGCTTCAACACCCTCCGCATCTTCCGCAAGACCTTCAAGTGGATCCCCCCTGAGTCAAGGAAGACAGTCACCCACACACTCATCACCAGCAGACTGGACTATGGAAACGCACTCTACGCCGCCATCAACAAGTCCCTACTCCGCAAACTCCAAACAATACAGAACACCGCCGCCAGACTCGTCCTCGGTATCCCCCGACATGAACACATCAGCCAACACCTATGAAGTCTCCACTGGCTCCCCGTGGAGAAAAGAGTCACTTTCAAAATCCTCACTCACGCCTACAAATGCCTACACAACGGACCCAAATACCTCAACGACAGAATCAACTTCCACGTACCCAAAAGAAACCTCCGATCTTCCAACCTCGCACTGGCCGAAACCCCGCGCATCCACAGAGCCAGAGCAGGCGGAAGATCATTCTCTCACATTGCAGCCAAGACCTGGAACGAGCTACCGGCAGACATCAGACGCGCCCCCTCCCTGAACACCTTCAGGAAGACCCTAAAGACCTGGCTGTTCGGCTAAACAGATCTGCGGCCCCCTCAGCGCCTTGAGACCCTAACGGGTGAGTAGCTCGCTTACAATTCCCTGATTGATTAGGACCATACATTGAACAGAATATAAACATGTCGTGACCCGCTGAATTTGAACAAACACCCATCTTTCATTCATATCAGCAGATTCCCATGTAACTCGAGACGCATCTAAATAAGGCAATATTGTAAGGCCATGAATAGAAACATGTTGGGTAGAGCATACCAATGTTTGATAACCTTATTGTGTTAATACCTTTTGCTCTTTATAGGTGATGTGTGTTTCCTGAATGCAGACTATATCTACCTTAAATGTTTTCATTTCCTCTGCAACCAACCTTGTCTTGCTAATTTAGCCCTCTAACATTCCATGTTACAATATGCAGAACAGCCATGTTTACCCATGCATAGTATTTGAGGAGGTAAAAACAAAAAAACATCCCTTTGCTTGTTCTTAATAAAAAATGTAGCATTATTTTCACTTTCACTATCGGGCAGAGCCATCACCAGGTCTGCTTGGTGGATGAGAATAGAAAGCCTTGAGGCCACGTCCTAGCCGGCCACCATCTTTTCCACTATGCCACATATCCCACTGTTCCTGATCTCCTTCTCAATCCCTTTCTCAAAGTCTGAGACCAGAGGCCAACTTTGAGGATCCAACCAATGCATGAGAGACCTAAGGAATATCAATCAGAACACTTGTGCATTCAAATTTCCTCGGTCTTACAAACCATCCACTCTGACAGTGAGGTCAGTGGGCTTACAGCTCAGTACTCTGAGAATATTACAGACATCATTGATGTATTAGCTCCCAAAAACCAAAGACAAAAAAACGGAAAGATAAGCACAATCATTTTTGAAAGAACTGAATGAAGTATGAAAATAGCTCCCAGCAACTGAGCGCACATGAGGTCAAAATTTCCAAACAGGGAACCATGCTAATATAATTAATGAAAGAAAGATTTACAAAAAAGCATCTCTTCAAAAGTAAATCTACTCGTCATGATTCAGACCAACCAAGTAAAAAACCACGATGAAAAGGTACCTTTAAAATATTAGAGTCAAGAAACCCTCCTTTGAAGACGAGCATAAATCTAGAGAAAGCTGCAAGAATTTCTCCATCGGTTTTGAGGCAAAAGTGAAAAATAGAACTCAAACAAATTCAATCCAATTCAGAAATTCAAGTTTACTTGGCAACTTTTCAGGGAAGATTCTCTAATGGAAATTCTTAGTACCACCACCAGGTTCAAACCATTGTCTCATTTCTCAGAGCCCATTTCCTCCATGCTTCTCAAAAATATCAGTTAGTTTGTGACAGCTTTCTGGATGAACTTGATCAATGTCTCTCTTCTGCATGTAACAGTCCAGGACTGTCTAAGAAGAGGACAGGTCTCTCCTTTGCTGAAAAAGTCAGGAATGGGTGCAGATGATCTGATAAACCTCTGTCCGTTGTCAAACCTCCTTCCTTGCTAAAGTGTTTGGAAGCCTTGTAGGGATGCAAACAGTTTATAGATGAAAACTGTCTTCTAGATGAGTATCATTCACTTTTCACACCTGGACACGGCACCGAGACCGCTATACTAAAACTACCTGCCTATCCAAATGACTTTCTACACAAAGGCAGCTCCTGCCTGCCCATCCTCTTCAACCTGTCATGTGCTTTGGCACTGTTAATCATTCCAACCTTCTGAAAATCGTCAGAGGAAACCTGGGTATGAACAGCGTAATCCTTAATTGGTTCACATTGTACCTTAAAAACTAATTTCAACACATAAAATGGCAAATCTTTTCTTTAGTACACTCTGGCCTCAATACATCATTTACAAGGCACTATCATCTCACTTACCCGTTACAATTTAAACAGAGAGCCTTTAGCCTCTCCTCAACTGCTCCAAATTTTCATACAATGATCCACAATTCTATATAGAAGCCTCACTCTAAATGATAATAAATGTGTGTTCCAAGTCCTCATGACATCAAATCCTGAATGACACTCCACCATCTTAAGCCTAATCTTCTCAAGAAGTGGTTTCTCCTAATTGCCACCAAAACTGTTCTTTTTCTGAAATGACTGAGCTGAAGTGCAGCTAGGCCATAGCTGAATGTTGGAAATCAATAGACTACATCAGTGGTTCCCAAACTGTGCGCCGCGGCACCCCGGTGCGCCGTTAAGAGTAGCCAGGGGCGCCGCGCACGATGTGGGAAAGATAACGTGTGCTGAGGAAGCTTCTAATCATTGTAGTTGTGTGAATGTGCGCAATTAAGAAATGATGCGTCTTTCCTGTCAGCGGTCAGCTTGAAGGCAGCAAGTGAATCTTATTTAAATTACCCAGACGCAGCGCAACACACGGGGGAGTTACAAATGCCACCTGTGTAATCCCGAATCATGGTGTCGAGCGTTATTGCTGCCCGTGTTGTGCTGCGCCTCTTAGGACCCTCTTCTTCACAATTTACACAGGTTGGTTGCAATGCTCCTTGCTTCCTTACTGCAAAGAAGGGGGATATGACAAACTCGTGACCCCCAAGCAGCTCCTGTATTTATGCTGGCTGCTGTTCGTGACGTACTCGTACTCTACTCCTGTGAAGAAACACCACGCCGGAATTTACAAGCCCTGGCCTAGTGTATGGAAACAGGTTTTGAATAGTATGTTTCCATACATACACGAGGCCAGGGCTTGTAAATTCCGGCGCAGTGTTTCTTCACAGGAGTAGAGTACGAGTACGTCACGAACAAAGTGCAGGAACAGCAGCCAGCATAAATACAGGGTCTGCTTGGGGGGGGGTCATGAGTTTGTCATGTCCAGGCACGAACGGGCACAGTTTGGCTTGCCTTTGCCACGCCTTCATGCTTCACGGCATGCCAGTTGTACATCTGCGCATTGGCCCGCTTTTTTTGATCGATAGGGAGCTTAGGAGGCAGCATATGGTGCCCACTACTAACTATCCCTGTATAACAGACTACTAGCTGCTAGCACTAGTGCTAGTAGCCAGAATGTCTGACAGGGAACAGTAACTAGATTAGGAAGCGCTCGTCCGATCGACACGCCCAGCCCCACCTTCTGGTTTGTAATGGTTTTATCTCCCCTGAGAGAAACACTCTTATATTCTTCTTTGCCATCTATATGAGTTGATATGTATATAATTTGTCATAACAGTGTTTATTTGTATTCTTACACATTCTGGCTTTGATTCTGCTGTATTTATTATTACTTCTTGCTCTCTCTTGTATGTTATTATTTCCTAAGTTATGTGAAGTGCTCTGATGCGCCGGGGCTTTGTACGTGGTACATAGAAATAAATGTAATATCACGTCTCCATGTATTTTGTTTTAAGCTTGTTTGCAATTTTAATTTGCATCATTATTTTTCTTTCATGGTTTCCATGCCCCCACTTTCTTATGGGCATCTCTGAGTGGAACAGAGAACCACAGCTAGAAGAAGGGAAAGGGTTGTTGTAGGAGAGATAAAGACACATTTTTAATCTACTTTTTTTGTTCAGCATGGTGAACACCGCTCGATTCTACCAAACTTCTTGCTTGGCTTAGATTTCTAACCAATGTGTAACAAGACTGGTTATTAGGGATGTTATTTAATTTGGGGTTAGCAAATTTTTATTAAACGATTGTAATTTTTTTATTTTGTTGCAAATGTGATTATAATACCTTCATCGGCTTCATCCCAATTAACCTCAGGGCGGAAACTGGAAGTACTCCCGAGGTCTGGCTTACATCCTCCCACCGGTAAAAAAAAAGTGACATGATGGGGAGCCACGGCCAACTGCCAATTAGGTCAAGGGAGCCACAGGTTGAATAAGTTTGGGAACCACTGGACTACATCCTTAACAAGAATATGAATCTACAAACACACACCCACTCTCTGACTAAAGTGGCACAATCCCAGCTAACACTCCTATTGTGATACTCCCTTCAATTGGCTGTCAGGAGTGACCTGCCCTGAAACAATCAAAAAAAGAGGTGAAGAGATAGGGAAAATCACTGACCAGCACTGCATACGTCAATGTGGAGGCACAGGCACCTTTTACCACACACTTTGGGACTGTCCGGTTATACAACTTTACTGGACAGAAGTAATGAACACCATCTCAGAGGTTAGCTCCAACCCGATCCCACCTGAACCCAAACGCTGTCTCCTGAATATATGGGAACCAACAGACATGAACCACGTAGTTCAAGCTTGGGCAACACTTGGTATGATGATAGTTAAACGAAATATAGCCCAAAAATGGGGGGGGGCGGAGAATGCCCCAGTTTTAGAAGACTGGTGTAGGGATATGGACATGACCATGGCGGCCGAAAAAGCCACATACGTTCACAGAGGATGCCCCAAAAAATGGGAGAAAATGTGGGGTGGATGGAATACCTTTAGAGGAGGCATATGTACCCCCCCAGCAATAGACCCGGTGTCAGACAAAGATGAGTAATACATAATACTGTTAATGTGTGATATAATACACAATGTTTATCGAATGTATGAAGCATCTATGTAACCGAGCAAAGTATTGCAAACTGCAACCATGTTAAACAGTCAATGAGGTATGTAAAATTGCAGGTCTTAACTTTAATAAAAACTGTTACACAAAAAAAAAAAAGAGGTGAAGGGTTTGGTGTACCAATGGCACTTCCTCTTATGATTAGCCATGATTGTGCTGGGGAGTGTCCCACTCAAGCACTGAGAACTAACTGCAAAACTATTATACATATATATGTTTATATAGGCTGTTATTGTTCTCCCTCAGTGACCTCCAACTGTAATTTCCGACTTTAAAGAATTATAATAGTCCTTGGTTCAGAGATACATACTCTTTATTCTATGTGTCAGTTGTATTTATATTAATTACCTTTTAACCTGATACTATGTACAGTGCTCTGTCACCCACTAGGTCTCCCCCCACCCGCCCCCAGATAAAACATACATTGTATTACGTAGGTTTCATTTTGCAGGTTTGTACTCATACATTACATCTGAAATAATGTTGCCTAACTAAAAGGTGTTATTACTATTTAAAAAAAAAACATAATATAGTCAGTGAGTGAGACTTCTTGGTTTTATCTTGCCAAAGGAGAGGATGTGGGTAACGGCCAGAGCTTTCGACTTCGGAACTGGGGCACCAGCTTCGAGTCTCGGCGTCGGCCAACATCCTGTGATTCTGGGCAAATCACTTAATCTCCCCATGCCTAGGAATGAATGTGTCCATCTGTAATGCAACTGGTGCTCATGTAAAGCGCTCTGATACCTTTGGGTCGAGTTCACTATGTAAAACAGAAAAAAAATTGAGTCTTTGAATACGTCATTATGTGGTTTATACCGCTGAATTCGCCTTTCCTCTACAAGGGGGAGTACTTTTAATTTAATCAGTGTTCTGGTGACTTAAATAGTGAACAAGCACTGGCAAAGCAACACACCCCATGTCAATATGAGTATTGATCTATTACTGGGAGAAAGAGCACCAAGCATAAAAGGCACCTTCAAAGAGCGCCCAAAAGGAAACATATGGCAGCGAGGTCATAGTGGTACAGGGACGTATGTATACAGTGCAGGGACCTGTGTTTCACCTCATGGTCACAGGCTCAGATCCTGGTGTGTTCACTCCGCCGTTCATCCGTTTGAGGTCGATACAATTAGTTTCTTTGGGTTGGGTTACACTAATCATCAGGTTTTGTCGCGGGCCGACAATTCAAATGGCGTAAAACAGCCCAGGAACAGGAGTTGTGGAAAAAAAAAGGTTATCAAAATGCTTCACTGTCAAAGATATGTTAAATAAATGATTTGTTTACATATAAGTAATCACTTCTGCCTTCGAGTACAGTTGTTTGTTAAACAAAGGTGCATGAAAAGCACTTTTAATATTTAAAAGGTATTGTCATATATGTAGAGTTGCATGGATGGTCTCAACCACTGTGACAATGCTTTCACGGGTGTCCGATGAAAGCGCTACTGGGCTGTGCCTAAAAAACAAGCTATTTAGAGACCTGGGCTACTATTTTTTTACATTCAGGACTCGTGTTAGTGGGCTCCTGTATAGCTCAATTAACACCACTGATTTGCAATGTGCAAAAGTGCAGGATGGTGTGGGCCTCATTTATGAATGCGCTGTATTTATTGTATGGCGATGCATCATCCTTACGCCTGCTGTGAGGCAGGCGTAAGGTTGTGATGCAGTAACGTCCTAGAAGTTGGTGCAGTGAAATCTGATAGATTTCACTATGCCACTTTTACAAGGCTTTTCCACGTGGGAACGCCCACCCTGCATACATTATACCTAGGGCTCCCGGTTTTCCGTTTAAACGGATTTATACATATAAATACAGACGGAAAACAAGTTTTCCTTTGTCTGTATTTATATGTAAAACCGGGAAAATACTAGCACATTTTGCGGCGCTGCCGTGCTCCAGCAGAGAGTTGCACAACAGGATGGTATGGCGATTGCTCACCACAGAGTAAGTATCGCCTCTGGCGTTATCAGTTTTTACAACAAAGCCTCGTTAACAAGTGAATGGTCTTTTAAAGACCTGTGAAGTACTCGGGTGCGGCTGGCAGCACAAAAACTGTGTGTGCCCGGGAAGCTGTCTCAGCCCGGACTATTGAATTAATTTAAGGGAAGGAGTGCATCCTCAACAATGTTTCATGCTTAGCAATTTCTCCGTCCCGAAGGAGGGTTGCACCCCGTTGAAGAATTTTACAGGTGTTATTTCAGTCAAGATTAACATATTTCAGTCAAGATTAACATATTATTTCAGTCAAGATTAACATCACTACGGAGACAGTGAAGAGTTGGATTGAACTCTCTGCAGTTACAAGTGCACATATGACATCTTAAGGACTGTGGCTGATACAAGACTAGTTGAACTGTGTGTGATGTTTTTGTCATGCCATATTTTTAGTCATATATTTTGTTTTAGGTGTTTTCACTTTTCGAGTAACGAAACAAGCATTCACGTTTTATAATTCATGTCATTTTTTTTACTAATTATGTAGTTTGGATGCATCGTGAGTTTCTGGGGAGGGGGGCAAGTGGGATTCGCGAGCACGTGTTTATCACAATTTTTGTTATAGTTGAGTGGGGAGAGCATCGCGCGCATTGAGGTTTCTGACAAATGATTGGATAACCGAGGTATAGCAGCGGGGTAATGAGTCACGGGGTTGGGAGCACGTAGAGTGATTGGGCGCATGTAGATGTGTAGATGTGAATGTGGTTTAAAACAGGTGCGAATGCGAATGGTTGTGACGCTGCATGATGGTCAATAACTCGAAGAAATGGAGACGAGGAGGTTATGTTGCCGGTAGCGATTTCAATGAGGTAATTCATTTTACAGAACTGATAGATGGGGTAGATGGGAGCTCGGCATACAGATTGAAGGCATACGGGGAGAGATGAGAGGGGCACAATCGTGTCAGTTTGGATTGGATTGATGAGGTGGGAAACTCATTAAGGATTAGCAGGAGAAGGGTAAGATGTGAGATTTGTATTCAGATGTCAGTGACTTGGAGAGAGAAGAGGGGGAACGAGTGGTGGAATGGGTTTGATTCACGAGGATAGCTAGAAAGCAGAACGGCATTGGGTAGTGCATTGTGGGAGTTGTGGTTTCCATCAAAGGACTGGAGTACGGGGTATAGTAGAGAGGTGAAAGAGTCATTGGTACAATGAGAAGATGGACAAGATGAGAGTTTGGGAGGGAGATAGAAGTTATATGGAGAGATATGGGAGAGGTATGAGCGGCAGAATGGGTTTGATGCACGAGGATATATGGTGATTTTTGTTTTTTTTGTTTTTTGGGAATTATAAGGAAACAGTAAAGTGCAAGCCACCCTCACTGTGCAATCTGTGTCAGTTAGGGTATGGAAAATCCCGATATTTTTCCCAATTCAAAAATGATAACATGCAATTTAGAAAGCAGTGTTGGGCACAGACAGACATGCTTTTTCAGGCAGCATATTACTCTTGTCTATTGCATAATTTGAATTGAGTTGCTTCCAGGTGTTTATAGCGGGGCACAATTGGGTTGTAGTTTAAGGCAGTGTGAGTTTCTCTCAGTGGGGCAGTATGGTGTTCAGTGTGGGAGAGGATGTGGCACTCTGTGCCGATGACAGAAACTGCAAGGCTCTGAGACAAATGGCTTTTGATAGCACTTTTAGGCGTATTTGGGACATTCTGCGAATGGCAAAGTTTTCAGATGAATGTATTGTGTTGACCAATAACTAACGAGTGCATGTGTGCATTGTCAATTTAAATTAATGTGGAAAAATACTAGCTGCAGCGTCGTCTTTTACTTGTGGGAAAAATAAATATGGATAAATACAGATAAAATGCCCAAAAAGTAAATATGGATAAATACAGACGGAAATGGCAAAAAAATAAATACCATAAAACCGGGAGCCCTAATTATACCTTACGCAGGTATAATGTAGCGCAGGCATTTACAAAGTGACGCACCTGCTTAGATACGTCACTTTGTAATTATGGCGCAACATGGCGCATTATTTAAGCCACCGCTGTGTCACAAAAAGTGACAACAGCAGTGTAAAAGTGTCGCACGCCTTCATAAATAAGGCCCTGTATATCTAAATGTTGCCGTTCTAGGCGATTTTAACAGCATTTTCCAATGCAAATTGAAAAACCTGTTGGTGTAATTAAAACAATACTTTACACATGGTAAAATATATGAAATACTTAAGGGACAATACCAGGCACTGCAATAATTAATGCATTTAGGGGCGAGGAGTGGAAGCGTCAGTACCACGAGGTCCTAGTTAAGGATAGAGCAGGTCTCTGATACTGGGAGAAGGAGCATTGAGCATGAAAGGCACGTTAGCCTCTAGCATCAACCTAGCCAAGATGGCCACTATTTACCCCACACTCAGAAAGGCGGTGAACACCAACTCCACAGGCCCCAACTCATCCACCACATCTTCGCTGGAACTAACCAGTACTCCCACTCTAACAGCTGAGACTACCCCTCTCGCTCTAAACCCTTCCCCTCCTTTAGTGGATCCCAGAGCCTCCATGTCCCCAGTCGGATTATATCAACCCACTAGAACACCTCCTCAGCCGGCTGGAGGACCTATGTTCCTTATCCCCTCGCCGACCGTCAGTCTGATACAGGATGACTCTCGCGCGGAGAGGCTCCCTCACACCATACAGTCTTTTCTACTAACTGAAGATGCCCCTTCCGTCATCCCTATAACTTTACCTCCGGCTAGGCGGGAGACGGCGCAACGGTCCTCCTTGATTCCATCTCAACCAAACCCGCTCTCCCCGCCAACTACTTGTTCCTTGGCTCCATCTCAACCAAACCCGCTCTCCCCGCCAACTACTTGTCCGATACTTGGTGACTCTCGAGCTGAGAGACCCCCTCATGCCCTCTCGTCCTTACTCCTGACAGGCGATCCCCCCTCCCTCAGCCCTACATCCACCTCACCTGCCTGGCTTGAGACCTGGCATATGTCCTCCTCAGTCCCGGGCAAGTCAAACCCTTCCTACCCTCATTTGAACTCCCCCGACATACAGGCTATTAGCCCGCCTGTCCTCACACATTTCCATGCCCCTCTTTCCAAGCTCTCAGAATCATTCCAAATTAGCAATAACCAACCCCCCCTGATGCTTAATCGTTCCACCTTAGACCTCTCGGGCTCCCCTCGTGGACTCACCCCTCTACCTGACCCCCCCTACACATATATTAACCCTTACCCAACCTTTAGACCTAGTGGCGCGACTCGATGATCTATCTCATCAGTTGCACCTTCTTATTGCCGAACTTCAGGTCCTGAAAGCCTTGACAGTCATGCATCTCCCCTCGATCAACTCCCTCCTAAATTAGCCCGTAAGCCCCCCTAGCGTGGTATCCGGTCCTCTCCAATATCCTCTCCTCCGCACATTTAACACCTTACCCCTTCCTAACACAGACTCCCGGCCTAGAAGGACGAAGTCTGATCTTGCATATAAAGACATCAAGGACCTACTCTCCTTTTACTCCCTTAATCTGGCCACCGACAAGACTCCTCCCGGTCGAATTCAAGCCATTCACCCTAACCCGAACAGAGAACCCCTGCTCAACCTCAGAGTCGTCAATAACAACAACCTCAAAAGAGTGAACATCACGCAGTCACCTCCCCCCCACTCACAGGGACGACTCAAATGCACACTTCTCAACTGCAGATCAGCCAGTAAACACGCCTCGGATATCTTCGACCTTATTCAATTCCAGGAGATAGACATCATCATCCTTACCGAAACTTGGTTGAATTCCGCCTCCTCTCCTATCATAGACCTCCTAGTTCCTCCTTCCCATGACATAATTCGTCTCGACAGAGCGGAAAAGCAGGGCGGTGGCCTAGCTTGTATTCATCGGAGCACTCTCTCGGTCTCTCACTCGGAGACTTCTGCGCCCTCCTCCAGTGAATACCTCTGTCTCAACATTTTAAGTAATCACATCCCGATATGCAAATTACACACTTTCTATCACCCCCCGGGGGACAATCTCTCCTTCATCGAACAATTACTCGAAATCATCTCTGGTAATGTCGATTTTGCAGTTCCCCAAATCTTCCTCGGTGATTTCAACCTTCATTGGTCTAACCCCAATGACCAAGCTGCTACATGCCTTAAATCCTTCTTAGATGATCACGAGCTGACCCAATACTGCGACAGGCCAACACATAATAAAGGAGAAATCCTGGATCTCATCATCTCCAAAGGAAACACCATATCTCTGGATAATATCTCCCCTTGCGACTGGTCTGACCATCACATCATCCTCTTTTACATTAACCGGGAGGTGTCCGCGAAGAAGCCTCAATCGAAGAAGCTAAAGGTATGGAAAAGGGACCTTAGACATATCAATACAGCTGAGCTAGCAACCCAATGTAAACTTGCCCTTTCCGCCCAAGTTGTCAAGCCTAAGGTTCACTTACTCACGGACTTTTACAACTCTACTATTTCAAGTATCATGGACTCCGTTGCACCGATCCAACAAAAAAATGCATCAACAAAAATCTCGAAACCATGGTTTAATGACAACTTAAACTCCGAACGACGTAACCTAAGGGCAACTGAACGATCCTGGACATCTAACCCTTCCTCGGAACTGCTAAAAGTCCTCAGATCAGTAAGGAGCTCCTATAACAAACAAATCAAGAGCGCCAAGGCCGACTACCTCAGATCTCAACTTAACCAAGCCTCTAATCGTCCCAGGAAACTTTTTGAAATTGTTAAACAACAATCGTGTGACCCTCCCACTCGGTCTGTCCCAGGTCACAGCCCACCCTCTTGTGACGCTTTGGCTACGTTTTTCTCTGAGAAATCGAGACTCATCAATATCGAACTGGAATCTAAAAAGGCCTCTCTACCAACCTTTTGCCTTGCGCCCCCCTCACCCCCCGCTGAACAGCCCGATCCAGTTAGTCTGAGCACCAAAAACAATGCCTCTTGGGACACTTTCACCCCTTTTAGTGAAATTGACATCAATAAAATTCTTCAGAATATCAACCCATCCAATCACTTCAATGACCCGCTACCACCCTCCGTCTTCAAAGAAATCAAGGAAGTCCTCACCCCCCTCTGGACAAAGATTGTTAATGCCTCGCTGTCTCAAGGTATGATCCCTGACTGCCTAAAAGCAGCTCAGGTTTCCCCTATCTTAAAAAAACCTAATGCTGATAGTTCAGACCTTAACCTCTTCGATGCTCATGATGAGCTGAGCTCGTAATGCTGCGCGGTGGGCGTGTGCGCATGACGAGCTGAGCTCGTCACGACCACGCCCACGATCGGAATGTCCAGCACCTGAGCGGAATTCCGATCGCATCGAAGAGTTTAACAACTTCCGCCCTATCTCCAACATCACTACTCTGGCCAAACTCCTTGAAAAATGTGTCCAATCTCAACTTTGTGCTCACATTGAAAATTTCCAACTCCTAGACCATCACCAATCTGGCTTTTGGAGCGGACACAGCACTGAATCGGCTCTTATTCATGTTTTTGATGACATTCTAAAAATGCTCGACCACAACGAATCCTGCCTCCTGATCCTCCTTGACCTCTCCTCTGCATTTGACACTGTAAATCACGACAATCTACTATCAGTTCTGGAACACAGGATGGGCTTCTCTGGTCTGGTGCTGCAATGGTTCTCGTCCTTCCTCCATCACAGATCCCAAAGAATAAAGGCGAACCACTCCCTATCCCAGCCCTCGCCTGTATCCATGGGTGTCCCACAAGGGTCCGCCTTATCCCCCATACTATTCAACCTATTCTTGGAACCACTTGCAAATACACTAAACTCAATGAACATTCTCTTCCATATGTACGCAGATGACACGCAACTTTACATGAAAATCTCCTCCCCTGACAATCTCACATCACTCAACACTACCCTCATGAACACTCAAAACTGGCTAACGGAGAACCACCTCCTACTCAACACTTCCAAAGCGAATTCTTGCTCATTTCTCCTCCGAATCATACCCCGAAGGTAGACCTCTGGTTGAACCATCTCACTGCTTTCAACTCCCTCCCCCCCCCCCCCCGTCATCATTGATTCAGCCAAATCGCTCGGAATCACCCTGGACAAACACTTAAATTTGAAGAACCACATTAGTAAAGTTTGCAAGGGAGCGAATCACCAGAAGAGACTACTCAGGAATCTCAAACCTTTCCTCCCACAAGCTGACTTCAAGAAGGTGGTTCAAGCGCAGGTTCCGAGGCTAGATTATGGCAGTGCTACACTATGTGGCCTCCCGAAATATACCTTGGCCCCACTTAAAGCGGTTTTGAATGCGGCGGCCAGACTGACCACGGGTACTAAAAGATCTGCGCACATCTCCCCAGGCCTAAAATCTTTAAATTGGCTGCCTTTTGAAGCAAGAATACAGTTAAAGATCGCTTACCTGACTCACAAAGCTCTCCATCTCAAAACCCCCATGTACCTATGCCAAAAGCTGGAACTATCTGGAGGTGGCAGACCCTCAAGAAGCGCTAACACCTTCCTTCTGAAACCACAGATATTCCGAAAAAGAGAACTTGTCAAAGGGCTTTCTCCGGCTCAGCTCCACGCATCTGGAACTCTCTCCCCCCTGAAATTCGCAGTCTCACCTCCACGGTTGCCTTCAAAATTGAAGTAAAACGATTCCTTATGTGCAAGTTCTTACCTTAATGGGGCTCCGATCTTTTGCTTGAAGTTACTGGACTTACTCCCTCATTCATTGTACTTACTGTGATGATGTGTTTGCACCCTTTGTAATTGTTTCCTGTGTTATGTATTTGACGCCTGCCTGACCTTGACCAACCGTAATTGTGAAGCGCTCTGATAACCCTCGGGATCATGTTCGCGCTATATAAAACTTTATAAATAAATAAATTAAATAAAAAGCGTCCAAAACTAGCCCGGGCGAAATTTAAATTACGACTGTATAACTTTTGGAATTTCTGGTTACGCTTATTATGCGAAATTCCTGAAATTATGATATTACAGAACGTAACATAATTACATGCCATTTGTGGCAAAATTTTACAATGAGCACACAGGAATTACAAGAACTGCCAAAACATGAGAGGCTGTTGCTCCCGTCATTGTGTTTTTCAAGCTAAAACATAGTGCTAAATTACGGGTTAGCATTTTTGCGTAATTATTCTTATTTCGTGTAATATTCTTGAAATTTCTTGTAATTATGCAAAAGCAAATTACATGAATTTCGCACACCCCATCCAAAATGGCACATTTATTCAACAAACGGCATGAATGCCATTAACTAGGGCAGTAAAAGGGGGGAGCGTGGCCGAACCAAGCTGCGGAATGGCCGCTTTCTAAGCGTGCTCCGCCGGCCGTGTCAAGATCCTTCTTGTATCCTATAAATTGGAGAGCCATCGCAAAGCCAGAATAGCCTCCGGGCGCTGCCCATGAGGAGGAGAGTCATCTGACCTGTGCCCCGAGGCAATAACTGGTGGTTTGATCGATCGGGGCGCCCATGGGAAGTGATCGGCCCGCCACTCCATTAGCCCTGATCCTGAAACGCAGAGCAGCAGCGGATAGCTGTGAGCCTCAGGCGGGCGGCTGCCCTGGACGCCGCGGAGCAGGCACCGAGGAGTGCTGTCGAATTATTACAGATCAGCCCGACAGTGACTTCGCTGCCCCGGGCGGATTGCGGCTGAGGCGCCGGGCGGCCCGCGTACGGGGCCGCCATCTTGGGGTCAGGCGCGGCCTAGCCCGCCGATACGGAGGGCGCTGCGGGAACGCAAATCCTGGTCAACTACATCAGGTGCGCGGCAGTCCCGCCTCCCATTGCCGCCGCCGTGTGTGTTGCTGTGAGGGCGGCGAGACGATGCCTGTGAGAGGAGCCGCAGCGGCCGCGCTGTGCTGCACTCGGCGGGATACACGCAGCTCCCGTGATTCATTGCCTGCGATAGTATCTCCTTGGTGGAGGGGACAGCTGGGAGCTGCGGCGGCCCTGCCGGGGCGAGGACTGTCGAGGGTGTGGCGGGCCCCTGCAGAGACATACACATCAGCACCCTAGGCATGCCGATGAAGCCCTGTGATCAGGCCATTTAACGAACTGTAAGTACACCGGCTGCGCATGTTGTGTCTGTGGGAGGTGAAGCGATTTAAAATACGGACTGATACATCGACAACTCAGTCTTGAGCGTAGTAGCCTTGATCTTGCCGCAACTGGGTCAGGGCATCTGTGGCCCAGTGCGTGTCCCTACCTGGAGCAGCATCCTATAGTTCTATCAGGAAGGTTAACTACATACTTCAATTGGACGCAATGGGAAAACAAGATGCAAAACAGTTCAAACTCACATTCGAAAATAAAAGGCCCGCTAGGCTAACGGAGGCTGAGGGTGAGGTAGATGCCGATCGCCAATCTGCTGGTCAATCAGATGATCAAGGGGAGGACCTACGTTCGCTACTATTAGAAATGAGGTCTAGTGGGGGGGCGGAGCTTGCTCGCGACCAAGATGGCCGCTTGAGCTGTGAGCTCCGAGACACCGACATAATATCCTTCAATTATCCGGCAGCTGCGCGACACGGAGGGCACTAGAAGGCAACTTCCAGCTATCGGAAGGTTGCCGGATTGCAGCGACGGGTCCCCGACTCCTGTGCGACACGCCGAGACGGAGAGACGGGAGCCCACGAAAATGTGCACTCGCCAGGCCCAGATCCCCGGCCTCAAGTACAGTGAAAGGGCGGTGCGTGACCGGAGGCTCCGACGCGCTGGGAAGTACGAGGCGCGCTCTGCGGACCCTGGCCGTAAGAGTGTCTGCGACCGCGGCGCCTGTGTGGACCCTGTGAGCGCGCTCTGACGGAGGTGCTGCTTCTGCCCCCCGGGGGCTGCGCTGAGGGGCCGACTCGCCAGCCGTGCATGCCCGGAGCTTCATCGGTGTTTGGAGGCGGCAGGAGGCGGAGTCCCGCGGGAGTGTGTCCTCGGAGCTATCCTGGCCCCACCCTTGCTGGAAGATAGCTACACCACACGGAGCCTGCAAGTGGCGGTAACCCGACGGGGAAGAGCACGTTTGATCCGGTAGGCCCCGTTGGACCCGAGTTCTTGAGTCTGCCGCGCATGAGGAGGGGCTGTGCTGAAGAGCAGGGCCGAGGCCATTGAGGCTGTGTGAACTGCGCGAGTGGAGTGTGCTACACTGCTGGAGGCCTCAGGCCGGAGGCTGCGAGGAGCGCTGAGTGGTGGTGCCTAGGAGTGGCGGACAGAGAGACTAGCGCTGGGTGCCCTACACCGGCTGCGACGACCCTGCGGCGGGGGGGGCCCCCGCGGACAACTCCAATAACGGCTGGAGACTCCTGTACCGATCCGTTCCACCTTGCTGCGGGAGAACAGTGTGGCACCTCAATGCTAGGAACCTCCTTGCTCCTGCAGGACACTGCACAGAATGGACATCCTGGAAGCGGACATAGTGTAAGGGGCTTGTGAGGACAACCGAAGTGGCAGTCACAGAAGAGGCGAGTACTAAATTAAGGGATGACTGTTTTGGAGCTGATCTTTAGCACCACTGCCCTGAAGAGTGGACACGAGCTTTGAGCCCCCCCCCCGGGTCACAGCCTAGTGCCCGAGCTGTGTGGTGGGTAGACTGTTCTGATCCAATTGCGGTTACCCCCCTGCACTGGCGGTGACCTAAGACGCTGGTTCGCAGAGGCACTGGGGAGCTCCTACCCAGCGCGCCACACCTAGTGTTTGGTTCCACCAGAGACGTCGGAGGCTGGCCTGTCCGCGTGCTGGGAGCCTCCAGTAGCGAAGATGGGAAGAGTGGACAGGACTCAACCGAAGCTCTCTTTTGAGCACAAAAGATCTAAGCCCCTCGATGACACCGTGGAGGACGCTGCTGCGCTGCAGGGGCCACCGGAGGCATAGCTGCAGCCGGATATCAGAAACATGCTGGTGGCATTGGAAAAGAACCTTCAGACTGGTATATCAGCTTTGGGCACCAAGATGGATGCACTGTCCTACAGGATGGACCGTATGGCAGAGAGAATAGATAAACATGCCGAAAGGTTGGATATGTCGGAGCGCAGGATAACGGAGGTTGAAGAGGCGCAGACCACTATCGACACAGAACACAAACAGCTCGGCAGAGTGCTGTGCGTCTTACAGGACAAGACAGAAGACTTAGAGGCGCGTTCTCAGCGCTGCAACCTTAGAATTACTGGCCTGCCGGAGTCCACCTCAACTGGAAACATGGAGCAATTCATCGAGAAACTACTCGTCACCCTGCTAGGAACTGAGGTGTTCTCTGCTATGTTTGTGGTGGAAAGGGCGCACAGATCCCTGGGCCCGCGACCGCCCCCGGGAGCGGCCCCTAGGCCAATTATTGCAAAGCTACTCAACTATCGTGACAGGGACACTGCCCTGAAACTGGCCAGAGAGAAACAACCCTTGAAGTACGAAGGAGCCACGATCTCCCTGTTCCCGGACTTCACAATCCGGGTACAGGAGGCGAGACGCCAGTTTGCGCCACTGAAGAGGCAACTCCGGGACCTTGGCGTGGATTATGCGATGCTGTACCCGGCGCGATTCTGGATCAACAGACAAGGGCGTTCCCACATCTTCACCGACCCAAAGGCCCTACAGAAGGCTATGAAAACCTCGTCTCAAGAACAACGCCACAGCCCAGAGAGACACTTACTAAACGAGGCAGCGGGAGGGCAACTTGATGAACAGGACTGAATGCTGTACCGCACCATTAGACGATAAGTATCACCATGGGGCCGGGACTGGGGGGTCGGGTGCTGACACTGGGTAGCACCTTGTGACGAACATTGCGGACTGGGTGAATGCTCGTTATCTGGAGCTAGAGGGGCACGTCTAGGATATAGAGTCTCCCGTAAAAGTTGGGATGGGCAGTTGATACCTGCAGGGAACTGCGGTGAAAGAGGACTGGGATACGAACTACGATTGGGGGTACGCTCTGAGACAATGTTGTTGGCATATGGTGTTTGGCTTGCCACGGGACCCGTATCTGCAGATTAAGCTACAGGGTATAACTGAGGGAACTGGGCCTCCGACTGCTACTGAGAGAGTGGGGGCTTTCACATAGTCTGCGGCTGTAGACTACAGCACCGTCGGTGATCGAGGGGCGGCTCACTACAACTTAGATAGTGCACCTTAACGGTCGAGCACCATCCGCCCACGAGTGAACCACACATGGGAGGGTACGTGAATCTAGGGGAGGGGAGGGGGTGGGTTCGAATTTTCCAGGAATGTATCGCGGCCAAATTGGGGTAGGGCCGGCGTGGGTGGGGGGAGGGACGTGTTGGGGTATTGTATTGTTGTTTGTTTTGTTTGATGCTTCTTTACTGTATGCACATGATACCCATGGGGCTCTGGGGCAACGGATACACTTAGGGTGCTTACATGGAATGTAAGGGGACTTAATGACTTTAGGAAGCTCCGCAAAGTACTATCATATCTGCAAAGGCATTCTATTGACATAGCGTTACTGCAGGAGACACACCTCGCGTCCGATAGTTCATTACTCCGCAGCAGGGGCTTGTTGGATAACACACACGCTTCACCACCCATGCGCGCGGGGGGCTAACCTGGGTTAATCCCCGTTCTCCTTACTCGCTGGTACCTTTGGAAACGGACAGGGATGGCAGATACGTGGTCACTAGGTGCTAGGGGAAGGGCATGGACCTCGTTATTATGAATATTTATGGCCCTAACTACGATTGCCCGGGATTCTATGAGACTATAGAGAATATTGCTGGTAAATACAGGGAGGGACTGCTCCTCTGGGGTGGAGATCTCAATCTGACTAGAAACCCAAGCATAGATCGGTCGGGAGGCCCAGCGAGGCGCCCCTCGGCTGCAGCCAGGGCGCTGGACAGTGCAATGCTGAGCCTGGATCTTTGTAATGTATGGCGTCTGCGCAACCCTAATGGGGGAGGATTTACACACTACTCCGCTTATCATAACTTGCATACCCGCATTGACTACTGGTTGGCTGCCTCCCCTTAAGCGAGGGGATCAGAGAGTGCGTGGTTCTCCCCGAACTCTGTTGGATCACTCCCCACTATTACTAGTGCTTTCTACTGCCAGGAAAGTCATCCCGCCATTTACTTGGAGATTCCCCCCCTATTCCCTGCTGGATTCGGCCTTTAAGGAAGAACTGGCGGAAGCAATAGAGACCTTCTTCGCCACCAACGTGGGGTCAGTTGACAGTTTTCAGGTAATCTGGGAAGCCTTCAAGGCCTATATCCGGGGCGTAACCATAGCTAAGCACTCAGGAGTCCTCCGCTCGATTCGTCGACGTCTTGGCGATCTTGAGAAGCAACTGGGGGTTTTGGAACATCGCCAGCTCGCGAGCGCAGACGACGCGATAGCAGCGGAAATGAAGGAGCTGCTGAGCGAATTTCAGGAGGCCGCGGATGCTGATGTGAAGCATCTAGGGAAATACGCCACGGCGTGGGTATATGGCGAACGAGATCGGCCGGGAGCAGTGCTAGCCCAACTACTTAAGAATAGGCGGACCAAATCGCAGGTCGCTGAACTTAAATCGGCAGATGGCGACATGCTAACGGAAGAGGATGCAATCGCGGAGAGGTTTCAGCAATACTATGCCGAGCTATACTCCTCTCGCTCTACCGGAACGGAGGACGAAATTTTAGATTATCTAGCGCATATAAAATTACCCTTCCTTACTAATTTGCACCGAGAGTTTCTCATGAGACCTATCGAAAAAGACGAGATCATATTGGCTCTATCGACCATGAGAGCTGGGAGTGCCCCAGGCGTGGATGGCCTTACGGTGGCCTTCTACAAGGCGTTTCTTGATATCTTGCTCCCGCATCTGTCCGAGCTCTTCAAGGACATGTGCGAATCTGGCACCATGCCACCATCGATGAGAGAAGCCGTTATCATCACTATTCTCAAACCAGGTAAGCCGCCTACGAAGTGTGGTTCTTACCGTCCATTATCCTTGCTTAATGTGGATACTAAGTTATTCTCTAAATACTAGCCAATCGGTTAGCTCCCCTTGCCGGGACCTTAGTGGCACCCGAACAGGCCGGGTTTGTCCCGGACAGGAACCTCACTTATAATATACGCACTGTCTTCGGGGCCTTGCAGCATACCAGACAAGACACAACGGCGGTCGCGGTCTTCCTAGACATGGAGAAGGCCTTCGACTCGGTTGAGTGGCCCTTTATGCGTCATGTGCTAACCAGGATGGGGCTGGGACCGGTTTTTCTCCAACTGATAGGGGTATTATACCACTCCCCCTCCGCTAGAATAAAAATAGGTAGCCTAGTGACAGCCCCAATTGCCATCGCCAGAGGGACGAGACAGGGATGCCCGCTGTCACCCATGCTATACGCACTGGTGGCCGAACCCCTGGCCTGTGCTTTGAGAGAATACCATAGGCACAAAGGTATTAGATTCCCCAAATATGAGCTCATAGTGTCCACCTACGCGGATGATACGTTATTATACGTCCGCAACCCGGAAAGTAACCTTTCTTCAGTTTTGCGGGAGGTGGTGCATTTTGGTGCGCTGTCGGGCCTGCGGGCCAATTGGCCTAAGTCTATAATCTTCCCGATCACGACAGCCACGTTGCCTTTTGAACCGGACTATCCTTTGAAATGGTCCACGGATTCGATTAGATATCTGGGCATCAAGATACATTCAGACTCAGAGACGGTGGTGAGAGAGAACTACGGCACTGCTGTCAGCAGATTGGAGGAAGATGTGGAAAAGTGGATCAGGTTGCCCCTGTCTTTGGTGGGTAGAATCTCGGTAATGAAAATGGTGGTGTTGCCTCGGTTTCTGTTTCTTTTCGCTAATATTCCGATAGTTCTGCCTCGCTCCTTATTCCACCAAGTCACTACATTGCTGATAAAACTGGCATGGGCGGGCAAGCAACCAAGGGTCACTTGGAGGACACTCACACTACCATACCATATGGGAGGACTGGGCGCGCCTGACTTAAACTTATATTATAGGGCAGCGCAGAGTGCGCTAGCTCACTACTGGATGCATAGCCCCCCTGACGTCCCCTTCATCCGTATGGAGACGTCCATTGCGGACCCGCTCCCATTGCCGGCTATGATATTCGAAGCCTCAGACCGTAGAACCGGGTTGCTTGACTCTATCAATGCGGTGCGTCATGCCTGGCATTACATATTACAGCAGCAGGCTGGTGCTCTTTTGTATTCCCCAGCCATGCCACTCGAATGGGCCCGCTGGCTGCCCCCGTGCAGAGATAGAGGTGTTATCCGGGCGCTGAGCTCTTTGAAGATCCAGACGGCTGGGGACTTATTTCGCAACGGGGTGGTTAAAAAATGGGATGAGCTAGAGAACCAGGATTCTGCCAAAACCATGCTCCAACAATACCAGTTTCACAGAACGAGACATGCACTACACGACATATTGGGTGAGGACCTTCAGGAACCCCCGGAGATGCTGGAGCTGACGCACACTATCAAAGCTAAATCGCCCCGCAAGATAGTTTCCATCATTTATAAGCTGTCCATGTCTCATAGAACAAACCAGTACACCAAGGCCAGATTAGACTGGCAGAGGGATTTACAGCAGCCTATCGACGATTCCATGTGGTCGTACTGCTGTACCAGCACTAGGCGTGTGTCCTTAAACGGCAGACACAGGCTGATCCATTTTAAATATATAAATAGAGTTTATTATACGCCAGAGAGGTTACACAGATACGGGCTAAGAGATACCCCAGCATGTGAGAGATGCCACGAACGGCTTGCTGATTTTCTACATTTAGCCTGGTCTTGCCCGGGGATATGTCAATTTTGGATATCAGTCTTTGGCGAACTGGGGAAAATAACTGAACAGACGATGGCCCCGGAGCCCGCTCTGGCCCTTCTGGGATACTCTAAGCTGGTGCCCAGGGGTATACGGAGGATGATAGACATGGGAATGCTGCTGGCGAAACGAAGGGTGGCGATTGCATGGTCGCGAGGCCCTTTGCCCACTATATCCCAGTGGTCGCGCGACATGCTGTACTGCTGTACACAGACTGAGAATTTTAGCGAACTTCTTCCTCCCCGAAGCAGACCTAAGAATTTCTGGGAGCTTTATACGACATACCTGTCCACTAGAGAGGCTATCACGAGCGACGCAGATCACGCCACTCGAGTCTGCCCCAGCCCTGCCCCTCCTGATTGACCCTCTCCTTGTCTCCTCTAGAGGTGGCCCAATGCGTGACGCTGAGTGTCCTATCAACACATGTCCTGTTGAGCGATGTATCGGGGCAGAAACGCTTGCATGGGTGACTAGAGCCAGAGTCGTATAAGGGTTTACTGCTACAAGGATATGAGAAAATACTGCTGATCTGTATGCACTAGATACTTCAGTGATTGTATGTTCATCATGTGCTCATTTGTTATTGTAAGGATTATACAGAATGCATCTTGATTGTTAAAGAAAATGTTTAATAAAGACATTTAAAAAAAAAAAAAAAAAAAAATGAGGTCTAGCCTAAAAACAATAGACACCAAACTAGATGTCCTCACCTCTCAACTGGATGCGGTAAAAAAACAAGTGGACACGCTCGAGACCAGGCTAGATGCGCTTGAGAATCAAAGTTCTGAAAACCATGAGTTTCAAGTGGAAACCAGAGAGCAACTGCTACAGATGGACAAGGTTCTCACTCTTATCAGAGCAAAGAATGATGATTTGGAAGCTAGGTCTAGGCGAAACAACCTCCGCATAACCGGAATCCCCGAGACGACCGCTATTGTCAAAATGGAGACTTATGTGGTGACCTGTTGCGCGATCTCTTTGGCCCTGGCCTGTCTGCGGTGTTCGCGGTCGAGAGAGCACATCGGGCGCTTGGCCCTAGACCACCAATCGGAGCAACGCCCAGGCCAATTCTAGCTAAGCTACTAAATTATCAAGATCGTGACTCGATATTGAAACTAGCAAGAGAGCGGGGATCCATCGACTACAAGGGAAATTCCATCTCCTTCTACCCAGATTTCACACCGGCGGTGCAGGCCGCCCACAGGGAATTTCAACCCGCGAAGCACATCCTGATGCAGGCTAAGATCCCCTATGCTCTGCTCTACCCTGCAAAACTCAAGGTGACACATGAAGGATCGGTCCACATGTTCACAGATGCGAAATCTGCGATGAAGTTCGCTAAACTTGTGGGAGGAAAGAAGAATGGGCAAAGAGCACCCACTAGTTGTAATTCCGAAGCTGGATTGAGTGACAATGACTAACTTGGTTCCCTTTCTCCAAACTGTAAATTCAGATTTGTACTCTTCTATGTCGGGGTTTGGGTTTTGATTTGAATGTGGGAAAATCGCTCATACCGGATACTGGGATGGTAGGCCACACTAAGGTTTGATGTCACGATGCGCTATCAGGTCTTAACATGGGATCCGTTGCGGTGGCGGTCCACTATAAACACGGCCAACCCGCCTTTGGCAGGGTAGTATGCTGGAGGCCTCACGCCCCCCAGGGAGAGCACCCGAAGGTCGCTGCTTAACTTGTATAGGGGGTTGTTAATGTTGTATTTGTTTTCTGGGTGGGTTGTTAATGCTCAACCTGTTTGGGGGGTTGGTATGGGAGGTGGGTGGGTGGGCAAAGTTAATGTTTTACTGTCAGGCGGGACACGGCCAGCAGCTTACTTGTAGGCGAAGGCGGGGAAATTCCAATCAAAGATGCACACAGATGGCAGAGTGCCCTGGGAACATGTGGCACAACTAACAGGCAACGCATCAATTCTGATAGAGATGCAACACTCATGGCGCGGTGCTGGGTCCCCCTACAATCATCACTAGCTGTATCATGACGACATTGAATTTATTAACATGGAACATCCGGGGTCTGAATGACCACAGGAAAGCCAGGCTGGTCCACATGTATTTACTAAGACACCACATAGACCGCTGCATTCTGCAGGAAACTCACTTGAATTGTACCCCATCCATTAGGCTGCAATGTAAACGCTGGGGACATGTATACTCTGCTATTTACTCAAATTACGCGCGGGGGGTGGCGGTGTTGGTAAGACAGGGCCTCGACTGGAAATTATGCGACTCACTTATTGGTCCTGAAGGGAGGTATGTTATACTGCTGGGTTCACTTGAGGGCACGCTAATCACATTGGTGGCAATTTATGGTCCAAATACGGACACACCAGAGTTCTTCCAGGATATATGGGCGAAAATCAAGTCCACAGGCTGTGACACTATTATTTGGGGCGGAGACTTCAATACTGTGCTCGATGACGAGCTGGACAGGAAGGGCTTATCCCGATCTCTCCATTCCAATTCTAGCACTACACTCAACGCAATTATATCAGATGGACACCTGTCGGATGTCTGGAGAAGTTTTAACCCTACCCGAATGGAAGGCACCTGCATATTAGAGCACCATAGAGCCTGGTCCAGACTGGATTACTGGTTGCTGTCTAGAGATGTGGTGATGTGGCTGCGCGAAGTTCGCCACCTTCCTTGGTCACTGTTGGACCATGCCCCCTGTCTCTTAAGTTTATCCATGCCCAATGCACCTAACAGGCTGTTCAGTTGGCGGCTTCCCCCAAACGCTTTACTGGACGAGGCTTTTAAAGAGGAGATTCGGGGGGACATTGGTGAATATTTTAATTTTAACATGGGCACTGTCACGACACAGGCATCCCTATGGGAAGCATTTAAAGTAGTTATTAGGGGCAAATGTATTGTGCGCCAGGCCGGGGTTTTGAAGGCAATCAGGACTTCACTTGCATCCCTTGAGAGGCGCATTAGGGACCTCGAGACACAATTCTTCAACACTAACAACCCAGATCTGCTTGCCCAACTAAAGGAAAAACTGATGGAGTTTGAGGAAGAGGCACACCGGGAGGTGAAGTTTATGGGCAAATACACACAGGTCAGGCAATACGGGGAGGGAGATAGGCCAGGCAAAACTCTCGCTAACATGCTCTGAGCCCCGCGAAATGCCACATATATCACTGAAATAAGGGGGGTTGACCAGACTCTGATTAGAGACCCACCTAAAATCCTAGACAGATTCACTCAATTCTATTCTGACCTATACTCATCCACACATCAGGCACTCCCGGAGGGTTTGCAACCCTTTTTAGAATCCCTCGAACTCTTATGGTTGGGTAGGGGACATAGGGAATACATGGATAATCCGTTCACAGTGGAAGACGTTGCCCAAGTTATCCGAAGTCTACCGTCCGATAAAGCCCCAGGCTCTGATGGTCTGACCACGGCATTCTATAAAACCTACGTCGAGGAGCTATCACCACACCTCATTGCAGTATTTGAGAAAGCACAGTCCACAGGAATCCTTCTGCCCTCAATGCGCGAAGCTATTATTATTACGCTGCTAAAGCCGGGTAAACCTAGTGATGAAGTAGACTCTTACAGGCCCCTTTCCCTTATAAACGTAGATGTCAAAATTTTTGCCAAACTGCTTGCAAATAGACTACAACCTTTACTTCCATTAATTGCACGTCCCGACCATTCGGAATTCATACCCGACAAGTCTACGGCACACAATCTCCGCACCTTCTTTACTGTCCTCCACTACTTACACCCAAATACGAAAGCGGTTGGCGTATTTTTGGACGCCACAAAGGCGTTTGACTCGCTCGAATGGGGGTACCTTTTTGCTACGCTCGCGAGAATGGGTTTCAGTCCTCTTTTTTTGGGCCTTATACGTCTATTGTACATGGCACCCTCCGCCAGGATTCGTCTCAACGGTATGCTTTCGAGCACTTTCCACATCACCCGGGGAACAAGGCAGGGCTGCCCTCTGTCCCCTCTCCTTTTTGCCATAGCAATGGAGCCCTTGGCGGCGCAGATTAGGCAACACCATGCTGCGAGGGGTCTGGGGTTCAGTACAAGGGGACTATTAATTTGGCTCTACGCAGACAATATCACTCTATACATTAATGACCCTGAGGTAAACGCTGCACCTTTACTCCGGGAACTCATACACTTCGGCGGAATATCGGGCATATGTATAAACTGGGCAAAATCCACTATATTTCCACTCACAGATGCCACAATCCCATTCCCCGTTGAGTACCCCCTACAGTGGGCCAATGGCCCGGTGAAATATTTGGGCATATGGCTCAGTCGAGATGTACATGAGATCTGGGCCATGAATTTTGGACGTGCCATCAACTGGCTGGAAGGGAAAATTAACGACTGGGCCAGGCTACCTCTCTCCCTAGCCGGGAGGATCGCGGTTGCTAAGATGGTGGTCCTGCCTAAATTCTTATATTTATTTGTTAATGTCCCGCTCCCGCTCACCCGGGTTTTCTTTACCAGACTCCGATCATTGCTAGTGGCTTTGGTATGGGCGGGCAGGCAAGCACGGATGTCATGGGAACTCCTAACATTGCCGCTGTCACAAGGAGGGCTGGGGGCCCCGGACTTCCAATTGTATTCCTTTTGCGCACAGGCGCAATTTTGACATTTTTGGCTACATCCCGTCCCATTCCAGCCGCACGCCGCGGTTGAAATGGATGTGGCGGCACCGACTCCCCTCCAAGTGGCGATTTACCAGCCATAGAGACGACCGAGGGACGGAGTCGACACGGTAGAGACACTGAGATGGGCGTGGGAGAGACTTCGTGATAGGGCCCAATTGAAGATACAATATGCTCCATCCATCCCCTTGGCACATAATCCCATGATCCCCGTGATGTCAGAGGGTGCCAGCAGACTCATAGCTAGAGATATATGCCTACATACATTTGCGGATCTATACCCAGGAGATACGTTCAGGACTCCGCCGGAAACTACAGCCGGAAGAGCTAGGTCATTCTCGGAGCTATTCCTCTATTACAGATTAAGAGCCACGTGCAAGCAGTTGCACGCGACCTTGCCTGCCCCCCCGCCCGCCCGCTCTGCAGGTACTTGAAAATATCATTCAGACGGCGTCCCCCCGCCGGCTCATTACACGTCTTTATAGTAACATGCAGAACACTGCTCCCATAACTACGCCGAGGGCATTCCAGGGCTGGAACTCCGACCTACAGACCCCCTTAATGGAAGACCAGTGGGCGTTCTGCTGCAGTCAGCTCTCTGTCCTATCACCAAATTATAAACTACGTTTAATACACTTTAAATTCCTCCATCGTTTTTATAGAACTCCTGTACGATGCATAAAATGGGGATCCGGACAGACGATAGATGCTGGAGATGCGGATTTGGCCCAGCCACGTTCCTACACATGTCATGGGAATGCCCCTGGCTAGCAAATTTCTGGTCCAGGATCTTCACTACAATTCATGACATAATAGGTACACCAGTTAACCCCGAGCCACACATAGGCTTACTGGGCTATGTGAGAGATACGCCGGCTGGGCACAGGAAATTACATGCTATGCTCTTGCTCTTTGCTAAACGCAGAGTGGCTATACACTGGGGCAGGAAGGAAACTCCCAAGCTGGAGGCCTGGCTGCGGGATGTCACTTTTAGTCATACACAATTAACTACCTTCTGGGAACTAATGCCCACTGCATCTAGGCCAAAGGACATATGGGAGCAGTTTCTGGCATGGGCCCGTTCGTTACAAGATATGGGGGAGGTACACGCTGTATCAGCGGGAGTCTAATGTCCATCCTGTGGGCAGAGGTCAGCAACGTTTCTTAAACCCTGGATACGGTGTCATGGGTGTGGAACACACTGTATTGTTATGAATAAGATGTTGCTTGTGATGTATGGATGCTGCTAAGTACAACTGTAAGCCTTACGCCTTATACCTGCGCTGCTACTATTTACAATTGTCGAATCCCATAGCCTTGTGTTTTGTATGTTGTATAAATACCAATAAACAAAGTAAAAAAAAAAAACTAGGGCAGTAAAAGGAGTTGTAGCAATGACAGTACAGAAGAGCACAGTGTTTCACAGGCATGAAGCTATGTAAAGTAAATGATTAAGAAAAAGCCATGATGTCTCCACTAAAAAGATTAAATATTGCTGGAAATAAAAAAGAAACACAACAGCACATGTTAAAAAAAGCAACATCAAACGAGGGCATGTTCTGTGCATCTGGTAAAGTATTATCTACACGTAAAAAGATTAAGTAACACTCTTGCAAGTATTTCAAAGACGGTGGGAAACATTCAGACATTACCTACATTCTGACATGACAGCAACTAAAAATACTTACCCTATCCAAAAATGAAATACTGGGAGTAACAGGAAGCATGCAGGTGGTGGTGGATTGGAGTGCCGGGGGTGGGTATTCGGCAGCAGAGGGTGAAGGAGATAAGCACACGAGGGAGAGGTGAAAAACACATGCACTCTCGTGGAGTGGTTAAGAAAAAACCCAGTAGTTCCCTAACAGTAAGCAGTAGAAGAGTAGAAGCCAGTCAGTCAGAAAGACGGTAAAGAGGCTTTGCTTCAGGGGAGGGAAAAACACAAGATTGACATGCTGGAACAAGGAAAGCCATTAAAAAAGAAAAAAGCACGAGAGTGACAATAAAGTCACCCAAGGGTAAGCAATGGGCTGGCTGTAAGACCCTGTACCGTCTTGGTAATCCCACAGTACGGCAGGGCTTGCACTGTCTGGAAGGCTTAGCTTAAAAAATAAAAGGCTAGACACACTAAGGGCCTGATTTAGATCTCCATGGACAGGTTACTCCGTCACAACAGTGACGGATATCCCGTCTGCCGAAATATGAATCCCATTAGATCCCATTGGATTTATATTTCGGTGGACGGGATATCCGTCACCGTTGTGACAGAGTAACCCATCCGTCGAGATCTAAATCAGGCCCTTAGTCAGTCTGTATCCTTACTGGGTATCTGAGATGAGGTTTACATCATTAGATCCTTGAGTGGCATTGGACAACGCAGCAAGGGAGATGGGGCAGCGCGGTGGGGGAGCAGGGCCAGGACAGTGAGGACCCTCTAAATGTTTTTCACCGCACAGGTAATCCCGGAGAATGACAAAGCCTGTCCTAGACTTCTCTTTGCATTCTAGCGCTTGGAGTTCTGTTTTAGCCATATAAAATGCAGGACAATATTCATCAAAATGCGAGGAGAACAGAGATGTTTCAGACCAGCTACTCATACCTCGCACTCGAAGTTTAGCAGGGTAGGAGAGTCTTTGTGCCGCAGGATCAGGGGAGATGCTTCACGAATTTCTGCCTATGCAGATCAACCCATGTCAGATGTGAGTGGCTGAACTTTACTTACATTTCCCTTTACATACAGGCACTTGAAGTTCTATTTTTTTGCCTGACAATAAGCAGCAGAGTGCAAAGAAAGATGAGGTGTGCATGCGCCCCTAGGCTTGGATTGGCGCCATTTAGTAAGGGGAGATTCTGCATTGGGAAGAGCTGTTCGACAGAGAGACAAGGGGTGCTATGTGGAGGAGCCTCTGTGCTGGGATGGGGCATTGCTGTCTATGTTGGATGCTGGGCCGATGAGAGGAAATTAAAAGAGAACATGAAATCGATCCTGTTGCACATGCAGGTGCAGGGCAACAACAGTATGGTCCTTTTAAACTAAAGCTTATTGCGTGCCTCGGGCAATGCCAGCGTGAATTTAGGGGTCTTATTAAAGGTCTGCTTATGCAGCGCTGAACTGGAAGCACCGAAGCAACCTTTCAGAAATTAGGACCTGCATGAATAGGCAACACAAATTAGCATGCACACCTAGAGAATTAGGAAATGTAATTAAATGCCCAGCTGCTTAGTCGTACCTCTTAACAGTCTCTAACCCCTGCCCCGTATACCCCACTCAGCTTAGTGAGAATAGACTTCTCTTTAAAGCTCCACTCTAAACTCAGAGATATAGCGTTAGAAGTGCCCTACAGCTTCATAAAGCTACTGTACCATAAAACCATCCCAAGGGGCGGTCACCTGGAGTGAGTAAACTCTAGGGGAAATTTACTAACTTTTAGCACAATGTAGCACAGCAACTAAAGTTACTACGGTGCACAAAACGGTGAAAGTAATGCAGTAATTCAGAGTCAGATGTACTAAATATGGCCTGCTGCAGCTCTCCCCTGCACTGGTGCACACACAGGCTGCCTAACACTGCGCGCACACCTTTCCACACTGGAGCAAGATGTGCGTAATGTCTAGCATAGGTTTGCACTAGAACTTTATGCTTCCAGTCCAAAATCCTATGCCTTTCACACATTGGATGTGTGTCGTAGAGAGCAGCACACAATCTGCGACCTGTTTGGAGAAATTAATATATTTCTCCAAATTTGCGCCTGCCTTAAGAAGGATTTATTTTCTGATGCACAGCTTGGTATAGCAATTTTAATAGATAGGCTTTGCATCAAAATAAAATGGGCACTTTCGCTGGAATATCCAAGTACCACAATATAACGTCGCCTTGTTGCAAAGTAGCATAGAGCGTTGTTTTCTCTAAAAAATAAAATAAAAAAAAGATGCACTTTTCCAATGCAAAACAACGTTTTGCGCTGGAAATTAAATACCTTTTCAAGAATTTGTACCACTTTGCGGTGGCACAAAGCTATGATAAATCTGCCCCTTTAATCTCCTCCTCGGCCCCAATAGGTTGGAGTTAGTTCAACAGACGAAACCTGAGCCTGTAAATTATCGTCTGATGAACGGTTCTTCTTGAGGCACGAATTGTACAACTCGTCTCTCTCCTGACCCTGGAGTCTTTTTCTGACAGCAAGGGTCTGAAAGACGCTTTCTAAATCTGAGGCACTGGCGTCTTTTACATATAAAATACATTTTTAATGAGAACTACCACCAACTTTGGAGGAGTATCGCAGTGCTCCTTTCAGAGGATCGTGACTGCATGACGATGCTACCACCTTGTGGCAAGAAAGGAGAAAGCTGCTACTCTGATAGAACTGCTAGCACGGACGCAGTGATTAATTTGTCAAAAAACATAAAAAATATGAGTCAGGGCCCAAGACATTTCTCAGGACACTATTGCATCTTGTACCGTCCACTGTCCATGACACCACTGTGAAGTGTGAGTAGCAACACAACCACTATTGAGCACACTCCTACTACAAGTCTAACAATTTGGACTATAGCAAGTGACTACCTATAGCTGTTAGAATGACAGGTATTATTCACTTTAGCGTATATTTAAATGTTAAACACTCTGGTGTTATGCAAAGCTCAAAAGTAGACAAACAGCACCACTTTATGGTGACTGTCATAAGTGTTGCTGTTGAGAAGTAAGTGCCGGTTGCCTCGCTCAACCTAAGCACTGCAGGAATATCTCCAATTTAGATATTTTTGTTTTCAGGACTCAAGTGGGATATGGATCGCACTGTCCAGAAATTCTACAGAATACTTCAAGCAGGTCTGCGCAAGCGTGGAAAAGGCTGCTTTAATAAAACAGGTCTGACAACAGAGCCTTGAAAACTAAACCAAAGGCCTTACTAATACAATAGAACAACATTTAACATATCCCGCACAGAAGCCACCTGCATTAACACTCTCATAATTTGTTCTCATTTCACTCCATAAACCATGGTCTAGCAAAGTGCCATAGCATCTGTTCCCTTTAGTACATCCCCACCCTTGCTTGCCCACATTAATACCATTACTCTTCCTAATTCATTTGCACACCCTGGCAGTGAGAAACACCAAAATTAGTTTTTCACTACTGTGAGGCCTACCCCTCTCATAGGGTTTTTTTTTTTAAACTTTATTTTCATTTTGCATACAAACATTGTTCCCAGTAGTCATTACATTAAGTACAGCAGTCCCCAGAAGAGGAGAACATTATCTTGACATTGACAGCATGGTTAACACGAACATCTTGAATTGTAGTCTAAGGGGGCATTGCCCTTATGCATTGGCTCTTATACATCGCATTTTAACAACCAGGGAGTTCATTTCAACAACTCCGCAGCCACCTGGCACAACATCAATATACTATGTGGCCCAATCTGACAGCATTACGTCCCAATATGTTTATGCCCTTACTGAGTTAACCAATCCCGTCCTGTCATGTTCTTCCCCCGTTTCTTCCGCCGTGGCATGGTGAGCAAGGTATGCCTGATATGGACCCCAGATATTTTTAGCCTTACAACGTGTAGGCACGAGAGCATTAAAATTATCTGATTGTGTGTTGCAATAGAACAAATCAGCACACCATTCCTTTATTGTGGGTGTAGGGCCCTTCATCCACTGTAAAGCAATCCTACATTTTGCTATCAGTATGCCCAATGCTAGTAACTTACGTGTACCCTTGGAGAACTCCTTGACATAGCCCAAAAGGGCCACTAAAGGGGTCAAAGTCAGTCTAACTCTTGCTATATCCTGTAACGCAGTGTATACCGCATCCCAAAATCTCTGGATTCCAGGGCAGTCCCACGTGAGATGTGTAAAGTTTGCCTCAGCTGCCCCACATCTTCCACATCTATCATCTTCCCCAAGTCCACAATTATATAGGCGAGCCAGGGTGTAGTACACTCTGCAAATATTTAAAATGTATCAAATGATGCCTGCCATTTTGTGAGTTAGATTTAGTGCCTGCACAGCAATAAGTCCATTGTTCGTCTGTGATGTCTATATCCAAATCTGCGCGCCATTCTTGCAGTGCTTTCATATTTAGAGGGCCATTACCTGCATTGGAAAGTGTATACAGTATCGATATTACATGCTGTGGGATTGAGCACGTGGTAAGTACGTTAAGGGAGTGTATTCGCGTGGTTCTAGCATTTCCTCCCCTAGGGTTGCTCGTAACGCGTGTCTAGCACGATAAAAGTGGAAGTTTGCAAGCATAGGGGCTTCTAACGAATCTGTTTGCAGCATATCCCATTGCTTAACTACCCCTTCATGAAAGTAATCACCCACAGTGGCAATACCCAGTGAATGCATAGCTAGGACAAATTCTCTCTCCTGCCTCATTGGCAACCATGCGCACAAGTCTAGTGGCAATTTGGGGGAGTAGAGTAGGGTAATTCCCTGCATACTAGCGGCCCTCCAGAGCAGGCTTCTTGTGCTCCCGACCAGGTCTATCGTGTGGTATCGTCTTCGTGGCGCACTGAAGAGGTACTGCGACAGTGACGAGGGACGCACTGCCCCACTTTCAATGTACAAGTGTGGGATATCCAGAGCTCCATGTAGCCAGTAAAATGCATGCATCTGTTGCGCAGTGCAATAGTACAATTCGAAATCTTGAGCACCAAGACCCCCTGCTGTGTAAGGCTTGGTCAATGTTTCCCATTGAAAACGTGATTGTTTCCCGTCCCAAGCAAGCCGGATCAGGAGAGACCGCAATGTGCGAAAGAATGATTTCGGTAGTAATATAGGTATATTGACAAACAGGAAGAGGAAGCGTGGGAGTACTATCCTCTTCATGAGCGAGACACGCCCCAGCAATGATAACGGCAGATGAATCCATTTCTCAATAGATTCCGAGAGCTTCTGTGTTGCCCTACCGTAATTTTCCCGGACCACTACTTTGGGGTCAGTGTGTATCTGCAACCCCAGGTAGCGCGTTGGATCTGTTGTCCATGCAATAGGATAATCTATCTCGGCTGGGAAGGTATTGGAGGTCAGGGGGGACGCAAGGGATTTACTCCAATTGATACGTAAGCCAGAGTGTCGTCAGAATCGATCCACCTCTTGCAGAATTGGCAATAAATTCTGCGTCGGGTCACTGACATATAAAAGTGTATCATCTGCATATGCAGTAATTATCAAATTATACTGGGGGGAACCGTATCCCACGATGCTCATGATATTCACGCAATGCACTCGCCAGCGGTTCCGCTGTCAGCGAGTACAGCAGGGGAGAAAGAGGGCATCCCTGCCTTGTACCTCTCGTGATGGGGATTGGTTCTGAGAGCAGCCCATTCACGCGGGCGCATGCTGTAGGTTTCGCATACAGGACATCCACTAATTTAATGAATATCTCCCCTACCACCACCCGTCTCAACACTGCCCTCAAAAAATGCCACTCAACAGAATCAAAGGCCTTTTCGGCATCAAGAAAAATTGCCGCAGTACGCGCCTCTGGGTCAATACTGGCGATTGTGCCGAAAAGGGTCCGCAGGTTACTGCTAGTGACCGGGTGGGCACAAAGCCAGACTGCTCCGGGGCCACCACTATTGGGAGTAAGGGGGCGAGCCGATTTGCCAGAATTTTAGCAAATATCTTGGTGCCTGTCTGTATTAAGCAACGAAAGTGGCCTGTAAGATGAGCATTGCTGCGGGGGTTTGTCCTTCTTTAACAGGGTAATCAGAGTGGCCTCACGCATACTGGGGGGGCATTATGCCATCTATCGCAATTTCCTCAAATAAATTAACCAGATGAGGAACTAGTTGATCCTGATAAGCTTTATAAAATGCTACGGTTAGCCCATCCGACCCTGGAACTTTGTGGTTGGACATGGTTTTCAAAGCTGCAGTTATCTCAGTAGGGCACAAGGACGTCATCAGGTGTTCCCTATCGGAGTTTGACAGCCACTTCATTGCTATGTATGATAAATAGTCTTCATCTGATTCCTCCGAATCGGATGAGCGTGAGGTATAAAGCACTGTATAGTAAGTACGAATTGCGCTGCTCCATTTAGTACCGTAGTCGTCACACAGCTCTAGCACTTCATTTGACCCTCCTACCGGCCGGGTCAAAGCAGCCATAGCGCTGGGTCTCTCCCCCTCCCCATACACTCTCGCGGTAGCGTATTTCCCAAAATTCACGACTTTAGCTTGAGCCTCATCATTGTATTCGTCTATCTTAGTCCTAATCTGAGCGAGCACATCAGGGGAAAAGTCTGTACTAGCTCGCCGCTCTAAATCTGCCAATTCGGTCTCAAGTCTTTGTAGTCTTCCTCTGATGGAGCGAAGCACCCCTGCGTGTTTCGATATGACCACACCTCTAATATAAACTTTGAATGTTTCCTATATGGTGGCCATTTTAGGGACACTGCCAAGGTTAGTGGAAAAGTAGAGATCTATCTCTTATGATACTTCTGCTTTAAATAACTCGTCCAGCAAGGAATACTGGGGAAAGCGCCACGTTCGGACCCTAGGCTGGAGATCGTCTATTTTTAGCTTCAGTTTGACTGGGGAGTGATCCGAGTATGTGCGCGGCAGATGCTCACAGTCTGTTATGAAGGGTATTCAGTCTCGGGAGGCCAGCCAGTAATCTATACGCGTATGTATGTCGTGCACCGACGAGTAGTGTGTATACACTCTTCCCAAAGGTGCACGGTAACGCCATACAGCCACCAGATCGTCAACTTCCGCTATTGCTGCAATAGCCCTAGCTGCCGACGAGGGAGGGCGTAGAGGGCCCCTTGAGCGGTCAAGCACAGTGAATTGCAGGCAATTAAACCCCCCCCCTCCATAGAGTGGGCATTTTCAAATATGTGGTGAGCTTGTTGTGCAAGGAACAATAGAATTGGGGGTTATCATAATTCAGACCATATACTCCCACCACACGTACAACTAGATTGCCCTTGAGACAGTGCACTATGACATACCTCCCCTCAGTATCTTTTTCCACTGTTTGCATTTTAATGTTGGCCTCCTGTCGAACCCATATTAGTACTCCACACACGCGTGTGTGGTAAATCCGGCTGCTACGCAAGTACCCTTCATTCTTCTCTGGGATAACAACCCAGTGTTAGGCGCCAAATGAGTTTCCTGCAGCACCACCACATCTATGTGATGCCTGAGCAAATATAAAACCACCTTACGGATCTTTCGCTGATCATTTAACCCTCTGATGTTCCAGGTTAAAAAGCATATTGTGTGGTCCCCCTGTGTATTTGTTGGGTCATGTCCCCCATTAATGTTCGTAACGTAAACTGCTTTTAACAATGACCGTGTGGCTGCCTAGATAGAAATATTCAATGACATGCGAGCTACTGCTGCAAATCAATGCCTGATCTTTAATCCCCCCACCCCCTCCCACGTCACGTCCCCCAACGTTTGACATGACAACATGATCCCCCCTCAAATCCCTAACATCCCCCCAATAACAGTGTGAGGTACACGTGAGGGCGGCGAGTGCCCAACCAACTGTAGTGAACTCGAACATAGCCGCAAATATTATGTTAAGTGACATGTTTATCCATGGCTTACAACTATTTGGTAAAAGCTTAGCATAATATTTGGACCTCTGAACAGCAAGACACCAGCATCATATTATGCACATAAGAGTTTCAATCACCCGCCCGCCACCACTTTAACAGCTAGGCAGCATACAAACAATAACAGCAATAATTGTCCCCATCTTGTAGCACAGTATCTACCCTCTCTGCAGCCTTTTAGTGTAGGTTAAGCTGTCGCTGATTACACTAAATCCTACCACCTTTGTTATTACTGTTTAGAGTTATACCAGCAACTGTTAGTTCGTCAGTCATTTTGATCAAGCGGGCCCGCAGAGTTATCATCAGCAACACTTTCTTGTGCCTGCTTGTTGATCTGTGCTTTGGTGTAGCCCTTGAGCGCCTGCTGTGCATTGCCGGGATCCATGTAAATTTTCCCTTTACCATCGAAAGTAACCTTTAAGCGGGCCAGATAGAGCATGGCATATTCAATGTTAAGCTCTCTTAGCTTACGTTTGATAGGAGCAAAACGTCTGCGCGCCACCTGAACCTGCGGGGTGAAGTCTGGGTACAGAGACAACAGGGAGCTCTCATGATTGAGTGTCCGAAGTTCTCTTGCTCTCTGCAATGCAGCATCCCAGTCTCTATAATTCAGTATACGGGCTATGATTGGGCGCGGGGGGGCCCCAGGTGGAGGTCTCGGCGCCAATGAGCGATGGGCCCGCTCCACCACAAAAATTGAGGAAAAGGCATCCCGGCCCAGAAGTGTGACAAGGAGGTTCTCCACATATAGCTCCATGTTTCCCGTAGGGGTGGACTCCGGTAGCCCCACTATACACAGATTGTTGAGCCTGGAGCGCGCCTCGAGATCCTCAGCTTTGGATTGTAGTGACTCCACGAGTTTCCCTATTTGCTTCTCGGAGCCTGAGGTCTCGACATTATGATCTTCAATTTCTGAAACTCTCCTCTCCACCATGTCAATTCTCTCTGCGTGTTTGTCCAACCGCTCCGACATGCAATCCATGCGGTAAGAGAGAGTGTATTTTTCCGTCTATCGTGGATAAGCTCTGCTGCATGGTTTCTAGTATGTGGCGCAAGTCTCCTCCCAGCGGCGCCCTGCTCACCCAGATCAGTGACCGCACCATCCTCTCTCAGTCTGGATGATTTGCGCAGGTCAAACTGCAATTTAGATTGTGTTTTGTCTGGCTTCCCCATGGTGCGACTCGGTTGCTCAGCGCCGGGTTGGCAGACCTCTGCGTCACATGAAGTGGTAAGTCTTCGTCCCAAGTTGCTCAAGTGATCGCTCTTGGCTATAAGCCCCCAGGGTTGGCGCCACCACCTCCCAGTGCTGCACGCCTTGAATTGATGCCTGCGGTGCCGCCCTCCAACTAGCAGCCTCCAGCGGCACCACACGTTCCCCAATATTGCTGAAATAGCTCCGCTTTACAGGTCCCCTGCAAGTGCACTGTCCCCCTGGTAATGTGTGCAGAAAAGTCACCACTGGGGCGCCAATGGAGTCAATCCAGCAGCCCAGCCAAGGTGCCTTATATTACTGCCAGTCCCCCTCAATATCGTGGAGGCCAGCTGCAAAGTGCTGCAAATCGTGCCCGCCCACCCGTCAGGACAGGGTAATGCAGCGCGGTGTCAGTGTTCAAATGCCACCAAAATGGTGCCACGCCAAGTACACTCCCCTCTAGTACGTACGGAGGCAATATCCGTGGGGCAAGCTCCGCGCAGATCGCCCCAGAAGAGCCACCGCGGCTCAGCTCTGTGATCAGGCAAGGCCCGGGCGCAGCCAGGCAGTGGGCCCTCCCCCACTCACCCCGTTCTTCTGTCCGCACGCGGACCAGGACCGCCCCCATCTGGGAGTCTGTCTCTTCCCGCAACTTTCAGCAGCGCGGAGGCTCCACCGGACCCAGCAATGAAGGGCAGGCCGCCCCAGATGCCACCGCAGGTCAGCGATCCCCGCACGCAGAATCCACTCCAGCGGAGGCCATTCAAGCGATGAAAGCCCCTACGGGCGCAGAGCAGGCCTCTCCACCGTTCCTGAGCCGAGACCAGAATCTCCTCCGTACCTGTCGATCACGGATTTTCAGGTATCGTTCCAATGCCGGTGCCCAGCGCTGTCCGTTACGCCCTTGTATCACCGTCTGTGGCCATGGATTTAGCTAATATTTTCCAGATTGCAGCGATGTCGGCGGGAGCGCAGTTACATTGCGGCCATCTTGAGGCCAGCCCCCTGTCATAGGTTAACATTGGGAATATATTATTACACTTTATAAGTTGTAATTCCTGATTGAGAAGGAGTAGATCTGTCATGTTTCATATCACTGGAATGGTAATGATAAATTCATCTTTACCAGTCAAGAGGATTTATCACTACCCTTTTAAAAATGCCACTTTCAGAAAGATAAAAGACACACAGATGATGGACGGAATGCAGAGCAAATCAAACATTCACCCCCAGTCAATAGATCTGGGTTAAATCCATCGTTCTTTTGCTCACCATGCCACCCCAGTTTAGACCCAGCCATATCCAAACCAGTCTTTACCCTGTACCTCATGGGAAGAATGTATGACGTTACATTGCATACATCCACTACGCATGGCTTTACAACGTGGTCGTTACAACGACCGCGTTGTTACCACGCGAGTGCCATTACATCGCAAGTCGTTTCAACGACTTGCTGTAGGGGTGCGCAGGACTTTGGAATAGTATTAATTACTATTCCTACTCCAGTTTGCGCAACAGCAGGGAAGGTGTTGGATTTAAAATCCAACACATTCCCTGGTGTTGCACGCCCCTTACAGCAAGTTGTTGATATGACTTGCGATGTAATGGCACGCGTGGTAACAACGCGGTCGTTGTAATGACCGCGTTGTACAGTTACCGCGTTGTGTTTACAGCATTGTAAACGCTGTTTCCCCATGGGAACAGTCCAGCCCGAACTGCCAAGCCAGGTCCTCCCTGGACCGGAAACAAGCATCCTGGGACCGGTTGCGGAACATTGATAAGCATTCTGTCCATCAATTGTACTTTTTTCATTCATCACCCCGAGTGGGACGGGTACGCCCAGACATGGGTCCGTGCTCTCCATGCCACTGGAATCAAGCTAGCCTTGCTGATGAGGGGTGAAACCCCGAAACCTGTCCCAGGATGCTTGTTTCCAGTCCAGGGAGGACATGGCCTGGCAGCTCGGGCTGGACTGTCCCCATGGGGAACAGGGTCAAGATTGATTCGCATATGGCTGGGTTTAAACTGGAACGGCATGGGGAGCAAAAAAACGATGGATTTAGTTCCAGATCTCTGTACTGGGGTGAATGTTTGACATTGATCAGCATTCTGTCCATCAATTGTTCTTTTTGCATTTGTCACCCCGAGTGGGACGGGTATACCCAGACGTGGGTCCATGCTCTACATGCCACTGGAATCAAGCTAGCCTGGCTGATGAGGTGAAACCCCGAAACCTGTCCCAGGATGCTTGTTTCTGGTTAAGGGAGGACCTGGCCTGGCAGTGCGGGCTGGACTGTTCCCATGGGGAAGAGGGTCAAGACTGATTTGCATATGGCTGGGTTTAAACTGGAATGGAATGGGGAGCAAAAAAACAATGGATTTAGGCACAGATCTCCGTACTCTGGTGAATGTTTGACATTGATCAGCATTATGTCCATCAATTGTTCTTTTTACTTTCAGAAAGATGGCATTTTTTCTGCTCTCAGCTCTGTGAGTCTGCAGCCTGTCTTCAATACACGTCTGGGGTGGGTGACAGCTGGACTTTGTGCATTTCCCTTGACAGCCACACACAAAGGGAGCTTAGGTGCGACTGAGTGACCATCCACATCGTGATGGGTCATCCTGGGCAGGATGGGAGGGAGGAGCTGACACCTGAATAGACTGTGTTCTGTCCCCACACAAAAGGCTGCATACTCCCCTGTAGTGAGTCTGGAGTCAGAGCTAGGAGGGAGGACCTCTGTGCATTTCAAAGCCCCTCTTTGAAGTCACTTCCACTTCAAAGGCAGCACTGGGTATAAGTTCTGGGTCTCTGACCCTACCACTTTAGACAGTACTAGACCTGTGAAGAAACTCTGCCGGGAGGAAGGACTGCAGGGCTGCTACAAGGACTGCCACTCTGCTTGACTGCTGCTCTGGAAGAATTGCTTTTCTGCTGTTCTGCCCTGCTGTAAACTACCCTCTGCCCTGCTGAGGAAGGACTGGACCCATCTCACTTGAACCCAGAGTGACTTCAACGACATGCTGGCTTGTCACCTGTTCTAAGTCTCAGGGACATCCAGGACTTTTCATCACCCTGCAACAGCACTTGGACTTTGCTTGCTGCAAGTCTTGCTCTGCCAAGTGGTACCAATCCAGTCCAGGGCCCTTGGAAGTGGGTATTAAGTGCTGAAACTGCTAAAATCCACAGATCAACAACGTTGTGCCGATTGGAACCAGCGCATTTCCGTCGACGGTGACGCATCGCTGCTGCTGCATGGACTAAGGACCTTGCATAGCCGACTGCGCAGCGCATCGAATCTAGGTCCCGACGCATGCCTGTCTTTGTGTGGCTCAGCACCGATACATAGCTTCATACTGTTCGCATCGCCTACTACCCAGCGGTTTGACGATGACACATAGCTTCAGTGCTCCTCGCATCTCGACTCATCTTTGACATTGCCCAGCTCAGACCGGACGCATTGCTTTCATCGAAAGTTCTAACAATGACGCATTGCCTCCCCTGCTCCTCGCATTGTCTTCAAAATCGAGACATCCAAGGTACTGTTTCAGTGGCCAAAACACAAAAGAGCCCTCGGGTCTAGAAAGAGAGAGACGTGTGGGCTGATGAAGAAGGCATCCCTTTAAAGGACGGTTTCCCTCACCCACCAGAGGTGGCATGCTTCATCACTGGGGAATCTCCTCGCACCATGAAGCCTAGTCATGGTGCGGGCTACAACCCCCTCACTGAGAGGGAGGAACTCAGGGATGTTTTGTGTGTACGAGGGGTTATTACTAAAACCCAACCTGAGCTTACAAGTTGTGGTACAACCCCCTCCCTCTCAGTGAGGGGGTTGTAGCCCGCACCATGACCAGGCTTCATGGTGCGAGGAGGTTCCCCAATAATGAAGCATGCCACCTCTGGTGGGTGAGGGAAACCGTCCTTTAAAGGGACGCCTTCTTCGTCAGCCGACACGTCTTTCTCTTTCTAGACCCGAGGGCTATTTTGTGTTTTATCTATTGAATTAGGGGAGTTTGCCCTCGCAGGTCTAAACCTCCTCTGGCCCCCTTTTGGTGTTACTGTTTCAGTGGGCCATGGCTGGTCCCTGTATCCGATCAATGCTCCATCACGCTCAGCCAGAACTTTTGGATTTACCCTAGTCAAGCTCGACCAGACGTCCCTGGTTGACACTAAGCTTTTAAGCACTATATTTTCATTTATTCTTTAAAATGTCTTGACTCTAGTTGTACTTACTGGATTTTTGTCGTTTTGTTTATAAAAATATAAGATATTTTTTCTAAACTAGTGTGGAGTCTTTTTATGGTGTTTTCACTGTGTTAGTGTTTAAAGTGTTGCACAATTACTTTACACATTGCCTCTTAAGTTAAACTTGCCTGCTCAGTGCCAAGCTACCAGCGGGTAAGCACATGTTAATTTATGGGGTGTAACTGAGTTAATAACAATGAAGAGGGTATGCAGTTCCTGAAGTGGAAGGCAAGAAAATAGCGAGGAAGGTATCAATATCTGGCTACCAAAAGGAAGGATGGGGAATCCTTCCTTTCGGAATTAGGGCCCTCACACACCCAGCCCGCTGGGTGTCATGCTTCATCATCGGGCATGCTCCTCGTCGGGTCGGCGCTGCAATACCCGACGGGCACCCTCAGTGGGGGCTCTTTGGCGGAGATCTTTTATTCCTGCCGTTTAGTGAGGTGCGTGTGAGGGGCCCTATAGTGTAGAAGTGCAGTGTTGTGTATGGTTCTCAATAGAGACAAGTGAATTAAAACAGGTCACTGGGAGAAACAGGGCAACCAATTTAATATTCCTGTCTCCCCACCTGGTTAAAAATGGAAAAATGGCAACTGTCTAAAGTGATGTGAAAGGCAGTTGCTCTTTAAATCATATGGTCAACATGTTTCTTGCCCTGGTAGTCCCTAATGGATCAAGCGGCAATTCATCAGGACCTAATTATGGGTTGGAAATCTACACTGAACCACTGGTAATGGGGTATGTTAACCTGGATATTACCAGTCTTGTCACATCGGTGACGTGCAGTGTCCGTGGGTGCTGTAGCCAGTCTAAAAGATGGGAAAAATGAAAAACAAAACATCTGTTTACAACATGTTAATCTTACCAAAACCATTTAGTAGCCAAAACATCCTGTAGACACCTACTCGTATTGTCATTGCTATATGATGTACGCGTCCCATCTAGTATAGGGCGTCGGTATAAACTTTGTGAGCACAAGGTATCACGATCGTGATATGTTGTAAATCATGTGAGGTAACAATGCAGCAGAAAGACAACGTAAGAATAAAAGTTAAAATAAAAAATTTGAAATTAAAAACCACGGTGAGGCAGCAACATCATCCCAGTAGATTGCGGATGTACACACTCACCGAAAATCAATTAAAGGCCAGCCCCATCAGATAACGGCAAGGAATGGACACGTTCATTCAACATGTGTCCTGTATGATGGGGAAATAAGGTAAGTATGAGGAAGTACGGTGGATATGCCAAGATTAATTTGAAGTATCTTAGGGTACACACCCCGTTCGTTTAAAAGCAAAAAGCGGAGAGCCACCTCTAAGGCTGGTGTTAACAAGCAATCCAATACCTGAGGGTCGTTGTCCCCAGGTCCCAATAATGGCAACACAAAGCTAGGAAACCAGACTGAGCGTCGCTAGATCCCGGTTGCGGGACCCCGCAATTAACTACGGCCCGCAGTTCCCATGCTATAATGACCAAAAAGTGTGAGACACTGGGAGCCTGAATCCAAGTTATAGCTTGTTACCGGTCCCCATCAAACATGGGGAACAAATCAGCAGACCCAGCGGTGTTGGCCGCTAAAGACCCCAAACCAACGTCGTGTCTTACCTTGATACTCAAGTAAGAGGAAAAAGGGGGAGGGCAGCGGTGTTAATACTCACAGCAGCTCGCGCCCACTCGGCGGAGGACCTAACCTGCAATGCCGGTTCCGGGAAGGTAACTGCCTGCCCGGTTCTGGCTGCAGATATCCTAGCGTAAGCGGCGCGCACGCCAGGGCCTCCGCGTGATGAACGGAGGCTGGTGCGGAAATCGGCTCAAATTCAGTGGAAAAAACAAGGCGGCCATATTGGAAGGATATTGCCACAGAGGCGCGCCATGTTAAAGTGTCAATAGGTGGTCATCTCCACTAGGATATCTGCAGCCAGAACCGGGCAGGCAGTTACCTTCCGCTGGGTCTGCTGATTTGTTCCCCATGTTTGATGGGGACCGGTAACAAGCTATAACTTGGATTCAGGCTCCCAGTGTCTCACACTTTTTGGTCATTACAGCATGGGAACTGCGGGCCGTAGTTAATTGCGGGGTCCCGCAACCGGGATCTAGCGACGCTCGGTCTGGTTTCCTAGCTTTGTGTTGCCATTATTGGGACCTGGGGACAACGACCCTCAGGTATTGGATTGCTTGTTAACACCAGCCTTAGAGGTGGCTCTCCGCTTTTTGCTTTTAAACGAACGGGGTGTGTACCCTAAGATACTTCAAATTAATCTTGGCATATCCACCGTACTTCCTCATACTTACCTTATTTCTCCATCATACAGGACACATGTTGAATGAACGTGTCCATTCCTTGCCGTTATCTGATGGGGCTGGCCTTTAATTGATTTTCGGTGAGTGTGTACATCCGCAATCTACTGGGATGATGTTGCTGCCTCACCGTGGTTTTTAATTTCAAATTTTTAATTTGAACTTTTATTCTTACGTTGTCTTTCTGCTGCATTGTTACCTCACATGATTTACAACATATCACGATCGTGATACCTTGTGCTCACAAAGTTTATACCGACGCCCTATACTAGATGGGACGCGTACATCATATAGCGATGACAATACGAGTAGGTGTCTACAGCATGTTTTGGCTACTAAATGGTTTTGGTAAGATTGACATGTTGTAAACAGATGTTTTGTTTTTCATTTTCCCCATCTTTTAGACTGGCTACAGCACCCACGGACACTGCACGTCACCGATGTGACAGGACTGGTAATATCCAGGTTAACATACCCCATTACCAGTGGTTCAGTGTAGATTTCCAACCCATAATTAGGTCCTGATGAATTGCCGCTTGATCCATTAGGGACTACCAGGGCAAGAAACATGTTGACCGTATGATTTAAAGAGCAACTGCCTTTCACATCACTTTAGACAGTTGCCATTTTTCCATTTTTAACCAGGTGGGGAGACAGGAATATTAAATTGGTTGCCCTGTTTCTCCCAGTGACCTGTTTTAATTCACTTGTCTCTATTGAGAACCATACACAACACTGCACTTCTACACTATAGGGCCCCTCACACGCACCTCACTAAACGGCAGGAATAAAAGATCTCTGCCAAAGAGCCCCCACTGAGGGTGCCCGTCGGGTATTGCAGCGCCGACCCGACGAGGAGCATGCCCGATGATGAAGCATGACACCCAGCGGGCTGGGTGTGTGAGGGCCCTAATTCCGAAAGGAAGGATTCCCCATCCTTCCTTTTGGTAGCCAGATATTGATACCTTTCTCGCTATTTTCTTGCCTTCCACTTCAGGAACTGCATACCCTCTTCATTGTTATTAATACTAGGGCCTGTATGCTGGACCTTTATAGCCCTTTCTTGTGTCTCTCCTTGTTGTTTACACGTGTAACTGAGTTACCCTGACTAGGAATGTAGTTCCTGCTTGGACAGGGTGTATACCTCTTCCAACCAGAAACCCAATTTCTAACAAGCATGCACATAAATTTTATGTGCAGGTTCTGGGACACATCGAGGAGTTCTGGGAACCAACATTAAAGGGGCCATTCTTCTGCGATCAGCATCATCCAGGTCCGTGGATGGTTTCAATTTGAGGAGAACTTCAGAATAAAAGGTATGGGAGGAAATGCTTAAAGAAACATTACTGAACCATTATTATTAAATGGGACGTTGCCATTTGGCACAGTCTTGTGGAATCCAGATGCAAAGTTTTGGCATGCCTGCCATCTGCATTTGGAAAGAAGTCTATTTGTGATGAGCCCCACTAGCGGAAAAGAGGTTCAGTTCCGATTCACTGTTTTCTTGGAGGCCCCTGCTCGGTTTGACTCTGCACTTTGAACACCTGGTAGATGAACCACAGCTATTGAATCTTGGAGTAATAAACTTTTCCAAGATGGCACTAGCTTACTTTGATAAAGTTCTTTGTGTTGCTCACCTTTGTTGCTTCATGAAATACATTTTTGTCATCTTGGACAAGAATCAACCTCACCCTGATAAAGAAACAAAAGCATTTCGGACTAGGGTGGACTGCCCTCAACTCCAGTACATTGATGTGGTGGGTAACATCTTTGAAATAATGTTCTTGTATATGGTGCTGTGCTATGAGGTCCTATCAAGTCAATGCCACATTAGCAAGTATTGTTCAAGAAGGCAACTTCTGTTGCAAATGGACTCCATCAACTTGCTTGTCTCAAAAGATCCATCAGCGATGTGCTAAAGGCACCTAGCTTTCACATTTTGGCCTTTCTTGCAGCCATGCAAGTAAACCTGAGAGTATTTTGTAACGACATGTAAGGAGTGCCTTGTGGAATCGTTTAGGAGTATCATTCATCAACACCAGGCATTTTTTATTAGATTTTTGTCGTTCTGCTATCATTTTATTTATTAACGCAAATAATTGATTGTTCAGTTAATTAAGACCGGTACAATAAAACAGAATTACATTCCAAAAAATGTTAAAAATCATAGAATTGATCAGATCTCATCAATGATTTTTCTTTAGAGCAAAAGAAATATCGACTCCCTAACTTCACCTTTGCTACTACTAACTTACTGTGCAAAAACATGATTGTTCTTCTAGCCCAAGGATTTATTTGCCTGAGTAACATTTATGTTTTACAGAACATTGCATATAACGTTCTTATGCATTTCAACCTAGACCAAAGCCCATTTTCCTATTAGTTGTAGTTTCATTAAAAAAATTAAAAAAGGAAAATGTTGAAAATTAGAAATATCTATGCACAGTAGGATGTAATAAACATTATTTTTCTAATTAATTAATTTTCAATTGATGGGGGGCGGAGCTTGCTCGCGACTAAGATGGCCGCTTGAGCGCGAAGCTCCGCAAGATCATCTAACAATCCGACAATTATCCGTAGTCTGAAGTGTGTTTTCGGCAATCTCAGTGCTGATATCGATGCCGGAAGAGCTGTAGCTCGGAGTTCGCTGACTCCGTCGCCTGTGCCTGCCCGGACGGCGTAGCGGGAGATTTTGGCAGCTGCGTGAGTAGGCCTTGATCCCCGAGCTATCGTACTAGGCTGTGGCAGCCTGGAGTGCTGTGACGCGGCAGCAGGCTACACTTCGCACCCGGTGGCGGGGAACGGTCCTTCCATGCCGGAAAGCGAGACCTGAACGGAGCCCGCTGCACCTACTGGGATCTTCTACAGTGCATTCGCCATCGGTAAGCGGGCTGAGTGGCGGGACGGCGATACCGGAGGAGGGTGCGGCGGCACTTGGGGGACGCCATTGCAGTTACTGACGACAAGGAGCGTTGGCCTGCTTTGTTGCTGCGGCGGTGCGAGAGGGGTGCCCTGTGGTGCAGTCGTCCTGAGACTCGAGTCACCCTCCGGGACTGTGCCTGCCTGCTGCATGTTACAATTGAAGCTCCGCGGAGGGTGAGGCGCGCCCGCCATTTTGGACCGCCGGAGGGCTTCTTTTCCCTACTGAGTTATTGCCGCCTGGAGTAGAGACACGAGCGACGGCGGAATTGTGCGGTCTGTATCCCCAGAGGGATAAGTACTGAGTGGGGGCTGCTTGGCACGGCGTCTCCGCCTGGGTGACGGCGGCGGAGGTAGGTGCTGCTGCGGAACATTGAAGCCCTTGGTGGAGCTGCGGCAGAGTGTGTTGAGGTGCTCCTGCCCGTTGTGAAGACTTGTGCTGGGGACCCCCCGCTCGGGAAACACAGCAACTTTGGCAAGTGAATCCCACAAAAAACACAGCTACAGAGGAGTGCTTAATACTGGCGACAGTGGTTTTACACCTTGCCCTGCTGGATTCTTCATGTGGCGGCTGGCGCGGTGCCCTGGGCCCCTGGTCTTATGAGGAGATGCTGGAGCTGGGTGTGTACTCCTGAGACCCCGTGCGGAGGGTAATCGGCGTCAGACTGACGATTGACTGTCCCGTCCACTTTGTGTCTGCAGTAAGACCTGTGCCGTGGTGGAACCACGTCCCTGGGGGCCTGTGACTGCTACACAGTGGGTTGCCTGGAGAGACGACCTGCGACATATCACTTTGCCTCAACAACTGCTGCCTAAGGTGAGCGGCGCGTTACCGGAGTGGGTCACAGTTCAGCTTGATATTCTGCCTGGACCACTAGGAGGGCTACTTTGGCAATGGGCAAGGTAGACAGAACGCAACCAAAACTTACGTTCGATCAAAAGAAATCTAAGGGGCGCGACGACACTGCAGATGACGGCGAAAATACGCAGGAACTGCCTCCAGATGATACAGAGGGAGACATACGTACTATGCTTGCTGCGATGGAAAAGGGTCTGCAAAGTAGCCTTTCAGTTCTTGGCTCTAAGATGGACTCTCTTTCCTACCGCATGGACAGAATGTCTGAGAGGTTGGACAAACACGCACAGTGGTTAGATATGACGGAACGCCGGGTCACGGAAGCACAGACGTCGCTGGACGCCGGCCACATACAGTTGGGGAAAGTGATGCATGTGCTACAGGACAAAACGGAGGACCTGGAAGCGAGGTCTCGGCGCTGCAACCTCAGAATCACGGGCCTTCCGGAGTCGACCCTGACCGGCAATATGGAACAGTTTGTAGAAAAATTGCTTGTCACGCTTCTTGGTAACAAGACTTTCTCAGCCATGTTTGTTGTTGAAAGGGCGCACCGTTCTCTGGGTCCTCGTCCGGCGCCTGGCACTCAGCCGAGACCGATCATAGCGAAGCTTCTTAACTACCGTGACAGAGACTCAGCACTGAAGGTTGCCAGAGACAAGCAACCACTGCAATATGAGGGCTCTACTATATCGCTGTTCCCTGATTTCACAATAAAAGTACAAGAGGCGCGTCGGCAGTTTGCCCCTTTGAAGAAGCAGCTCAGGGAGAATAACATTGACTATGCCATGCTATACCCTGCCAGGCTCCGGGTTAATCGTCAAGGCCAGTCACGCATCTTCACGGACCCGAAAGTTTTGCAGAAGGCTATAAAGGAATGGTCTAAAAACAAATGTCGCAGCCCGGAGAATGCCTCCTTAGAAGGAGCGGAGGGTGGCAGACTGGACGACCAGGACTGATACTCGGTCTGCTCTATATTCAGATAAGATTTTCACTCATGGGGCTACTGCTGAAGGTCCGATTAGACTTAAGTGGGGAATGTATGCACTGAAGTGACTTTGTATCTTTTAATGTTTTTGCTATCAATGTAGGGAGTCTATAAAGATATTGTTGGAGGCGGGAGGTGGCTGCTGCAGAGGATTCATCGGGTTGTTGTCCACTACCGCTATGACACATGTTGCCGGGGTGGAGATTTACGATCCTATATCTGCTTCAGATGTTACATATCCTGTTGATGGCTTGCGGAGCAGAGGCCAGATCTAGTCTCTTTCAGATTTCTAAGTGTAGGGCGTGCTACCTCTGCCCGCGAGTGTAACGCACATTTGGGGTATTGAGTTATGGAGGGTGGGGGGATGGGACCTCTTAACGCATTGTTGAGCTGTATACACTTGCTGTTTTTTTTCAGGATGGTTCAGGAGGTCCGATTACTAGTTTTCCATCTAGGTTCAGTTGGGGTTTGCCTGGCGTGGGTGGGGGGCGGGACGGGTTGGGGTCTTATGTGGAATGACTGACTATAGACACTACTCACTATTCTTTTCGACTGCGCAAGTTGTAGGTTCCTATGGCTAACACTGATAGGTTGACACCACATGCTAATGGTACAGCTGGTAGTTCTACCCGCAGGGAGGTTTCACATGGTAAAATACGGGCTCTCACATGGAATGTGCGGGGTCTTAATAACCACAGGAAACTACGTAAGGTCCTAGCATATTTGACATGGCATGAAATTGACGTTGCTTTATTGCAAGAAACACACTTGCCTCTTACTAGCCCCATGCTTCAACGTAGGGGTGTGCAGGGATTCGCGCATGCTGCGGGTTTTACCACGCATGCCCGAGGGGTGCTTACATGGGTTCGCCCAAAGGCTTCACTCACGCTCGAACCTTTGGTTACGGATGTTGATGGCAGATATGTGATTTCCAGATGTCGGGGGAGGGGTTTGGACATTCTTATTATTAATATTTATGGACCCAACTACGACAATCCTGACTTCTACTCTGCTTTGTCTGATAGGGTGCGTGGTTTTGGGACGGTACAGCAACTCTGGGGCGGTGACCTAAATTTAGTTCTGAACCCTGAGCGGGATCGCTCGGGAGGACCGGCTAGGCATGTCACAGCAGCGGCTAGAACGCTCTCAGATATCATGGTGCAAATGGACTTACATGACGTATGGAGGCAGAGGTTCCCTGACAAAGGGGGATATACGCATTATTCAGCATACCATGATCTCCATACACGTATAGACTACTGGTTAGCCACCGGACAGTTGTATGACCATACGAAAGCATGTGAAGTGCTGCCCCGTACGCTTTCGGACCATTCCCCGGTTTTGGTGGTGTTAGATGCCCCCCCTGAAAACTATTCCCCCCTACACTTGGAGGTTCCCCCCATACTCATTGTTGGATGAGGTGTTCAAGGCGGAGCTAGCTGAAGCGATTAAAACTTATTTTGATAAAAATGTGGGCTCTGTGGAGAGTTTTCAGGTGGTGTGGGAAGCATTCAAGGTGTATATTCGTGGAGTCTAATGTCCAAGCACTCAGGGGTTCTAAAGGCGTTACGCAAGAGGCTTGTAGACTTGGAGGCCACCTTGGCCATTCTTGAGGCGCGACTTCAACAAGGCACAGATGATGAGGTACTGAGAGAATTCAAGGCCCAACTAGAGGAGTTCCATGACACGGCGGATGCTGAAATTAAGCATCTTAGAAAATATGCCACTGCTCGCACATATGGGGAGGGTGAACGTCCGGGCAGGGTGCTGGCTCAGTTATTAAAGAAGCGGCATGGATACTCTGCCGCGACTGAACTTAAGTCTGCGGAAGGTGCGCTACTTACTGATGACACTGCCATAGCAGAGAGATTTCTGCAGTTTTATTCGAGTCTATATGCTTCACGTAGTTCAGGCACGGAGAAGGAAATTTTGGAATATTTAACATATATTAAGCTGCCCTGGCTGACTAATACGCATCGTGAATTCTTGATGCGGCCGTTGGAGAGAGAGGAGATACTTCTGGCTATTGCCAATATGAAGTCAGGTAGTGCCCCGGGGATAGATGGCCTGACTGTATCCTTCTATAAGACATACCTAGATCTGTTGTTACCACACTTGACTACCCTATTCGAAGATATGTGTGTGTCGGGTACGATGCCGCCCTCAATGAGAGAGGCTATTATTGTAGCAATACTTAAGCCGGGTAAATCTCCTGAGGAGTGTTCGTCATACCGTCCACTCTCTTTGCTCAATGTTGACACTAACATTTTTGCTAAGATCCTGGCGAATAGATTGGTCCCACTGGTCCCAATATTGGTAGCGATACCAAAGGGGATGATGGACGGAGCGTTAGAGCAAATCAAACACTCACCCCCAGTCAACTGATCTGGGTTTAATCCATCATCATTCTTTAGCTCACTTCACCACCCCAGTTCAGACATGGCCATATGCAAATCAGTCTGACCCTGTGCCTCATGGGAACAGTCCAGCCCGAACTGCCAAGCCATGTCTTCCCTGGACCGGAAACAAGCATCCTGGGACCGGTTTCGGGTTCAAAACCCTCATCAGCCAGGCTATCTTGAATCCAGTGGCAAAGTGAGCAAGGGACCCATGTCTGGGCATACCCTGCCAAGTTAGGGCGAACAAAGCGATACCAAAGGGGATGATGGACGGAGCGTTAGAGCAAATCAAACACTCACCCCCAGTCAACTGAATATTGGTAGCTCCAGAGCAGGCAGGGTTTGTTCCGGGTCGAAACCTTACTTATAATTTACGCACGGTATTTGGCGCCCTCCAGCACACTAAACCGGACATTTCAGCAATAGCGGTGTTTCTAGATATGGAGAAGGCCTTCGACTCTGTTGAATAGCCCTTCATGAGACAGGTTTTATTGCGGATGGGGCTGGGGGAGGTCTTCTTACAGTTGCTAGGGGTGCTGTATAGTTCACCCACGGCCAGAATAAAAATTGGAGACCTGGTGACAGACTCTATCAGTATTACTACGGGTACGCGACAGGGCTGTCCGCTTTCCCCGATTCTTCACGCACTGGTGGCGGAGCCCTTAGCCTGCGCGCTCCGTGAATACCATAGATATAAAGGTATATGTGTACCGGGCTACGAACTTATAGTCTCGACTTACGCGGATGACACGCTCCTTTACATTCGCGATCCCGAACGGCATCTCTCATCTGTTTTGCAAGAAATAGTTCGATTTGGGGGGGTTTCAGGGCTGCGAGTTAATTGGTCAAAGTCCATCATTTTTCCTCTGACCCCGTCCACAACTCGATTTGACCCTGATTATCCGCTACAGTGGACAACAGACCCAGTTCGATATCTTGGTATTCAGGTGCACTCGGAAGTCGTTTTTAGGGAAAATTACGGCGTGCTGGTTAGTAAACTAGAAGAGGACGTGGAAAGTTGGATTCGTTTGCCTTTGTCTCTCCTAGGTAGAATCTCTATAATGAAAATGGTGATACTCCCTCGTTTTCTGTTCCTTTTTACAAACATTTCAATGGTCCTTCCAAGTGTGTTTTTTAAGCGGCTTTCCACTATTCTGGTAAAGCTGGCCTGGGCGGGCAAACAACCGAGGGTTAAGTGGCAAATTCTCACGTTACCTTACCATATGGGAGGACTAGGGGCACCTGATTTAGATCTTTATTATAGAGCAGCGCTGTGTGCACATGCTTTCCTTTGGATATACGGCTCGCCAGACATCCCTCATCTACGCATTGATAGGGAGGTTGCTTCCCCCCGCCCCTTGCCTATGCTGCTTTTTTCGCCCCCCGACCGCAGGACTGGTATACTAGACTCGATCAATGCGACCACCCATGCCTGGCATCACCTCCTAAAGTTGCAGGCAGGGGCTATCTTGTACTCGCCTCTGGCTCCCCTAGAGTGGTGTCATTGGTTACCGCCGTGTAGGGACGGGGGGGTTGTTCGGGCGCTTAATTCCATTGAAATCAGTACTGTAGGGGACTTATTTGAGGGAGGCACAGCAAAAAACTGGGAAACTGTAACAGTGGGTGCAGTTAGGCCCACTCTTCTCACCAAGTTTCAATTTCATAGAACCAGACATGCATTACTTCAGCTATTGGGGAGTGATCTGGCGGAACCGAGAGAACTGACTGTCCTTTCTTTAGTTATAAAAACTGGCGAACCAACGAGACTAGTTTCTAAAATTTACAAACACACTATGGCCTATAAGGAGAATTATTTTACTAAGGCCCGCTTGGCATGGCAAAGGGATCTGAATAAGGATATAGACGACGCTATGTGGACATACTGTTGCACCAATACGAAAAGAGTTTCCCTTAATGGTAGACACCGACTGATACACTTCAAATATCTCAATAGAGTTTACTACACCCCGGAAAGACTTTGCAGGTATGGTCTGAGGGAAGAATCGAGGTGCGAGCGCTGCAACGAGCAGGTGGCCGACTTCATGCATTTGGCATGGTTCTGTCCGGGGATCGCGAAATTTTGGGAATGTGTATTTTCAGAAATGGCTGCGATTAGAGGGTGTGCGCTTGAGCCGGAGCCGGCTCTGGCGCTGCTGGGTTACTCTAAACCTTTGCCTACAGGGATGCGTAGGTTAGTGGACATGGGGCTGCAGATGGCCAAGCGCAGAGTGGCGATTTGTTGGTCAAAAGGGCCGCTGCCTACGACTGCCCAATGGGCATCTGATATGCTGTACTGTTGCACCCAAATGGAGTACTATAGTGATCTCCTCCCTCCCCGCAATAGACCTAAGAACTTTTGGGCGCTGTATAGTGCGTACAGAGCTGCTAAAGAAGGCGGTAATGAGACTGCTGAGGGAGAGAGCCACGCACCGAGTATACCCAACCCCGTAGTATAGTTACTCTGTTGCGCACCTTAGCAGGGACGGTCGCCCCATAGTGAGAATGTTTGCAGCGTGGGGATATGTGAAAAACCGCTAGTTTTTGTGATAATTTGAGATTTGGGGTCTAATATTCATCAAACACTTTGCTTGTGGGAGAGCACAGAATGATACTGACTTGATATGGAGTGCTACTCGTCTACTGTACCCTATCGCCTTGGAACGTAAGACTGTTAGTAATTACTGCTAATGTAATGTCATGAAAGTGAGAAAGTGTCCTTTGTTTACTGTATTGTTAAGATACGATGGTTTGAAATGCAAAATAAATAAATTTAAAAAAATTCAATTGATATAGCTAAAAAGACTAACCTATTTGATTTTACCTTGCCCTGGGCAGACAAAGAATGTTTAACTCGCAGCAACCATCGTTTGTTATGCTACTGCTCCGTTAGTGTGCCAGCATGCGTGCTCCTATTGTTTTCCAAGCTCTGTATTGTGGAGATAACATTTGGATTTTGTAATCCCTGATTTAAGAATGAGTCTTCAGCATTATTATTTGTACTTTCATACAAAACAAAACTATGAACTTGATAATAACTAAAAATCTCTGTGCACACTGTAGTATAATAGGTGTAAACTTTCTGTCCACTTGTAAGCTGATTCATCTAGAGTTGATATAAGTTGGGAAATCCCCAATACCAGGGTTGTTGTAAGCCAATTATGGGCCGCACACCTGTTGTGTTACAACGGCTCCTGGATGCCTTCGTATCCTTCATGGAGGGGCTCGATATGAGGATTAACATCAGCAAATCATTTGTAATGTCCTGCGGATACAGGAAGGCACAGAAGCCTACTTTTATGCTCCACGTCACTCCTGTCAAACACATGGACAATTTTAGCTATTTAGGAGTCACGTTTAACTGCAGGGGATCCTGGCAGCCAGAGATGGAAATTAGGAACAACCAACTGGCAAGGAGCATTACGCTTAGGTTAAAGATCACTTGCCCATATGTTGCCATATACCACACAAAATGTGTTTGCGTAGCAACATATGGGGCCGGAATTCGGGGTATACAGGCGGCACCCCTCCTACAAGTAATGGAACATAAATCTACACAACTCTTACTGGCCTCTGCCAGCGTCCACCAGATCCTTAATTACTCACAGGGAACTAGGGCTTCTACATATTGAAGACGTCCTTAAACCTGCCCAATGATGTTATGGCATAGGGTCTAGACTAACGAGACCCTCCTCGTTAATAGATTGTTAATTGAGGATTGTTTGACCCTGTCCCGAGGACTAGAGATTCTGTGGTTGAGGGAAATCAGGGACTTGGCCACGGCTCTGGGTAGGCAGGATTTGTTTCTAGAACCCCAATGTTCTTTGCCGATGCTAGACAAAAAAAATACTTTGAGTGTTACAGCCACTGGGAGGAAGTGAGATGGACAAGGGCATCAGCACTCTCTACTGTGGCTTCATATATGCAACTCACCCCCACTAGGGATATTCAGCCATTTTTGTTGTATAACACATCACATTAGCAGCATTTTATCATTCTTAGATTTCGGCTAAGGGGCCGATTACGATGTCGTTCGGAAAGGCTCCGAATGGGATTCGGCATTGCAGAATCTGATTCGGAACCCTTGTTTCCGAATGAATCATACACATTTCCCAACTACTGATTACGATGCCCGAAAACCGTTCGGGGAGTCCGAATCGATTCCGAAAGGCATTCGGACAGCCCGAATCGATTCCGAAAGGCATTCGGACAGCCCGAAACTTTCGGAGCCAAATCGTACAGCTCTAGGGACACGGGTTCTGAACGACAGATTACGATGACCGATTTGGACAGCCGTTCCGATTCGGTCTGCCCGACACGAAACGGCTGTCGGAATCTGTATTTGGGGGCCCGTTGCAGGCCCCCCTTCACCCAGAGGCCTCCGATTGGGGACCGTGGGGGTACCCAAGGGACCCCTCTTCCCAACCATGCACAATGTGGCAGGCACCATGGGGTGCCCGCCACAGGGTGCAAGGTTTTCCCCAACCACCCCTTTTTAGGTCTCGCCTGGCGGTAGCAGCGCACATGCGCTGCTCTCGCTATGCAAGGGCTTCTTGGAATCAATACGGTTCCAGAAGTCATGTGTCCGCTCCGCCTGCAGTTGTCATTGGCGTGCGTCGTTTCTCGTCAGTAATTATGCTGAACATACTTCGTTGATTGCACTGGAGGGTTTTTAGTCCCTCCTGGTTGCCACCCTGTCCGCTTTAGGCCACGCCCACCGGGATAGGATGTTTTACTGGCGGCGTGAGACGGCGGCTTTAATATTTACTCGTGGCACTTTTTTTTTTACTATTGCTTGCGTCTGCGTGTGGGGTGCATTTACCACTATTGGGTGATGTTTAACTGAATGTTTTGTTTGATATCGGCTTTGTTATTTGAAATCTTTTTATACGCTTCAGTTGCTTTATATTTACACACAAAGCGCTCGCTGCATGCCGCGCCGTCGCGCTTTAACTTTAAATATTGTAAAGCTTTATATTTACAAAAAGCGCTCATGCACGGTCGCGCTTTGATTTTAAATATGGTGGCAGCACCTCTTGTGCAGTTGCTTTATATTTACACACAAAGTGCTCTATGCATGCCGCGCCGTCACGCTTTAACTTTAAATATTGTAAAGCTTTATATTTACAAAAAGCGCTCATGCACGGTCACGCTTTGATTTTAAATATGGTGGCAGCACCTCTTGTGCAGTTGCTTTATATTTACACACAAAGCACTCGCTGCATGCCGCGCCGTCGCGCTTTAACTTTAAATATTGTAAAGCTTTATATTTACAAAAAGCGCTCATGCAGGGTCGCGCTTTAATTTTAAATATGGTGGCAGCACCTCTTGTGCAGTTGCTTTATATTTACACACAAAGCGCTCGCTGCATGCTGCGCCGTCGCGCTTTAACTTTAAATATTGTAATTTTTTTTAAAATAGTGTATAAGAAGCCATGGAGCAGGGTGCTCGATCATCCAACCGGTTCATCTGTCTTGCAGTGCGTATAGTGGCTCGTAGAAAGCATTCCAGCAGTGTTGGGGGATGGTGACTGCTAGGGAGACACAAGCATGGTGACCGCTAGGGAGACACACGCATTCCAGCAGTGTCGGGGGATGGTGACTGCTAGGGAGACACAAGCATGGTGACCGCTACGGAGACACACGCATTGCTCCAGAGGGGTGGTGACTGCTAGGGAGACACAAGCATTGTCCTGGTTTTGACTGTTTTCCAGGAGTTTATTTGAAGGCACAAGCGTGCACTGCCCGGCTAAACATGACAACGTTTTGTGTGCTGAAGGTGGTAGCCTTCACTCTGTAGGTAACAAGAACTTTAATATAGCACTTCATGCCACATTTCTGCCATGTCTAAGTACTGTGAATAATGTGTGTTACCATATTGATATCGACCTCAGAAAGAGGGAAGGCTGAGTTGGCCCTGCTGAGATTGGTACTTGTGACCTGTAGACGTCAGCTACAAGCTTATGACTCACTGAAATATCTCACCAGCTCGCACGGCCCACCTGTTAAGTGTATCAATGTCTAGATTTAATTAATCCCCTAGGCCGTTTATGGTGACTACAAATTAATTTATTTCCGGGAACATACATATTTAACAAGCATTGGCATAGCCAATAGGTCTCGCCTTTGGGACCTTATAAGTGTTTATGTCAGGTTTTCCGGGGCCTAGAGCGCCTACCAAATAGAAAGCTACAAGTTCCAGGAGGCATTCAGAAGAGGAGGAGTCAGCAGCTATAAAACAAAGCTGCGTGCACACGTGAGCGTGCGTAATTCTGGAGTCCACGTTTTGGTTTGAAAGAGACGGCGGAAGGAGAGGAGAAAGAGAAGCCCGTTTTCCTTTTTCTTTTGTGTGGTTAAAGGAAACCAAAGTGTGCTTCACACCGGATGGGTGAGTGCTTGGGCGGCGTTTACACCGGACGGTGAACGCGCGTCGATTTACAGCAGGAGGGGCAGGGGTGATTCTACCGCGGATGCCTCGTTTTGCAACTATTTTTGTTTTGTTTCTCAAGGACTGAGTTCTCGCTTTAGAACACAGCGGTTATTAAACCGTATTAGAGGAAATAGGGAACGAGGGACTAAAGCGCTGTCTTCTTTGGAGTGATATTGCAGACAAGTTTATGCGCTGTCTTCTTTGGAGTGGAATTTGCAAACAAACTATTATTTCATTTTTTGTGCTACTGTGTTCTATATATCTTAGTCCTAATCGTACATTTAAGTGACACTTTTGGGATTAGAGCCAACCAGCAGAACCGGATTATTCACCAGAACAGGAGTGTTTGTTCTTACTTGGAGATATGCAAGGACGTGCAAGGCTTTGGTGGATAAGGTAGTTATGGACATTAGTGAGACATTACTGAGAGTAGACATATCTGTGCTTGGGTGTTATTGATATATGTTGTTTTGTTTTCATAGGTTCTCATCCCTGCTGTTCCCTCCCTTTCCCTTTCCCTCACTTGATCGCCCTAACGCTCTGTGCAGGTGTAATCAGAGATTGGGGATGTCAAGGGGTGGACCCCGTATAGCATCATCCGGACCCTGAGGAGTACAGAACCTTGACAGTTTAGCCATGCAACAGTTGATGTTGTTGCACCAAGGATATTGTGCTGCATAACTAAATACTTATAAGGACGCAAAGGCGAGACCTATTGGCTATGCCAATGCTTTTTTCAATGGGAGCCTGTATTCTCGTTTGGAACACAGGCTCCCATTGAAGTCAATGCGAGTCTCACCGAACGATGTTGGGAAGCATCGTAATCGGTCGTACCCGATTCGTTCAGAAACGATTCCGAGAACGATTCATTCGGAACAGTTTCTGAATGACATCATAATCGGTCCCTTAGTCTTTTTTCATAGATTAGTCACCTTCCCTCAATGCAACGACTGGTCACATGACCTGTCACCTTGTCCATGCAATCAGAAATCGGCACAGAACACTTTACATGTCACGTTATTCTGCAATTTTTATTCTCAACACAGGTCCGCTGTTTTAAAACCATTGTTGGTTAGGTACTCTTTGTGCCATTGCACTGATGCACTGCACTTTCTTCAATCAGCTGGTTCAGAGGAGATTATGTTTACAGTATATACTTTTTTGAAGCTGATGTTAAGGGCAAGGAGATTGCTTGGATAACTTAATAATACGAAGGTGCTCCTCCGCATGTTGGATTTAACACCTTATGTATGAAGTCCAAATACCTTGATAGGGCTGTGATGTACAGAGCTAACAGAAATTGACTACAAGGACGGTATATGCTACTGGCCAAGATCACATTTATATTGTGTGAAGCAAATATTACCTTGATACCTTCCAGACTCGCCCATACTTTTTAGAAACTCGTGTAACTTGCATTGGATGCTATTTTATGCACTGTATTTGGTGACAGTGTTTTTATTGTATGATGAGTATTTTTATCCATGGATTTTTAGATGCAATTGTACAATTTTATGATGTCCTGTTGTATGTTATTGCACTGCACTTTTGTGGCCTATTTTAATATAACAGAATAAAGTTAACTGAACTGATATAAGTTAAAAGAGACAGAGATGTTTGCTTTTAAGTGCCATGTGCTTATGCAAACGGTTTTCGACTCTCCGCGACCATCTTTGGTCAGACTACTGCTCCCTTATTGTGCAGATATACGTGTTCCTGTAGTTTACCTAGTTCTACTCTGCGGAAGACAAAATACCCAGCAGAAATAATACAAATGAATGCAAGTATATTTCCTTCTTATGGTTATGTCTCTGCAGATTCCCATATTACAAAGATTCCGACAGCAGTCACCTTGCAATAGAAAGGGTTGAGGTCCCAATCCATGGTTTAATCCATAAAGTATTGAGGACTGCTGTACCAAATGACGCCTGCTACATTGTATCCAGGTCTCTACCCTTACCTGGGGTGCTGACATGCCTTCCTCCAAGGGAGGAAAAATCCACTGAACATCGGGTAATCCAAAAGAGGGAGAGACCCACGCATAATAGGGCCCCTCTCTCTCAGGAGACACATATTTTAAATGCTTTTTGCTTTGGCTCCAGGGTGGAGATCAGCCACTTATCCCTTCAAATTTCTTCCACCTCTCTCCCTTTCGGGGACCCGAGGAAAGTCCACCAGACAACAGGGAATGTAAAAAGAGGTGGGGGTTGGCGACTCCCCTGGCACAGGGGCGAGAGTTTATGTTTTTTCCCCACAGGGGAGGAAAAAGCTTACTAGAGGCTTGTTGGAGTGTTCAACGAGCTGCATTTAATGCAGCACAGCCATATCATCAGGTTCTCTCGCTGACATCATCTGTAAGGTGTATGCATTGTGCAAAATGGTGTTCTTAATCAGCTGTGCCATGATCTTTTCACAACAATGCACATTTTTCCGCAAACTATTTGTTTGAATAGACTGGACAGAAAGTTACTTGAGTTAGCCTTTTGTGACTGATCTGGAATATTCCTGGAGGTCAAAGCACTATCAATGTTTCCATACTGAAACTGTCCCACCACTCCCCGAGCTTAAAAGGATACTTTCGAAGGTGCCACTCCCCCACACAGGCCCACCAGTTTTTTTTTATATATACAGTATAAATTAAGTTCCAACAAATAGAAACAAAATACATGAATTGAGTGAGCAATAACAGTAAACACACTCAAATCCAATGCCAGTAAAGCACAACACATTCACTGACAGTAAAGCACAAACACACATCCATCCAATAAATATAACATTAGTTTAACCCTTCTAGTGCAGACGACGTGACCGACATTCTGTCAGCACTACCTATGTAATGGAAAGGGTGTAAAGGTCACGTCCTGGTGTGGGATGCATTGAAGACCGTTGTACTTCCACAGTGCCACTCCCAAACAGAATTCCTCCCGAAGCCATACTTGATCCCTGATCAGGCATCCCTTTGGACCATCCTGAAAATATGCGTGCTTGGGGCTCACATTCCGCTAATAGAAATCCCATTAAGAAGGGCACAGAGACTCTCCAAACCCAAGCTGCTCTCCAAATATAATTCTTTCTGGGGTACCCATAGTTGGTCTCTTTTGTTGGCACTGAATATCATCAAAAATTCCCTTGGCTTAGTAGGTTTTCTTATTCCTTATAAGTCGCACATGAAGCGTGGCTACACAAAGACAGGTTGTGACAGTGTATAGTCATGTCCTGTTCCAACAGGGCTGCTCTAGCTGTCCTGGCTCCAATGATAAAATTCTTGCTTGTGTTATGCAACAGCAGTGGTGGTTCCTCCGCTATGGTGGAGGAGCGTCGCCCCACTGCTTTCTCGCAGTGCACGAAGCAAAAACATAAAATAGTAATAACTTTTAGTTATTACCATTTTATGTTTTCTTTGCCGGCGGGCGAGTGGGCGTGGTTGCTCTGTTTATGGAGCAGGGCAGGGGAGGAGTGATTTGCCCACTCCTGAGTGCGCAATGACTGTTTAGTTGGCCCTCTCGGGCCGCCCAAACCAGTCATGTGCACTTTCCCCTTCTCCATGCAGGCTGCATTGCAGCCTGCATTGAGAACATGCCCATCTCGCCAGCCCCTGGCTGAGCGCCGTGTCACGGAGCTCAGACCAATCACAACGCTGCATTGCAGCTTAGGGGAGGGAGCCTGGCTGCCTGCTTCCTGTTCTTGTCGGAGGCAGGAGAGCAGGAGCAGAGAAGATGAGGAACCCAGCCTCGAGGTACGTTTTTTTTTATTTTTTATTATGACCCATGTGTGTGTGTGTGTGTGTGTGTGTGTGTGTGTGTGTGTGTATATATATATATATATATATATATATATATATATATATATATATATATATATATATATATATATATATATATATATATATATATTTATATAGCTACAGCAAAAACTGCTGAATGGAATTACACCAAATTTGTCAGGAAGCTAGATTTTGGTCTGCAGATTGTGCTTTTTAGGTCTCGCTGGCGTTGGAGCGCGCATGCGCTCCTTGCCTCGAGACTTATAGTGAACAAGTCAGTTTCAAGAGGGGACTCGAAGCCCCGCCCCTCATTTTCATTGGGTAGCGTCAGCGTTTATGTTAAACGCTGGCTTCCCATTGAAAAGGAGGGTTTTAGGTTGCCTCCCTTTGGCTTTTTGTTCCGGCCCACTTGGACTGGCTCGCCTGCATTACGGCTGTCGTGACGAAGTTTCTTATCAGAAGCTTTGTCACGCTGCCATGCACGTGCCAGTCCGGCTCTCTGATTGGGCCAGACAAAAAAGGAGACATGGCGCCGCGTGTTTATTTTTGCACCTCGCTTTCACTTTAAAGTGAAAGCGCGATGCAAAAATAAACAGCGGATGCCTGTCAACCGAGGATGGGCAGTCGGTACCGGGGAGAGGGGGTGGGGGAGCAGGCTGTCTTGGGGAGCAGTGCGTTCAGTCGGTCTTGGGGAGCATGCCAGCAGCCTGTACTGGAGAGCGCTGTAGACAGTGTGTACCAGTGTGTCCTGGGGGAAGCCTGCCAGCTGTCTCTACCAGTGTAAGGAGGAGCAGTCGGTACTGGGAGGCAGTCTGTACCAGCGAGCAGTGTGAGCAGTCTGTACCGGGAGCAGTGTGAGCAGTCTGACTTAGGAAGACCTGGCAAGCACTCTGCACTGGAGAGTAGTAGAGACAAACTCATGCAGTCTCTTATGGGGTGCAGCACGAGCAGTCTCTACCGCGCAGCTGTCTGAGCAGTCTGTGTCCGGGGGAAGACTGTCAGCGGTCAGTACAGGGGAGCAGTCTGTACAGGGGAGCAGTATGAGCAGTCTGTACTGGGGAGCAGTGTGAGGAGTCTGTCCTGGGGAGCTGCCTGCAGTCTTCTATAGAGCAGTGTAGATAGACAACCGCACAAGTGTTAGGTCCTGAGAGAAGTCTGTCTGCTGTCTGTACTGGGAACGTGGCCTAACGGCCAGAGCTGCCGACTTTGAAGCTGGGGAACCGGGTTGGAGTCTCTGCGTCCGCTCAGCATCCTGTGATTCTGAGCAAATCCCGTAATCTCCTCGTGCCTAAAAAACGAATGTGTCCTTCTGTAATGGAATTGGTGCTCATGTAAAGCGCTCCGATACCTTCGCGTTGAGTTCGCACTATATAAAACAGCAACAAAATACGAGAGAACAGTGAGTGCTGCGGTCTGTACTAAAGAGCATGCTAGGTAGTTCATACCGTAGAGCAGTGAGTAACTGTGAGTTGAAAATGTGCATACCGTCTGCACAAGCACCCTGCCCTTGAAAGTAGTGCTCGCTGTCTGTACAGCCGTATGTGGCTGCAGCACGTCATCGGTGACAATTTCTGCCAGCCCCAGACTATTTACCGAAAGGTGCACGCGTAACCTATCACCACTGTAATGATAACTATTGTATATAGCGCTTGATGCTGCCCTTCTAATTTTTATAAGCGCTTTAAACAACAGGTGTGAGTAGTAGTTAATGTAATGTTATTCAGTGCACCGATTGGAAACTCTCGACTTTATATCGCTGCATTACTTCGCTTATGGAGTTCAGTGCATTGAGGTGTCCTGGCAGCTAGGCGCATCAAGCACCCCCTCACCACAACCGTGACATGATCCGACCCTGCTGCGTGTCACACACTAAAGAGGGTTGCAGGAGAGGCCATACATGAAAGGTCACTGCACCAGAGGTGCGCCGTGGGGGCAGGTTAGTGGAGGGTCACAGGGCGAACAGGTCACATACCAACCACTTCTGTGTCCGTGCTGACCCGGTCCAGTCACACTTTTCAAGCTACTTCCTCGACCAATTAGAGTGAGCTAAGCGTGTGCAGTTGAATCACAGCAGTGGGAGCGGAACCAAAACTACAACTCCCAGAGTGCCTCACTGATTAAATTAAACCCATTACTGGAAGCTTAGACGCAACTAGTCGCCATATAGATGACCCGAGGGAAGTGTGCACGTGAGGGTGTCGCACACAGTAAAGATCACTTCTACGAAAGGCACAAAGGGGAAGTTAGACAGTAAAGGACACTTTCGTGTCATTTCAGGATAGATGCGAAGCAGGGCTTTAAGTGGGATGAAAAAACTGGGGGGTCTCTCAAAGGGGCGTGGCCAATGTAAGTAGGGGCGTGGCTTAAAAACACCTAAGCTAAAAATCTGTGCTTAGCATAGTGTGCCGCCAGATTTGTATTTTGCGGTTTCTGTCATTGCACCCAGCTATATGATACAAGTAACATCATACCTACAACAAGTCAGGACTATTTGCTCCCTCCCTCCCCTGACGCTCAGTGTTTACATTTTATATTGAGCCTTTTTTGTCATTAACCCCTTCGCTGCTATGCCTTTTCCCCTCCTGTGCTAAGCCTTTTTTTGGCTATTTGGGGTAGTTCGTGCTTAGGCCCCTGTAACTTTTTGACCACATAAACTATCCACACCAAATTTGCGTCCTTTTTTTCCAACATCATGGGGATTCTAAAGGTACCCAGGGTTTGCGGATTCCCCTGGAGGGGACCCAGAAATTAGCCAAAATACAGCTAAATTTTGTTTTTTTTTGGAAAAATGCGAAAAGAGGGCTACAGATGAAAGTGTCTAGTTTTTTCCCTGCAAATGGCATCAAAAAAGGGGTTGTGGTGCTGAAATCACCATCTTCCCAGCTTTCAGGGACAAGCAGACTTTTGTCAGAAAACCAAAATTTTTTACACAGTTTTGCCATTTTTCTGGGACATAGCCTATTTTTGCTATTTTTGTGCTTTCAACCTCCTTCCAGTTAATGGTAGAAATGGGTATGAAAGCAATAATGGATCCTGGAAAGCCATACATTTCTGAAAAGTAGACAAAATTCTGAATTCATCAAAGGGTCATTTGTGTAGATCCTTCAAGTTTTCTTTATAGAAACAAACTGTTAAATATAGGAAAAATTGAAAATTAGTTGAAAAAAATCAGCCATTTGTGTCAACGTTTTCACCTGTAACTTCTTCTAATTATGACAGCTATTTGAAAGCAATATACCGTTACATCCGCTGGACCTTTCTGGTTGTGGCGATATATAGGACTTGTAGGTTCACCAAGAACCCGACGAACCCAGAGCCAATAACTGAGCAGCGTCTTGCCATGGTTTTTTATTATGTACCGGGTATATAGCAATTATTCTGGGAAAATTTATACATGGAAAAATCGGTATGAAAGACACCTATGTATTTCTGAAATGGGAACAAAATATAGAGTTTAGAAATAGTAGATATTTGCACATTTCCGTTTTGGGAGTACCCATACTAGCATTAGAATTATAGGACATTTTTCAAAATGACTTCTTTTTTACACATTGTCTTTCATTTGGAAGGCAGAAATGCATCAAAAGTCAATAGATAATAACAGTTGCTCTACAATTTTCTGTTACCCTAAGTCTCCCGATAAAAATGGTACCTCACTTGTGTGGGTAGGCCTAGTGCCTGCGACAGGAAACGGCCCAAAACGCAACGTGGACCCACCACATTTTCACAGTGAAAAATGACCCTTTTTTTGCAAAGTGCCTAGCTGTAGTTTTTTAACCCTAGCTCTGCCGGCACCTAGGGAAACCTAGCAAACCTATACATTTTTGAAAACTAGACACCCAGGGGAATCCAGGATGGGGTGACTTGACTGGCTCTCACCAGGTTGTGTTACCCAGAATCCCTTGCAAACCTAAAACATTGTCCAAAAAAACACATTTTCCTCACTTTTCTGTGGTGGAAAGTTCTGGAATCTGCGTGGACCCACAAAATTCCACCTAGCCCGCGTTCCCCAATGTCTTCCGAGAAAAATGGTACCTCACTTGTGTGGGTAGGCCTAGTGCCCACGAGAGGAAACAGCACAAAACGCAACGTGGACACACCACATTTTCACAGTGAAAAATGACCCTTTTTTTGCAAAGTGCCTAGCTGTAGTTTTTGAACCCTAGCTCTGCCGGCACCTAGGGAAACCTACCAAACCCACACATTTCTGAAAAGTAGACACCCGGGGGATTCCAGGGAGGTATGGCTTGCGTGGATCCCCCAACGTTTTCTTATCCAGAATCCCCTGCAAACCTGCAATTTTGCTGAAAACAAAATCACTTTTTTCACACATTATTGTGTGGGAAAGTTGTGGCATCACCGGGCTGACACAAATTTCCTACCACCCAGCATTGCCCCAGGTCTCCCGATAAAAATGGTGCCTCACTCGGGTGGGAGGCCCAAGTACCCGCGACAGGCAAGGGCCCAAAACGTATTGCGGCGACATCAAAAATGCCTATCACAAAACGACCTGATTTTGCAAGGGGGGTCCCATGACTTTTTGGCCCGGGGCTCGGCGGCCACCTAGGGAAACCTACCAAACCCACACATTTCTGAAAAGTAGACACCCGGGGGATTCCAGGGAGGTATGGCTTGCGTGGATCCACCAAGGGTTTCTTACCCAGAATCCCCTGCAAACCTGCAATTTTGCTGAAAAAAAAATCACTTTTTTCACACATTTTTGTGTGGGAAAGTTGTGGCATCACCGGGATGACACAAATTTCCTACCACCCAGCATTCCCCCAGGTCTCCCGAGAAAAATGGTGCCTCACTCGGGTGGGAGGCCCAAGTACACGCGACAGGCAAGGGCCCAAAACGTATTGAGGCGACATCAAAATTGCCTATCAGAAAACGACCTGGTTTTGCAAGGGGGGTCCCATGACTTTTTGGCCCGGGGCTCGGCGGCCACCTAGGGAAACCTACCAAACCCACACATTTCTGAAAAGTAGACACCCGGGGATTCCAGGGAGGTATGGCTTGCGTGGATCCCCCAACGTTTTCTTACCCAGAATCCCCTGCAAACCTGAAATTTTGCTGAAAAAAATCACTTTTTTCACACATTTTTGTGTGGGAAAGTTGTGGCATCACCGGGATGACACAAATTTCCTACCACCCAGCGTTCCCCCAGGTCTCCCGATAAAAATGGTGCCTCACTCGTGTGGGAGGCCCAAGTACCCGCGACAGGCAAGGGCCCAAAACATTTTGTGATAGGCAATTTTGATGTCGCCTCACTAGGTTTTGGGCCCTTGTCTGTCGCGGGTACTTGCCCCAGCCACGCGTGTGAGGTACCATTTTTATCGGGAGACCAGGGGGAGCAGAAAGGCTGTAATGGTGGCAGGGATGTGGGCATTGGCGTGCCCACTTCGGGCAGCCCCCACCCTAAAAACAAATGCGCAAAAAAAAATCCCTGGCGTCAAGTGGGCTTTCTGCCGCCCCGGGGGGGCAGATTGGGGGCTACTGCCCCCATCTGCCTCCCAGGGGGGGCAGAAAGGCTGTAATGGTGGCGGCGGGGTGGGGGCATTGGCGTGCCCATTTTGGGCAGCCCCCACCCTAAAAAAACATGCACAAAAAAAATCCCTGGCGTTTAGTGGGCTTTCTGCCCCCCCAGGGGGGGCAGAAAGGCTGTAATGGTGGCGGCGGGGTGGGGGCATTGGCGTACCCATTTTGGGCAACCCCCACCCTAAAAAAAAATTGCATAAAAAAAATCCCTGGCGTTTAGTGGGCTTTCTGCCCCACCGGGGGGGGCAGATTGGGGGCTACAGCCCCCATCTGCCCCCCAGGGGGGGGCAGAAAGGCTGTAATGGTGGGGGGGGGGTGGGGGCATTGGCGTGCCATTTTCGGGCAGCCCCCACCTTAAAAAAAAATGCGCCCAAAGAAATCCCTGGCATTTAGTGGGCTTTCTGCCTCCCAGGGGGGGCAGAAAGGCTGTAATGGTGGCTGGGGGCATTGGCGTGCCCGTTTCAGGCAGCCCCCACCCTAAAAAAATATGCACCAAAGAAAAATCCCTGGTGTCTGGTGGGCTTTCTGCCCCCCCCGGGGGGGGGCAGAAAGTCTGAACATTGCCAATTTTTGGGGGGGGAGCAAAAGCCCTTGCCCAAGGGGCCGCTCCCCCCTCCCTGGTGCCTTAGTGGGTGGATCCCTGCTTGGGGATCGCCCTCCTGGGGCGATCCCCAAGCAGGGATCCACTGGGAGGGGTACCATTGGAAAGGGAGATTCTCCCTTTCCAATGATACCTCTCCCGTCTTTCTACGTGCTCAGGGGGCTGAGATAGCCCCCTGAGCACGTAGAAAGTGAAACTGAAATGAGCCTAAAGGCTCACTTTAGTTTCGTTTTCAGTGAAATGAAGTCAGCGCGACGTGCGCGCTGATCTTCATTTCACTGAAAGGGGGCCTCGGGAGCTGGGGAAGCTCTTCCCCAGCTCCCGAGGCTGTGGGGGAGAAAAGGAAATCCCTCTGCTGTCTGCAGCAGAGGGATTTTGTGCCCCTGGCCTCATGACGGAATGGTTCCGTCATGAGCACAGGAGCACCGATGCTCATGACGGAACCATTCCGTCATGAGCATCGAAGGGGTTAAAATGCGTACAACATCCATGTCTCAGGCACGCTCAAGACATAGGAGACAACATCACGGCACACACTCCTTGCCTCTCCCTTTTGCTGTCCATGTTGTTACAGTGAAGTTGTGCCTTGCATACAACCAAAATAAACATAACATGGAGAGAATGGAGGAATTTTCATTTGTGAAAGCGGACTCTACTGCTCCATGAATCGCTGCTGCTCCGCACCACACAAGAAATGCGGCCACTGTACAATGTCGGCAACAAAAGGCAGAATGACTTCTCCTTTAAGCGTAGTGAGTCTGTGCTGATTCTTTGACCTTGGCTTCAATCAACATGAAAGCGTTTCCACAATGTAAGAAGCCACTTTTTTTTTTTACAGTTTTTTTTACTGAATTAATCAACAAAACAATGACGTGTCAATCTTTAAAGCCATATTTGAGGCTGTTTATACAGTTTAAGCTTGGTCTTCGCTATTCCACAATCCTGTTTTCTGTCTCACAAGTGCCGGGTTGTGTGCCAGGCCTCCAATGCCTACAAAGGCCCACGTAATTGGGCTGAATACAGAAAACATTATTTGTGAGGTGTTACCTGATGGCAACGAAGCTATGCCTTCTCCGCAAATATAAATGTCTACTTCTTTCCATAGCGCCTATTGCCAATATTTAGCGGGTTCCCCAGCACGTCTACTTTCTGTCTGATTAAGGGGCTTTGGAAAGCGAGTGATTTTCCAAACATCACACTTTGATACAATGGGAAAGCTGTAACTGGAACCGTAAGAATAAGCTCAACTCGACTGCAAGTAGTAGCTTACTCCATGCAACAATCACTTCAAAACTTCACAGAGAATCAGGGCTTTAATTTGTGCTTCACAGAATAAGTTACCCATGATGCTGTACGTCAAACAGATGAATTATGCTGTTACATATTTTGATGAAAAAGGGGCTCTTCATTTGCAGACAAGGCCACAGGGAACAATTAAACAATCACCGATTCCAAGTAAAACATTAAAATACAGGTAATGCACGTTAAAACTTAGTTTTATCCCCTTAGACAAAGCGAAGTGTGACATATGCCTTTGCCAATTCAACATTTTTAAGTAACGGCAATCATTTTTACATCTTTTTAGTGTATTTTAATGTACACAGTAAGTTTCGAAAAGAATACTAAACTGGCAACAACTCTGAACAAACTCTCACACCTCTCCCCTACTCAACCTTGTGCCCTGAAAAAACAGTTAATATTGCAAAGCAGGAAGTAGGTTTTAAACAGCACTTAGAGTTTTCTCAAAATGTGGATTGAATTTTGGGCTGCACCTACATATCATGTCCAGCCCATCTATTTTGAGGTACTCCTGCTGAAATGATTTCTGCGAATCCCCAGTTATAGCCCTTCCTGAGCGCAATTGCAATATCTGTGAGCTGCATCTCAGTTCGCCACAGCTAATATAAAATGAAACACCTCCAGGCATCTGGCTTTTGCAAGAACTCGAGAGCACTGGAATATTTGGAGCAAGTGCCTAGGCCCAGCACCCCCACCCCTTCTTGTCTAACTGATCCCCCGACCAGTCTAGGCACTTTCAGACCGGTTACTTTTGTCTGAGGAGCCCGCCTCGCTTTTTCGTTTCAGCTCCTTTACTCGCCTCTCTCCCACTTTCAGCTTCTGCCAAGCTTTTTCCTTCTGCTCCTTCTCTTGCGCATTTAACTGCTCCATCTCACACCTCTTTTATGTCTTTCACTCTTGCTTTGACCCCTTTGAGTCTCTTTTTTACTCTTGCCTCTCATTTGCTCCTTTTCCACATTTTTCTCTACCCCCTTGAGCCGCTTTTCACTTTTTATGTCGAGCCTGGGAGGCACATGCGCTTCTCTGCGAGCCATGCTTTATGAACTTGAAGCCCTGCCCACTGTCCGCCCATATTTGTCATTGGCTTGTTCCATTGTCCTTCCTAAATGCTGGCTTCTAATTCGTTAATAGGCTTGTTAGTCCCTCCTTAGTACTGCCTTGTCTTCATTTGTAACCTCCCATGAGGACTGGCCCTTTTACTTCGATTGTTGCACATTAAGTCTTATTTACTCTGTGAGCACTATTTTCTTTAATGGTTTCTCCTACTGCAGGCACTACATGCTTTCCTGCAACATTCAGCGTGCCATGCACGGTTTCACAGGGAGTTTTACAACAAAAAAAACATTTGTTTGTCAACTTGACAAGCAAATGCTTTTTTGGGTAAAAGTGCCCCATGCCGCGCATTCACTTAGATAGCGGCCGCGGACATTTCTTTAGGCACGGCTCGTCTTAAGAAAGTGGCGTGGCCTCCATTAACGTGAAAGCCAGCATGGGGCGCTTGTAAACAACAAGCATTTGCAATACAATAAGTCTTGCATTTTAGAAATTTTGACCTATTGGTATTGTAAATGACAATGCCTTTTATTATTGCAGGTTTTTAAAACACAAAATAAAAGGCATTGTCATTTGCAATACCAATAGCTCAAAATCTCGCAATTGCGAGACCTATTGCATTGCAAATGCTTGTTATGATTTGGTGTACATCCGTTCTGTAGTTTTTGAGAAATTAAGGTTGAAAAATAATTGTATATGTGGAAGGTTGGGCCTGCGAGTCTCTCTTGAGACTCTTGCGGGAGTCTCAATTTGAAAATAGTGTGTTCTGACTGGCCCACAGAGCTTATTTCCTTTATACAATCTTGCTCCCGTGGGAGTCACACTCCTGCGGGAGGGAGTGAGCGCTTTGATTGGCTTCCAGCAACATGAGAGAAATGTAGCTGGCAGCCATTACAGGACTCGGGGACTAAGGGCCAGATGGACGACCGTTTTTAGCGGTCGCAAACGGAAAATCGGGCCGTTTGAGACCGCTAAAAAAGGTTGTAGCATGTACAAACTCTATTTTGCGAGTTGGTTACCTATTACAGACTCGCAAAATAAGGTTTGCGAGTTGCAATTAGGAAGGGGAGTGCCAAGGGCGTCCCTTCCTAACAGCGAGTCGCAGGGGGATGTATGATTGTTTTGGTCGCAAAACAATCGCAGTTACCACCAATTTCAAATTGGTGGTAAGCCAGTCGCAAACAGGAAGAGTTTCCCAGGAGACCCATTCCCCTTTGTATTTAACAGCGAAAATATTTTTTAAGAGCAGGAAGTGGTCCCACGGACCACTGCCTGCCCTTAAAAAAATGAAAAGAAAATGTTAAATTTTTTTCTTTTAAACGAATTCCGTTTTCCTTTAAGTAAAACGAGCTGCATTTGGGGGAAAAACATTGCTTTATTTAAAAAGCAAACACAGACATGGTGGTCTGCTGTCCCCAGCAGGCCACCATCCCTGTGATTGTAGCCTAGTCCCAATGAGTCACAAATTGCGACCTGCCTCCTTAATATTGATTCAGGTCATTTGCGACCCCATTGGAAATTGCTAAATGTGTCTGAGACACATTAGTACATTCCGTTTTGCGAGTCGCAAAAAATAGCAATTTGCGACCTGCAAAACAGAATGGTCGTACATCTGGCCCCAAGTCCCCTGTCCTGAACACGTTTAAAAAATAAAATATAAGTGTGGCAGGGTAGGGATAGCCTGGCCCCCTATGCCCCATGGGGTGGGGACTAAAAGGGCTCCCCCGGGGCCAAAAAGAAAATCAGCAAAAACTGCTGCGATCCCAGGGGACCCACCCGTGGATTGGGGGGGAAAAACAAAATGGTGGCTGGGCCACATTTACATTGTTTATAAAGGGGAGTGGGGCTGCGTGGCCCCCTCTCAGAGCCTCCAGAGGCCCTGTGGAGCCCACCCCTGGGGCCGAAATTTGTTTATATGGGAAAGGGGGGCTGTTTGGTCCCCCTCTCCAAGCCTCCACAGGTATCAGGGAGCCCACCCCCGGTGTTGAAATTTGTTTACGTGGAAAGGGGAGCCACGTGGCCCCCATCCCAAGCCTTCAGATGCCCTCAGGAGCTCACACCCCGGGTGAAATGTATTTACATGCATAGGGGGGGCTGTGCGGCCCCCTCTCCCTGAGCCTCCAGAGGCAATGGGGAGCCCAGCCCCGGAGGCCAAAATTGAAGAAAATGAGAAGGGCGACGTGTGACCATTAAAGACCCCGGGGAGCCTACCACTGGGGCCGATTACTTTAAGGGAGGGAGTCACACAGCCCCCTCCCTGAGCCATTAATGGCCCCGGGGACCATATCCCCCAGGGCTGGCTCGTAAGCTATGTCCCGGGGAGCCCACCCCTGGGATAAGCGGTTTCCCTGCCTGCACTGGCAGGGAAACCCGTGTTTGCTCTCGCTTGACGGAAGTATTTTCAATACTCTCGCTGTGGCCCCCAATGACTATATGGTGGGTGCCCTGGGAGCGCACCAGGGCACCCACCTTAAAAAAATTCAGGCCACAGAGACAGGGTCCCATGGGCCGATAGCGGCTCGTGGAGGGGAGGAGGCATGGCCCCCCTCATTTTAGGTAATCTCAGCACCGTGGGTGATATTTTTTAATACTCTGAAGTGTATTTCACATGAGAGTTCCACTGTCTGCAAACAGTGTGGTACAGGGTAAACTCTCTCCATAGAGTAAACACCGTTTACAGTAACCACTTCTCTACTCATATCAACTTCATTTCTCCTTGTAGGTTTGGTGAGTGTGAGGGATTTGATACAATTGCTACAGATAAAAGCTGTTCATAGTAGGGCATTCGTTTTGGAACAGACGGTCAGTATTTTTAGGAACTTGGCTTTCTTTGAACAGTTGTATACAGATTGACCACCGTATTCAATGAGGGTTTGCCATATATCTGTGGTTGATTGTCAATGTGAGCTATGCTACCCGTGAAGTATATGGTATAGGGTCAATGTGGCACATAACCCAGGATTTCTACAACTAAGGGAGTTGTTTCTGTGATGGCATTAATGATGTCATGCTCTTCTCAGCTATTTTGCACTTACTTTCATAGCTCTAATGGTATAGCCTTTTATAGAGCAATGTGTACAAAAGAAGCTTGGATGATGTCATGAGTGATGCCATCAGTGATGCCATTTGAGATGTCATCAGTGATGTAAATGATGTCATAGAACATGTTATGAGTGATGTAATATGTGAGGTCGTAAGCAGTGGATGGCGGGGCACAAGTTCCAGTTGGCTCTGCTAACTAAACTGGTGAATTTCTGTGTTTTGTTTTAGTTCAAATTAACCTTTGCTTTTTTTCTGAAAAGAAAAAAGTATACATATTTATGTGTATATATATATATATATATATATATTGTATCCAAAAAATGCCCCAAAGCAACGAGAGCGCACTCGACTTAAGAGGAAAACCTTCCGGTTTATTTTCACAAAGAACAGGCATTAGCTTTCAAAATTAAATGTCCCAACGCGTTTCGAGGCTCCTGCCTCTTAATCATGGGTGATTAGCAAATGCAGCAGAATGACTCTGAAACTTTTCCTCGCAGCATGCCTTATTTAAATACCCCCAGTGGGTATATATATATCACTATTCTTCCGAATCAGGATAATAAATTTCCCCAACAGACGGACACGGACCCAAAGTAAGTGCTCAAATTTTAGTTTATTCCATTAGTCGCCATAACGCGTTTTGGCTCTCGCGAGCTTTGTTCACATGACATGACGGAAATACGAGTTGTGTGCATTTTAAAGAAACCTTGCTACCAATTAAAACATCACATGACCTTCATTGAATGGACATAGAAATAGTCTCTAAATAAACATCGGACATTTTGAAAGTATAAAATAACATTTATAACTTGAATGCTACATAATGCCCGTATTTGTTATTTTTTAATATTGTTACATTTTTATACTAAAAATAAACAACCTGCGTTGCAATGTCGCCGGTCATATTGTGATGGGGAGAGACAACCCAATGTGCAAAAATGTGCTAAAGTGCAAAAAACCAATGTATGATAATAAAATACCTTGGAGGAATTTAAAAGTTACTATAAGTAGAGAGCTGAGATGTACTTTAACGCTCTCTGTATGATAATTAACTATATGGACACCAGATCGGATCACCCTCATACAGGTGTATCACTAATGGGGCTACGATGTATTTACAAGTTATGTCAATTGGATATATACAGTGCCAAATAGACCTGAACGATATCTGTTTCAAAATCACAGGTAGCGATAAGCATGATAGGTAACAGAATATCATCTATACCATATTCCATCTAGGCAAACATGGCCTGTTGATCTAACTGATGTGTCCAGCTAAATACCATAAGTGACAAAGTGCAAAGGAGTGCTATGCAATTGTTGAAGTAAAAAGGATGCTGAACAGAGATTCCATATATATAACTCACGATGGGATAAAAAGGTAAAAATACCAAGATCTCTTTGTGGATGCAAGACTAATTTGAAACATAATTGTGCCATCGATTGCCTGTATCATTCTGGTACATGTTACCTATTGGTCTGTTGAATCTGTACGGAAGTACACATTCAATAATAAAGTGCAAAATTTGCTGAATAAAAGTTAAAGTGCAAATGTGCTGTGCAAAGGTGCCTTATATGAATCATATTATAGTATAAACATTGTTCATATGTTGAAACAGATACTATTCAATAAATACATAAGTAAATACAAATATAAATATGAGAATATATCAAAATATAGTATCAATTGATAATAAATATGTATATAAATATATAAATATATCAGTATAAATACATATAAAATCTACACCCAAATGCATTAAAGGGAGAGTAGATAAAATACAATATGACAAATATAAAACACCAAATAAGTTGATCTACCCATGAAAGTGAAGACCAAACCTATATACAGCAAGGCACAGTAATATCGAAAACAGACCTAAGACCACATTGTACCTACTCGTCAAGGTGTGATAAAATTTATGTTTAGAGACATGTGTAAAGATCCTCTGTGACATTGAGACCTCCTGGACTTTTTGTATCTAGTTGCAAAATGTATCTAGTCTCCAGCTTTCTTAACTTATGGTCTCTGTCCCCACCACGTCTACTGGGTGATATGGTGTCAATCACAAAGTAGCTAAGGCCCTTATTGTTAGATTGATGGAATTCCCTAAAGTGACGAGCCACTGGGTAAGTATTGTCCTGATTTGTGATTGCACGAAGATGTTGGAGAACCCGTTTGTGAACTGGGAGTTTGGTGCTGCCTATGTACCTAAGGCCACACGGGCACAAAAGAACATAGACTGCAAATTCAGTCTTACATGTCAAAAGTTTTTGGATTTTGTATTCCCTATCACTAAACGGAGTGGAATATGTGCTGGTATTAACACCATGAATACATGCTTTACAGGTCTTACATTTATAGAAACCCTTATGCGTCTGTAACCACGTGGTATTCTCAATGATTTCAGGATTGGTAGTGACTAAACTATCTCTCATTGAAGGAGCTTTGCTGTAAGTGATGGACACCCTCTGCGGTAGCAGGGGTCCAATCACCGGGTCATTGAGGACAAGAGGCCAATTTGATTGTATAATTTTTTGAATAGCCTTATGTTGTCGACTGAAACCCAATATCATACGAAACTCATTGGAAATCTGGGTTGGCTCTGAGATGTTTGCAGCTGTATGAGATTGTTTATCTTTGAGAAGGTCATCTCTGGTCATATTCATAGATTTTGATATGGCCCGATTGATAATATTGACAGTATAACCTCTCATATATATATATATATATATATATATATATATATATATTCACAGCAAAAGCGGCTCCCTTTGGCTGGATATAATTGGTGCGTCTGTGGCAGTGCGGGTCCCTTACAACGGCAGAGCCACGCCGTTTCAACATCAACAGCAATCTTGAATAATCATATTTTAGGAAACAAGCAGAGCAAGAAGAAACAAGAGGCGAAAAGCAAGGCGCAAAATCAGAGGCGCTGAAAGCAAAAAGAACACAATGTCGCAGACGCTAAACGACAACACCATTGTAAATCTTTCTACAACAACGTTATCAAAAGCAGAAAATCAACTACTGGCCCTTGGACTCTCTTTTTGCCCCGAGAGTAATTTTAATTATGGAAAAACAATTGATATATACAGCTATATAAGGAAGTTAAAACTCAAAAAATTCTTTATGATTAAGGATTGTAACAGCGGACAAAGACAAGTTGAACGAAGAGAAATGAATGACAACACTAACAGCAACCTTTTAGCATCAGATGCCCAGATGCTATTAACTTTACATGACCTAAGCGTAGAAACCAGCCAAGGACCGGATGGTCATTTAACACAAAGATCAACCCAAGAAAGACTGGGAGCATTAATCACAATACAACCGAGTGCCGGGATGAGTCAGTTTAAAAACAAATCGACCTTTATACCCATGATGCCAAAAGACGCGGTGGACATCTTTCATGAAAGTCACGGAAGATCTTAAACAACTATACTACAAAGTATGCCATACAAAAATACAAAGAAACATCATGAATTACAATATGACAACTTAATAAATAAGCTAAAGAAAAATCATGAAATTGTAATTAACAAATCAGACAAAGGCGGAAATCTAGTAATTTGGTCCGGAAGGAGTATATTCAAGAGGCACAAAGACAGCTTAGCGATACTAATTGTTATGAGAAAACACAGATGGCTGATTTTAAAAAAGGCAAAAGAAACTTTGAAAAAAGAACTGTTGAGATATAGAAGACAAGGTTTAATATCTAATCAGGAGTTTGAATTTTTGCACAATGAATTCCCAGTGATTCCAACAATGTATCTGATTCCCAAAATACACAACAAAATGTCACCACCACCAGGGAGGCCTATTATTTCTGCCATTGGCGGAGTAAGTGAAAACATTAGCAGATATGTGGACTCTTATCTCCAGAATCATGTGCGTAATCTCCCCACATATGTAAAAGACACTGGTGACTTTTTGAAAAAAATCAGTCAAATCAATTGGAAGAAAGATACCTACTGATTACCTTAGATATTGAATCACTTTACACCAGTATTGATCATCACACAGGAATATCAGCAGTCAAGTATTATTGGACACTCGGCCTCTGTGTTTTCACAATCATAATATCATGCTGTTGGAATTGATAAAGTGGTGTCTGTACAATAATTTCTTTATGTTCAGCAAAGACCTGTATATACAAAAGAGAGGAGTTGCCATGGGAGCCTGCTTTTCCCCCAACTATGCGTGTTTACATTTGGCTGGTGGGAGGAGCAGGCCCTAAGGGGAACCCATGCTGAAATGTTCAATACCCATGCGATATGTTGGCTTCGTTACATTGACGACGTTTTTGTCGTATGGGATGGTGATCAAGAAAGTGCAGAAATGTTTGTGGGGGCTATCAATGACAATAATGCCAACTTAAATTTTACATCACACATAAGTGGTAAGAGTGTTGACTTTTTAGATACAACTGTATATGTGAAGGAAGGTAAATTAGAAACAACATTGCATAGGAAATCCACCTCGGGGAACTCTACACTACATGCTAGAAGTGCACATCCCCGGCACTTAATAAAAAGTATTCCGTATGGGGAATTACTTAGAATTAAAAGGATTTGTAGTACAGAGGAGGAATTTGCCAAATGCTCACAAGCCTCAATAGAGAGATTTAAACAGAGAGGATACAGTGCCAAAATTCTCTTGGAAGCGAATGAAAAAGCCAAATCTCGAAATAGGTAGTCACTACTATCCAGGCAAGATCAGAGTGTCAACATTGCTGAAAACTCCTCTAGGAACAATGCATGCAACTCAAATGTAAATCCAATACCTAGACTAATCACCACCTTCAGTAAACAACAAAGGCAAATAAGGGGGATAGTGAATAAAAACTGGCCTATCCTCCTCACTGATGGGGTGCAAGCACCCAAATTGCCCACCACTCCCACTCTAACTTTCAGACAAGCTAAATCCATGAGAATGGACTTAGTGAAAAATAACCCAGAGATCATTCCCAGTACCACCTGGCTCAAACCGAAACAGGGTTTTTTCAAATGCTCGACGTGTCGGGCCTGTAAGTTTGGAGAAAATAAAACTCACTATACAGTACCTTTTAGTCCCAAAGAAAGACTTGTTATGGGGCATTTCACATGCCGCACGAAGTATGCGGTATACGTGCTCACATGCACATGTGGCCTTAACTACATAGGGAGCACGAAATTGCAGGTGCACGTACGTATTTTACAGCACCTCCGTGCCATAGTTAATAATGATTCCAACTACCTGGTAGGGCGCCACTTTAAAGCTGTGCATGAAAACAATCTCAATTGTCTCAAATACTTTGTGATAGATGCCGTCCCAGCATTACGCCTAGGAGGAAATAGAGAGCGCAAATTGAGGCAATTGGAGACACGTATGAATATTGAGTTTGATAGTAAGGTACCTTCAGGATTAAATACTACTGAGGACCTTCATTATTTCTTGTAAGGATTTCTCCCACTTCCCATTTCCCACCTTTGTCAAGTATATTTAATATAACTTAGGCAGTGTATTAAACATGTGACTATATGAGAGTATTTACTTGAAGAACAAGGGTTACTGTGTATATAAGTATTAATCTCAGCCTCGCATATATGTTTTTTACCATCTAACGTACTATTGGTTTTAAGATAAGAAAAAAATACCCCAGAAAAAGATTTTTTTAGATGTGATTCGATTTTTTTAATTATTTATCATTCTAACTTTCTCAGTACTGTATTAGTTGATTTAGCACTTAGCACTTTATTTTTGCACGGTTTGCACATGGCATATCTTTGCACAGGTTTAACAGTACTGTATTGCAAAGTTGCACTATGTTGGTAATTGTGAGGTTTTAGACATGTCTTAGTGGTGTCAATGCATATTAATATGGTTCCAAGGCGGACGAAATATATATAAAAAAGCTACCTATATGAGACGAATTCTTATTTATGTATTAAAAAGTAGGGTTACATAGCGGTTTTTGAGATGAATTTTCAAATATTGCAGCATTTCTATTTGAAATAGTAATAACAGGAGTTGTTAAATGTGGCATTTAAGCACAGTAGTGGGTCAAAAAAAGAAATGACCATGTAAAATGACGACAACCTGTAAAGTTCATAAGTCTGATATAAGTACTATTATTGAAATGCGTTGCATATAATAGCTAAAACTCTGTATTGAAATGAAGGTACAATGTGAATTGGAATGCATGGTTTAAGATGGCCGAACCACCATTTTCCAGTGAACATGAGATTTTGAGTCCATGGTTGGTGTTGATGAATTATGCAAACAACCAATGAATTGTGTATTTATTGATGTCGTCTCACGGCACCCACCATCATTGAGAAAGGCGGTTGCCGAAACGCATCTGTGCGTACTTGTACCTCAATAAAATCTGGGTGAACCTGCTCCTGCGAGTGCTGGTATTTTGTACCCTGGAGCCCGGAGAGATATATATATATATATATATACACACACACACACATGTATTTCATTCTTAACATGTATATAAGGTCACTGCATAGTTTAAATATGTTATTTGATTATATGCGTATAGGTCTCTTATTTTATCTATCACAATGTGTAAATATGGTCATAATAATTGTATCATGCTTCACTATCGAAATATTGGGGAACATATAAAAAATAAACAAACATAATTTCTCCCCACAACATTAATAAAAATGCAGAAATAAATTAGCTTTATGTACAGCACTACTTGAAAGTCTGAATTTAAAACTATTTATCCATAAATGCACACATGGGACTTTATATAATACAACTTTATATCTATTATTTTCTGTGTATATGTATACCTTTCTATTTAGTTATGTATCCATAGATTTGTTACTTTACTCCTACTGTAGAAAAAAAAAACGTCAACTCTCTCCAATGCACTACTCCGTGCACTACTCATCCTATTCCTCTCTCAATATATCCTCTACCTTCACTCCGACTCATCCCAAACCTCATTGCACTACCATGATCTCTCTAATAACCCTTTCTAGACTCTTCCCTCCTCCATTCTCTTCAATCTAGCCAACACACTCACATGTCCACAGCTCAAATTAGCAATTTATATTTCCATTTACTAATCCACCACTAATCCTGGTTGGGTTCTGGAGTAGCGGGCTACTTGCCAAAAAGTGCTTCAAATCCTCATCAGGGGTAGTAAGCGTTATATAAATACGATTACAATTACAAAATTGTGTCACCCTAGCCAGAGATTTGACGTAGTAGTACTGTTAGCCCCTGCCAAAACATTTTGCTGCCTGGGGATCAGGTCAGGCCTGTGAATTTCAAGCACATATTGTTATGTTCCTGAGGCTCATGCAGGAAGCATCGGGACCATTCCAGGATCCCTGTTGTGCGAGATGGCGGGGATTCTGAAATGTTCGTGGTCAAGGTTTAGTCAGAGAGTAGTTGAGCTGGGCAGTGGCTGTGTCTATGCTGTCACCCCATTTGGTACGTACAGTTAAATAATTGCGCTCCTACCTTGTGACCTCAACTGGAGTCTACTATTTTTTGCCACCCACTAAGCAGATCCTTCATAATAGAGAACAAGAACATGAAAGGGGTCCAACTCGCCACCAATCAATCCCCAAGGCAATGTTTCCCCTCTAGTTCTGCAATGGGGGTGGGTTCAGATCCAATAATTCCCCAAATCTGTTTTATTGAGAGAGGAGAGTCCACCAGATGCCAGAGAATTAGCTGATACCATATAGCATCATCCACAGGGGCTGAGACTGCGACAGGCCAGGCAATAATGGTTATGGAAAGGGCACTGTTGAAAAGTGGAGTCTCCCTCCTTTCTACTTGTGCATTTTGCATAATTAGCACTGGATGAGGAAACAACTGCCCCCTACTTTGGGTGCTAATAAATCTCTATCATCTACTGTGCCTCCTTTATCACTAGTGACAGATTGAAGGGCAGCTTTTTCATTCAATGTAGGGCAAAGACTGTCAGTGGCTAGAAGGATGAGGGCAAGTTGGAACTTATGGCAGCATTGGAAGGATATGTAATTGTGGTTCATTATTGTCATGTTCTTCCCATAGAATCTTTTTTCAAAATGGCATAATTGCAAAGGGCAGACTGTCCCCTGCCAACTGTACATCTGCTGTATGTGGGTGCTACAATTTCATCCCCTTTCTTTCAGACAAAGTGTGGCAAATCATTGCTGCTCTGCTCTTCTTCTAGCCTGGGTGGGCCATCTTGATTCAAGCCCTTTGGGTGAAGGGAAGATGTACTTCATGAAATATCTCAGAAGAGTAGAGGAAAGGATTGTGTCTTATAGATCACATGACAATATCCAAGAAAGGAGACCTTTTAGGATGTGATAGTGAAACACCCCAAGACCGTTTCTCACATTTGTGTTTCTTTCTGTTCATGGGGTCAGGATATGATCACTTCAACAATTTCACCCCCTCATGAAAGTATGGGAAACAGAAGTTGGCAAGCATACTAATTAAGTGAACTATTCTTTGGAAAAAGGGCTACAATAGCAGTTTTTTGTGTGTGTCAGTTTGGCTGTGCATTGGCACATGTTGGCCTGTGTTCATCTGTATCTGGTGGTGTGTGTGCTAGCTTGTGTTGTACTGTGTGCATGGATGCTTGTAAATGTGCTGTCTCAGTAGAATCTTTCTAAATGGAGTCAAGCTACTGTAAAGGTGAACACTTACTGTATTTAGTTGAGCGCCATCCACAACTCCCACCGCAGGACCTACAAAGAAGGAAACGAGAAGACAGATTTGGAGACCAGCCGATAGAAAAAGAGGAAAGACTATTGCAAGAACAGCAAGTAAAGAGAATAGAAAGACTACAAAGACAGAAAAAAGATATAAAAGGAAAACTGAAAAATTAAAGGAAGAACGATGCAGGAGCCAGACGAGCAATAAAACGATAGGAGCCAAGAACAACAGGGAGACATCAACCACAATCCAACGACTATTGCCACTACTGATGTCAAGACAGAGCACTCCTGAGGCACCGACTGCTCCCTTGGGGCAAGAAACCGACATACGCAGGAATGTAGAAAGAAACCAAAGGAAACAGAGCAGGGTCCAACATGGATGAGGACGATGACAAAGGCTGGAGCGAGGAGTGGTGGTATCCCCTGGCTCTCACCAGCCGAAGGGAACATTCCCGCCACATGCCCAATGAAGGGTCGTGGCATACCTGGATACTTGTGCGGGGCCTTGGCATTTGGCCCTAATGTGAGCAGGAGTGGGAAAGAGTATTACAAGAAAGGAGTGGTTTCTTTTCGACACAACAAAGAGCGTGGAGTTAAATAGATAGTTGAAGGCAAAAATTCTTTTTTTGCAATATTCACTTTTTTTTTTCTTCTGTGCTCTCAAGACTAAGCCAAGAAGTACCTGGCTCGGAAAGGTTAACTCTCATTTCCGAAAGAGGCGAAACAATAAAAAAAAGGAGCGGAGAAAAAGAAATCGAAATCGGGGAAAGAAAGCATAAAGGACGCCATTGAGTGAAAGAAAGACAGAAGGAAAGCCACTAGAAAGCAAAACAAAGGGTGGAGAAAAAATAACAGTCTTCTTTGAGAAGAAAAAAAAGAAAAAAATAGTTAGCGAAGTCTATAACATGAACACAAATGGTCATGTGAAAAGAATGTTTTTCTTTTTTGTTATTTTTTTTCATTTATTCTTTACTTGTCATACATACTTGTTACTCTCATGGACCACATTAATGGGTGGAAGGGAAGAAAAACCACCACATCACCTGAAGTGTCCTAAAACAGAAGAGAATGAAAATCCTTTTGTGAGACTGTTTTCTTTTGGATTACACAAACTTCACATAAGACTCGTATTAGCAAGTAAGAGGTGTTTAAGAGAAATAAAGGCTGTTTCTTTGGCTATTCCTTGTGGCAATTGTGGTAATTGAGGCGCCCGTGTCACGATTGGTGTCAGAAGTGGGATATCATTGGCTTACCGAAGATGGAAGCCTTAATACAACAACTAGCAGAAAGACAAATGAAATTAGAATAGAGTTTATCCGCTCTTCGCAAAAGGACAGACTCATTACAACAAATGTTCCAATCCCATCAGGAGTAAAAAAAAAAATCAATTATCTGTCCTTCAGGATACAGCACCGAGTAAACTTTCGGATGCACTTTCTCAAATTCAAGACCTAATGTTTCATCCATTCTCCTACAAATGTTTCTGCTCACAGAAGCCACAATTTTTTTCCACCAATTTTGAACGGATTGCATAATGTGCCGGGTGGCCAATAGAAAGATGGCACCATTATTGGCAGAGAAACTCCAAGTAGCTTATTAAGCTGCTAACCGTGGAGGAGATACCCCGGAGGCTGCCCGCGACTCACGAAGTGGGCCACCTCAAAAGGGCGGCTACCTTAGTGCCACATTAGGCACACCGCCACCCCACTTATTGAGGGGACCCCAGGGAGGAGTCGCCCAGCCCGGCGGCCGCGTCACTACCGGCGTGCAGAGGGTAGGGGCGAGGTATTTATACCTGCCCCTGCCCATAGGCGCACTCTTTGGCTCTGGACACGCTGTGGTTGTTTCATGCAGCACGGCCCTCAACGTGGACAACACAGGGTTTTTACCACAAATTACCACTGAGGGGGGAGCAATTTAGGTACCCCAGCTAGCAGATCTAGTCAGGTACCCAAGCTGTAGAGGTCGAAGGGGAGTACATGCCCAGACAACTACTGCTTTAAATTTCATTTAATTTTAACATTGGGACTACGGCTGCAAACTCCGTTCATGGTACAGTCAGAGAAGGAAAAGGAAGTGTGTAAATACCGCAAGTTCTAATACGGTTAAACTAAGGAAGGGATGGACTTGGTGATGCACAAAAGGCAAGTACCCACTGGTACTGGATTTCGACACAACATTGGTTCAATAGAGGTATCAATAATTCGGATGAGGTGTAAACATACTGGCCAATTAACAGGAATGTGCTCTCAGCAAACCCAGGGTACCACAGGACGCTTCACTTAAAGTTTGAGACTGCCTGACCTATGGCTGGTCCAGCCAGGTGGGTAGGAGTGGTTGCCTGGTAAAGGGGTCAGGGTTCTCAAAGGTGTGAGAAATGAAAAGAAGCAGAATACTGTAAAGATGACTGTGGGTAAAGGGTTCCTGCAATTAAGCTTAAAAAAACCCGCAGCCCTTCAGCCAGGTGGGTTGCGTTAGTTTGTTATTCCAAAAAGTGGGCCGTTTCTCTAATAGTGTTGGAAAATATGGTTTTGGAGCACAAATGCTGACAATTACCAGAACACATTTTGCAGTCAAATTTAAGAAGGTGCAGGTAAATTTGCTCATATGTTTTACTCCATGTCCTCAAAGCCAAAAGCAATGGAAATCTTTTTGGCACTCTGTTATACCTTTAGCAAAAGCTGTATATGGGCTACATACACTGGGCTGGGACACCAGCATGGCGACAGCATCTGAAGATCGCAGTCAGACTGATGGGTTTTGCAGGCAATAAGGACATGAAATGTGGCAAAATATTAGGAGTACCCTTAAAGGACCTCGGGCCTCATTCCTTGTAGTTAGATCTACCTTTGTCTTGGTTTAGGTGAGGAGGTCACCTGGCGTCCTCATAAGGACATGACAGCTTAATTCGAGACATGTTAAAGAACTGAACAGTAGAGCTCCCTTCCGGGGAGCCCATCACATTCCTACGGAAAATAAAATAAAACCAGGGACAAGACCACCAAGCTGGAGGGCATGGTTCAACTCAAATTCGAGTTAAAATAAGAAGGGCGGGGTAAATTAGGCGCGGCCTCTTCGTGTAACATCACATGGTACCCCGATAGGGATGGGGTACACCTGTCTGAAGTAGATAAAGAAATGGTCTACCTAGAAGGGCTATTGGCAGGTTGCAGGTGGTTAAGGAGCATGCCATGGTGGGGGGGCCCCGGATAGGACGGTGGCCACATCCTGGGCATTCGCGGAGTTACAGGGCAATCCGGAGGTGGAAGGGTACCTCTTCAAGAGCACAATAAGGGTTCTGTGCCAAACCTCAGGAGTCTTTACGGCAGGACCCTGGAGAAAAAATCGTCAGCGCCCCGCTAGTCCTTCGGGCGGTTGTAAGTTTGAGCAACCGGGGGCTTGCCTTGCAACGCTCCGCCCTTAAAAGGGCGTGATTAAGTGGTGGACCGGTGGTTGACGGTTTTCAAGGGGGGGGGGGGGGGGTCCCCTCATAACTGGTTGTACTGATTGGGTTGGCCACAGTGCAATTTGGGTCTTCAGGCGGGCACAGCAGCGTAGGTCAGTCACCGCTGCCTGCCCTTGTTTCACCCGTAAGTTAACCCACCAGGGTTTTATGGCTCAGGCTGGTAAGGGGAGTATTAAGGTATCGGGCTAGGGCAGGGTTTTTTAAGGCTCAGGGCGAGATAAGGGGATTTTTCTTTAGGCTGGAAGCTGGTTTTTAGGGCTTTGGCTGGGTACGGGAGCTTTTAGGTATCGGGGCTAGGGTTCATAGGGCTTAGGACTCGGGTTTTTAGGGCTCAGGGTATAGGAAGGGTATTTTGTTAGGGCTACAGGCCGGTTTTTAGGGCTTGGGCTGGGAACAGGGGTATTTCGGTATCGGGCTAGGGTGGTAAAAGTAATTAACAAGCATTGGCATATCCAATAGGTCTCGCTTTTGGGACCTTATAAGTATTTACTTATGCAGCACAATATCCTTGGTGCAACAACATCAACTGTTGCATGACTAAACACTTATAAGATCCCAAAGGCGAGACCTATTGGCTATGCCAATGCTTGTTAATATACCTAAGGCCAGCGACAGTCATTCACAAAATTCTACCTGAGCAACTGAAAGTTTTGCAAGGTTTTTCGATGATGGCATCATGAGCTGCCACCAAATCATTTACCTCCCACATTACCCACCTAACTCGCACCTGCAAGGAGTTTCTGCCTACGATTTCTGGCAACCACTTGTTTGTCTGTGCCTTCCTTTCGGTTTATTTTACATTGTGTTTATTTCCTGATCCTTCCCATACTTCTCACTCTGCTTTACTATGATCATTATGACGTGGAGCACGTCTTAATATTTCTCCTAGTTAATTTGCCTTCATGGCATTAACCACTTTCCATGCACGATGTTGGAGTGTGTTCACTGGTCATTCCATGGACAGATGTCCATCTACCCTGTTAGCACTGTTCAAATACATTGACAAAACTGATCAAGGACACTAAGCACTCACAAATGACACTGCTGCACAGGCTACTGTCCATGCGTAGTACACTTGTCTCTGTCAATGCATGCGGACAATGGTTCCAGTACACTGCCATCACCCACCACTATCCATGACCTCCTGATTCTGCCATGCACATAGCTAGCACTCAATGTGGACCCAGCTGATGTCAGTAGAGTGGATGGACAGAAGACAGTCCTGACAATTAGCAATGGATAAATACCTGTGGCAACAAAATTTGTGAAACATAAGTTGGATCGGAGCACAGTTCTGTTTTCTGCTGTTAAAATGCTCAATATATTATTCGCATGTACTAAAGTATGGGGAAGCCCTAATAACCCTATGCAAACCTGGGCTTGTATACTACAAAAAGAGAAAAAGGATTATCTATAGGGATCAATCAAATGTACCTCAAACCAGGCTCGACAATAGTGGCGCTCCTCAGTATTGGAAGACTCGAAAAATCCACTCCCTTACGAGTCAGATTTAATCCGGATGAGCTATTTTAGGGCCTACACGCCCATTTTGGCGATCTGACAACAGGTGTTCTGCTTGCTCACAAATTGAATGAGAAATAAAGATGCCTTTAAATCTTGTTATCTTGTCACATTTTCTCAGCTTTCAGAGACCGAGGTCAAAAGTCAGTTTCTCTTCCTACATTTACTTTTCTCTCTGAGACTGAAGTTAGAGGGTTTTGTAAAGTGAACTGTGTGACAATCGCGCTGTGTAAAGCATTTGTAATGAAAGGCTGTAAGATTTCAGGCATCACTGAAATAGCTAAGTGAACTGTTTAAACATTTCAAATATATTTCCCTAGTTGTGAAGACACTTTTGTAATTCTGTGGTGAAAAAAAAAAAAGATTTTTATAGCATCAAAACAAATCAGAACACTTTACTTGATGTGCAAATTTTAAATATTTTTGCTGAAACAATTTCCAAACATTGTTTATGCGCTATATAGTTTTATCAGTAAAGCTACATGTTAGTGGGAAAGTTTTGTGGCAATTTCAATGGAAAATGTGCTATCTGTAAATGACAGTTCACTATCACATCATGCTTTAGTAATATATTTATGAAAAGTGAGTTTTTAAACATGAACTGGGAAATATTCCTGCCCAGAAGACAATGCTATTAGTGAACTAAGAGGCAAGCCAGGGATCATGTGTACCCTATATGTGGGCTTGATTCTTATTATACATGGAGCAAACATTTAGTCTAGTAAATAAAAAGTTTTTTTGTCCAGCAGAAATAGTGAACTTGCATATTTGAAGGTGCTCTCTTATGTAATAATGAAGAAAAAGGTGGCTCCATAAGAGAAACTATTTGCCTAGGATCACACAATTTGAGACCAGTTCAGGGGTCAAGTACATTAAAGTTAGGTCGAGTAGATTATTCAAGTTACTAGACCTGCAGGCCTAGTAATATTTTTATGATTTTTCGAGCCCTGATTAGAACTTAAATTATTTGTAGCCACAACTTAATTTGCTTTTATTTTGCTTTTCAGGTGTCACACCATTTTCAGTATAGTATAATTAATCAATGAATACAGTTACACACCAAGAGATACAAACATCAACATTTACGATACAACCACTGACCAATAGTTCATTGTAAGTCCTTGATATATGCTTAAACTTAGCGGTGTCTCCTGGATAATTACAAAAATGAGTCCACCCTGTGGTAGTTTAACCAATCCAAAAGTCGGACCCGATTGGGGGCCTTATTCAAGGGGGCTGAAACGTGTGGACTATTGCACTACAAGGAGTTCCTCAATCCCCAAAGATAATAGACACAAGGAATAAATCAATCAGGAACCCTTGGGACTGAGCTTTGGTGCTATATCCCTGATTGGGTTCGATTTTTAGATTGGTGGTTGAGGAATGCAGAATCCAGGGTTCTTGCACTTCCTACATTGAAACACATTGGTGTATGAAGCAATGCTTCCCTGGCACCAGCACAACAATATGGAATTCCCTCCCACCAGTTATACCGGTAATGCCTATTTTTCAGCTTTTAAAAAGGAGCATAAAATCCCCCTGATCCTTGGACACTTTAAGACTACAAACGTCTACACTTCTAATATTCACGTCTTATCGCCATATACGCAGACAGGCCACATGTAGTTGGTACCTCAGCAACACCGCCCTACTGCTGACCCAACCTTATCAAAGCACTCTAAATGTTTCCTCACTTTTCTTAATTCTTTCAGATTACCATCCTGCGTTAACCTTTTGACTCTTTCTGGCTCTTCCCATTTTCTCGCTTTTGTCCACATTTGCTTATTACCCCTACTGTTGCCTCTCTCTTTGTTGAACTGTTCTTCCTCTGTTTATTAGTTGTAATTGATTTTTACCCTGTGTTGGACAAGTTCATAGATAATCTTTATCATTATTTGTAACTTATTTCTGTTACTTTGTAAAACTCTTTTGCCTCGGTTTCGATTCCACTACAAAAAGTGAATTAATAAAGGCAGTGATCAAGAATTGTGTTTATAACAGGGGTCACCACAATCCTTTCGGCGGGTATCAAATTAGTACTGTACTCTATGGACCGGTAAATATTATGTTACGTGATCAGTTTTAGAGTGTTGCAATGTTTGCCGGACATTGACGTGCACATTGAAGAAAACACATGCTTAGCTTAAGCCAGGATGTTTTTGTGGCCACAAAGCACTCCATCAGTTCGGGCTGTGCGCATTGTTATGGTCTATGGGTCGTTATGAGCAGTATTTGTATCAGTGACAGAGGTCACTAGTAATGGTGCTAGTATTCTAGGTAGATGGATACCAGTGCAGCACTAAGGGTTATGGCTGTGGTCAGTCATCGCCCTCCACTGCTGCTGCCCATGCCCGGTGCAAGGTCAATGTTGATACAGCCAATTTGTTATGTTGCAGCCCGGGTCCCTCCTCTCGTAGTACCCCGCAAATCCTCCACTCACCGCTATCTCGCTGGCCGCTCTCCGGCTCTCGTAGATGGGGACATAAGAAGTCCCGCACCTGGCGAATGTCCTGAAAGTGACAAAACTCCAACAGGGAGCAGGACAGGGCGCTGTCTCACCAAGCCAAGGCAGCCCTCGACTCCCTGCAGCTTGGCCCCACCGAGGTCCCGTTGTATCACAGGTTGCTGCCTCCCTGATTGCCTGCCGCTGCCTCGGTTCCGCCTCGGTTCCAGCAAAACGAAACCAGAAGCTGTCACATCCCCCAGCATCAGCTGCTCTGCGGCGCGCGCGGCCGAGCTAGCCGCGTCATCTTTCAGACATGGTCGGCTGCATCACCGAGGTTCCCAGTCCCGATCGCGCGCTTCGTGCCAATCACAATGTCGCTTTCCCGTGTGTATGATGACAACCACGCGAACAAACAAGCATTTGAAGGCGCGGGGGGATGAGGGGGGCGACGCAAGTGGTGCGCGCGCCTCGCGCTGAAAGTTAATAAAAAAAATAAAAAAATGAAGCCGATAGCCGCGCGGCCGTGAAAATGAAGCTGACGAGGAGGGGGTAGGGGAGGGTATTCACGCGCTGTAGAAAGTCAGATGGCAGCTGTGCACGCCGCGCGTGCTTGCGAGCAGCAGGCGTGACCACACGCTCGTGCACCATGGCCTTTTGCGTGCGGGTAACCGCAGGGAAAAGGCCATTGTGCACGAGCGTGTGGTAAGCTTTCTGAAACCCCTAACAAAGTCTCGCCAGAGCAGCGCTTGCGCGCTACTCGAGGCTCGACCTAAAAAGCGGGTGGATGGTTGAGGTGGCTCCCTCAAGTAAGAAAAATGTAAAGTTTTTTTTTTTTTTTTTTTTTTTAAAGGTGCAGGAGTTTGGGAGGATTTCCCTCTGTTAAAAAAAATGTACATTTTTTTAATATATATATATATATATATATATATATCAAGTTACTCACCTGTACACTATTTCTCCAGTATTGATATATTTTATAGATTCACATACTTGAATTTTCCCCGTCCTCATGGTGGGAGTCCCATGGTAACAGTATTAAAGCATTAAACTCCATTGAAAAAAACAATAGCAGTTAGTAGCCAATTCACATTGATTTAATACACCAATCAGAACAGAGACATTGATTTAATACGCCAATCAGAACAGAGACCCTGTAGCACTCATCCCCTGCAGAGCCACCAGACCTCAGATTTCGAGCACGAGTGTAAACAGAATAATAGAAGTATGCAATAGGTGAGCCTGAACGGGGAGGAGGGAGGGTCGCATGTGAATCTATAAAATATATCAATACTGGAGAACCAGTGTACAGGAAAGTAACTTGCTTTTTCTCCAGTATTGTATCCGTTATAGATTCAAATGCTTGAATCAGAGAAGTAAGCAGTATCCGAAGACTAATGGCAGCAGGTAAGGTGAACCATCCCACCATGCGACCCAAACTTAAATACAATAGTCGAATCAAGGACATTAGAATTGCACAAAATCAGAAGAGATATAGTATAGCATTAATCAGTCATAATAAAAGTACTAAAAATGATGAACAAATAAGAGAGAAAAGAGCTTAACAGGTGCATACCTTATAAGAAAGGTCTTTGCAGGGCAGCCTGGCCTACTGCTACATCCTCCTTACTCCAGGCAGTAATGCTTTGTGAAGGTATAGGCGTTAGCCCATGTTACCGCCCTGCAGAAATCATGTAGAGATACTCCTGCGAACAGGGCTGAGGACGCTGCCACCTTCCGAGTTGAGTGAACCTTCACCTTCGCAGCTAGTGGACATCCAGCCATCTCATAACAGAAGACTATAGTTGAGGAGACCCAGCGAGCAATAATAGCCTGCGTGAAGGCTTGACCTTTTCTGGAAGTAGCGAAGGAAATGAGCAACTGAGTAGATTTAAAGAAAGTCTTTGTCCTTTGCAAGTAGAATTTCAAACAATGCCTAATGTCCAGCGAGTATAAAGCTCTCTGCAGATGGAGGACTGGGGAAAAATGACAGCAGAATCACTGGTTCATTGAGGTGAAATACTGAAGGCACCTTGGAAATGAAAGGATTGGTGTGCAGGACTACTCTGTCCTCAAGGAACTGTAGGTAAGGTTCTGTTGTGGTGAAAGCAAGCCTAAATCTCACTAATACGTCTAGCAGATGTAATGGCTAATAGAAATGCCACCTTCCTTGAAAGGAATTTCAATTCGCATTTATGAATAGGCTCAAATGGAGACCACCTGAGCTGCGATAAGACGGTATTCAGCTGCCAGAGCACTAGAGGACGCTTAACAGGCAGGTATGCTCCTTTCATAAACTCCTTCACGAGTCTGTTAGACCACAGGGATAAGTGAACAGAATGCCGTCTGTATCTGGAGATTGACGCTAGGTGTACCTTAATGGATGAATGGGTAAGGCCTGATTTGGCGAGATGCATAAGATAGGGTAGAATCTGTTCAGGTGTCGAGGAGAAAGGATGGCAAGACTGTGAAACACCATGAATAGAACCTCTTCCATTTTGCCGAGTATCACTTGAGTGTTGAAAAAGGAGCTCGAGCTTTCTGAAGTATCGACCTACATTAGTCGAAATTGTTAGAGATCCGAATTCAGTGTGGTGAGGAGCCATACCGATAATTGAACAGTGTTAATTTGCAGATGAACCACTTGGCCCTGGTTCATATAATGGAGATTCTCCGTCGGCCGGAAGTGAAAGGGAGAGCACTGCGATGGGCAATGCAGCCAAGTGTACCAGTATTCTCACGCCCATGCCGGGGCGATGTGGATGAGCCAGCATGGCTCTTGTTTTAGCTTCCGTAGAACCTTTGGGATGAGTGGAAACGGAGGGAACGTATAAGCAAACATTCCTTCCTATGAGAAGTGGAAGGAGTTCCACCAAGAGCCTGGTTGAGGGAATCTGCTGATAAAGAGTTTGCATTTTTTGTTGAGGGATGGAACGAATAGATCTAGAGTTCGAAATCCTCAATACTGAAAAACCTTTTGTAATTGTTTCGCGTTGAGCTCCCACTCGTGACATTGCTTGGTGTCCCTGCTGAGGGAGTCGGCCCACTCGTTTTGGACTCCTGGTACATGCCCCACCTTCAATGATTCTGTTGTCGATCAGCCACTCCCATCCATATGTTGTGCTGGGTCTGAAAGGGCCTGAGATCTTGTCCCACCCTGTTTTTGCAGATAACACATGGTGGTGGTGTTCTGATGAGAACTGACGATCCCCGGATCCTTAGAAGTAAAGCCTGGAGACCAAGAAAAAACTCCTTTAATTCTAGTAGATTTATGTGATACAATGCTTCCTGTGTGGACCACTTACAGTGGATTTGTAAATCCTGTAGGTGGGCTCCCCAGCCTTCCATGGAAGCGTCCGTTGTCATCACCACCTTTGGTATTGCAGGGAGGAAGGAGATAAACTTGAGAGATGTTGTCTTTGACCATCCACCAGGACATCGCTGAGGATATTTCTGAGGGTTATGGAAATGAGGTCTTCGAAAGAGCCCAAAGAATGAGCCCACTGTGCATCGGGCTGCTCCTGAAGTGGCCTCATGCGTAGGCTGCAATTGGGGATTAAGGGGATGCAGGATGAAATCATCCCCAGCATGCATTTGTATTCTCTCACAGAAGTGCACCTTTTTGAAGACCGTAATGGAGTTATTTTTTGCAGGCGTGAAATCCTTTCTTCTGCGGGAAAGGCCTTTGAAAGCGTTGTATCCAGGGTTGATCCTAGAAACACTAAAGACTTGGAAGGGATGAAAGAAGATTTTTCACTGTTAAGCTTGAGCCCTAGAAATTGAAAAAGTTGTAGAAAGGCTTCTGTGGACTTTTTGGCCGCCTTGAAGGATGGAGCTTTGCTTAACCAATCGTCCAGGTAGGGGAATACCTGGTGAGCAGACTGTCAGAGAGAAGCCGCCTCTGGCTCCTTGCCCTTGGTAAAGACCCTGGGTGCTAACTTCAATCCGGAAGGGAAGCACCTTGATTTGATAATGGCACCCTGCCACCTCGAACCAGAGAAACCATTGGTGCATGGGGATGTGAAAATATGCATCCAGAAGATCAAGGGAGGACAGATAATCTCACATCTATGAGTAGCAAAATCTCCTGGTGAAACAGCATCCTGAAGGGTTGACTTTTGATGTACTTGTTCAATAACCTGGGGTCTATTTGCCTCCACTTTCCTGTCTTTTTCTTGACCAGAAAGAAGTGAGAGTAGAAATCCAGATTGAGCGGAGCCTCTTCAATTGCTCTTTTGGAAAGGAGTAATTAAATTTTGTTGTTGAGAACAGGAAGATGACAATATGATGTCAATATATGTCTAGCATCCATTTGTCGGAATATGTGAGCTTCCATTGATTGAAGAATTTTGATAAGGTGGGACCGAACTGATGTGGGACTGTGGCGACAGGGGTCTGTGGGCCCTCATTGTCTCCTGTGACATCCTGAGACCTCCCTCCTTCTGCTGGACGTCTGCATCCTGACGCTCTTGAATAACAGGGCACTAGGTTTGGTCTGTAAGCCTGAGCCCAATAGTGCAATTGAGACCCTTGCTGGGAATAGGGCTGAAAACGCTGCTGCAATTGCAGTTGAGAGCGATATTAACCTCTACCCTTGCCCCGAAAGGACGGAAACCTCTTCTGCTGTAAGCTTACCAGTGATTTAGCTGTCAGTATCTGATCGACTGTAGTGAGTCGTCAATATGTTTACAAAAAAGGTATTCGCAGTCGAACAGCATACCAAGCACCTTGGCTTGTACTTACGGATGGAATGTGGTCGCCTTAAGCCAACCTTGGCGCCTCAACACTGCCGCTCCAGCCATCTGCCTGAAGGCGGTGGATGAAATATCCATGGCTATATCGATAATCTCTGAAGAGGCCTTTTCTCCTTTTGACAGGATGTCCTTTGCCTCTTTTCCTCCTGTCCTCAGGAAGATATTCCAACAGAGACGAGATGTCAGACCACATCTGCTGGTCATATCCCCCCAGGATAGCCATGGCGTTGGAGTCTGATGGAAGTAGCTGCCAGCGCAGAGAACCTCTTGCAAATATTGTCAAGCCGGCATCCTTCTTTGTCCGGCGGGGCCGTACATGGCTAGGAAGGATTCTTAGCTCTTCTCTAAGCAGCCTGCATGATGAGAGAGTCAGGTCGAGGAAGACCAATGAGGCATGTTGGGGAACTCAGGCACTTTGTATTTTTTGTCCTGCTTCAGAATGACAGCTGGAATGGAGGCTGGTGTCTTCATTAATTTTAGGTCTTCCCGCCATAAAAAATTCATGATAGGGATAGCACGAGTAGTGCGTTGTGTTCCAGCCTTAAAATCATAAAGGAAGCACTGTGTGATCAGCTGGCATTTGGAGGCTGAAGCACTTCGAAGCTCGCTCAAGGTCATAAAACCCGCAGATACCCGCAGGCGGCAAATCGGCTACTGGTGGTGTAGGAGGGGATGGCATAGGCACGACAATCGTCCCATTCATCATAAGCATCAGGATCTATTTGAAGTTCCCCCTCTTCGAATTGTTGGACGTTGCGGTCCAGTAAATTAGACAGGATTGATAATGGGGGCGGTATATTATCCTTTGACAGCAAAGGCACGCTTTGTGGTGCAGGAATGACAATAGGGTCTTCCTGACTAGGAGGAGGCCGTTGAGGAGTTGGAATCAGGGAAGCATTAGTAGTAATCATTTAGCATCAAACGCGAGTCTGTAACTAAAGAAATTGTAAAATTGATTGAAGGTTCTTGGATTTGGTGGTGTTCATCCTTCTGATCCTCGTATGGGTAATGTTCCTGGAAGGTATCCAAGTGATGAGCAGAGGGATGCCCCCCAGAGGAGTGGTTGACCTTAAGGTAAGCTGATTGATCGACCACCGCCTCATCTTCACCTCCATCTTTGACGATGCGGTCGCCATTGTCATCTGGACCGTCGATGTGGTGAAAGTCGCAGACAAGACCTCGACGGTGCACCTGATCCTGGAGAGAGGAGCTGTAGACGCTGAGTGCTTAGTCAACAGGGTCGTAGACAGATGTTTTTTTCTTGCAGAGGACTCCTTGAAGGAAATGTGAGGCGCAGATGGTGGTGCTGAACCACCTCTTTAATGCGGGGAAGATGGGCCAAGAAGTGCCTGCTTTGCTCTTTTTTTCCCTCAGACGTTTTTCCGCTTTGAGACCTAGTGTCTATTAGAAGAGGATGGTTCTCCTTCTTTCCATTTTCTAGAGGAGGTATGAGGCTGCTCACATTCAGAGCCTGAATCCTTGGCAGCCTTCTTTCTCTGTAGCCACAGAAGCAATATAGCCACCCAATCCTTGAGGGTTTTTGCAGAAAAAGTACAGCAATGAGGTGTGCTATCCCGAACCCGGTCCCAGGATGCTTGTTTCCGCTCCAGGGAAGACCTGGCTTGACAGTTCAGGCTGGACTGTTCCCATGAGGAACAGGGTCAAGACTGATTTGCATACGGCTGGGTCTAAACTGGGGTGGCATGGTGAGCTAAAGAGCAATGGATTTAACCCAGATCTGTGACTGGGGGTGAGTGTCTGAAAAGTTTGAGCGCTCCGTCCATCATCTCCTTGTGTTTGGGTGTATAAACTGGCAAGCTTAGTGTTCCATGTAAGGTTGTTGTGGGTGGCTTCATTACTACACCAGTTTACTAAACCAATTTGTAGCATTTCCTTCTTCGTACTGGGGTTCCAGATAGGCACATGTTAGCCGACGAAGCCCTTCCTCTTTGGGGCAAATATTGGGTAGACCTTGAGAGGATTTTTGAGCAAGAATTTGAATTATACAGTGAATTATGAGACCAAATCAGCTCAACTGGCCTCTACCGCAATGGCTTGAAGATCATTGATCTCGGGAGTGTTGAAGGGTTGACAGAAGTAGCCAGCAGATTGCCTGCAGTGATTGTGTGCAGTCTCGATTTCAAAGTCTCTCTCAAATGTGAGCCCAAGAGCATGTGGTATCCACGATTCTAGAAAATCAGCAAAGGAGTTTGCATCACGTTCCGCATGCTCACATAGCAACTGCAAATGTAACCTGTGGATCTTTGGCCTGTCTTCACGTTCAGACAGCTCTTTCACTAGCATTTTCATCTTCTGGGTTGTCCAGCCTGTTCTACCCAGCACGCTTTTGGATATGACTGACTGTACTCCACTCAGGAGGTTACTCTCAGCACGTAAGGGGGTCAAAAGGTCAACTGAAATGGGTCTAGCCATATCTTTAGTTGAAGAACTTTCAAACTCAAATGTCCATATCATTGGGTGAGTCATTGATATGCTCATGTATCCCATGGGTAACGATCCAGTGTAAACACTAATTCTTCACTCCATTTTGTTGTGTTGTATGGCTCATGGTACTGCACTTGCACTGCTCCGTCACTTGGAGCACTGATATTCTGATGATCAGTTTATATCATGGCATTTGATTGTTGAAATGCCCAATCATTTATGTTGATACAGGTCTTTCTTTCTACTTGACACTTTCATGTGTGTTGAGATTAACCCATTGGCAAACACTGCTCTAAACAATTCCTGGCAGAACACTTTTATATAACTACTCCATTACAAAAGCACCTCTGTCAGGCATCGGAGGTCTGTCTGTGCTGCTCACGGGTTGGCATGCCAAGAGTCAACAAGGCGAAAGCAGCTCAATCAGCTATCCATGCAGCAGCAGCCTTGCTACGATAACTGATTGCACAGTGTGGGTACCTCCATTGTAGTGTCAATGATCACCCACTAGGCCCGCAAACCTCCGTAGGTAGTCACTGTCAGCCCAACAGGCCCTCCTCGCTGTGAGCCACTCCCCCACAGGAGTTCCGATGGCAGCTGCCATCTTGTGTCAGCCTGGTAGAGAAGAGCACAAATAATCCACCAGTTCGAAGCGCTGAATTGCAGTGGGAGTTCCATCCGAATTCCCCATCACTCCGACCCCAGGAACCCCCTTGATTAGATCATGTTAGGCTGGCGATATGAGTGGATCAAGAGTCGAGATTTGAGCAGTGGTGCTGTGGGGGGGGGGGGGCGGGCATGGGTCTTTGCTCCCACTCTATATTGTTGCTTTCAAAAGGAGCTGCTAGTGGATAGATTCTTGACAGCATATATCGTCCTAGGTATATCAGTTTCTTTTTTAGCATCTCTACCTGTGGCCAAAAGAGATGCTACTCGTTAAAGGGTAGGTTAATGAGGTATGCTTAACATCTAGTTGAAAACCAGAGAAGCATAACCACGATTGGCTGGAATATTATGAAGGCGCTCCCTACTCTGGACACCATCTGCTGCATCCATGACATCTTATGGAAGCAGAAGAGTTGATTTTGGTTTCTACGATACCTTCTCTTAAACTACTCAAGGAGGCGTTCAGACCATTTCCTTCCACTGGGCACTATCATAACATGCAAGGAGGCCCACTAGAACTAGCAACACATCAGCGGGTGATGGGCCTCAATGCTACCCTTTTATCTGCTGCATCCATCCTCTTTCTTGGTCGGGTGGCAGGAAAATGCATGTAGCCTGGACAGGAGCCACCTTATGGGCAGAATTGACTAGCAGGAATCGGAGGGAATGCGCCCCTATATTTAAGTGGGGTCTGAGCGAGAAAGTTTAATCTTTCTCCACTTTGGAGTAACAGCCCAGGCCTTAACAGGTTCCTTGAATGTGTCGACTTAAGCATACCTTTCAGGTAGCTTAACTGCATAGAGTGTTCAGACCTAGACAGCTTCTCAACGAGAAAGTGGTCTTCTTTGAGCATGGTATATCTACTTTGTGGTATGATTCTGCTCTTTGGATAGCTCCCCGATAAACTGCAGTGTCATCTGGGGGTGGAGCCCTGAATGGAACATGCTCTGGATCTCAGTGCCCACTGTGAGATGCGGGTTGAAATTGCTTTGCAGTCATTGTGGGGGGATAGAAGTGCTAGCTTAGACTACTGGGATCAGATTAGGTCTGTGGAAAGTCTTGAAGGGGTGATGCTGATGGCACTGGAGAAGGAAAGTAAAAGGAGGGCTCATGGCTGCGCCCTTCAGTCTTAAGCAGTGCCATTGAATGTCTGGAATAGGCTTGTCCTTGAAAAAGTCTCCCTTTCCTGGGCAAAGACTCAGAAGTCTTTGATAAGGGGAGAATTTCTTCAAAGCTCTCTCCCAGGGTGGAAGAGAACATGCCATTGTCTTTTACTCAGCTTTGTAAGGATTAGCCTCTGGGAGTCAGAGCAGGCCATAGGTGGTGGTCTGTGTCAAATGGAGCAGAGAAAAGGCCTGCAGCTCAAAGGAGGTTTTCACTGGTCACAACGAGGGGGGTTAGGGGTTTAAAGTGTAAAGGCTCTTGGTCAAGTCCTGTCATCTCCGAGGTCTTGCTGCCAACCAGAGCTTGAAGTCTGCGGAGGACCTGTAAGTGGCAAACTTACGCAGAGGGCTGAAAGTCTGACCCTCCTACCAGCCCCCCCAAGGGGGCAGTGCTCTGCCTTTGGGTGTAGCCTCTCACGAGGTTAATGGTGTCTTGGGATTTAGTCATGTCCTAGGTGCAGACTTTCTGCGAGGCCCAGCATCAGGGGAAGTAAGTACAACACTTTTCCTGGATTGGAGGTGGGGAATTAACGGCTGGGTGGGTGACTGAAGAGATCTGGCATGTTGTCTGCTGCTGCATCCAGATTTGGGCCTAGTGTCGGTCTACATTATAGAAGGGTCTTTTTACACCAAAAGGCCCATCAGTAGGTGCACTCTGTCTACAGTGCAAAGAACGAGATTACAAAGCCTGTGGAGGTCAGCTCAGGGATATTTGCCGTGGCACTTCCCAAAGGATGTCTGTTCCATTACCCAGTGTACCTCTTCATTCTGTGGAGTCAAAGAAAAGGAACAGCAAGGAGCCCTGAAAGGGTATGGGTGCCCCAAGGGCTGGAGACTCAGTCATGTTTAAGTCTTTGAGGCACACCAAAACAGAGAGGGACCAATAGCAGATGTCGAAGAAGTCTCGACGAGGAAAGTGATGGTTTTTACTGGGTGGGCCCAAAGTAGCAAGCATGGAACAAGTAGATTCCCAGAGCTCCGTCGGCATGCACCTGAACCAGATGGCAGCGATAAACCAGCTAATAGTCGGTGCCCATGTGCATTGCCAACTAATGGAGGAGTCACAAACCAACTCTTGACTCAGACAAGTCTTTGAGCAAACACAATCTGCAACCTAGGAGGCAAACACTAGATGTCAGGAGTACTCAGACCATGTGCATCTAAAGTCACACATGCTACAATTTTGTCCTCCATAACTAGCTTCTCACCCCCCCCTTTGTGTAGGTCTCAGGGAGGTGCACCATCAATGTTTCCATCTCCCAGTGATACTGGTTGTACTTCGACAGAAGACCCATTCAATTAGCGATGCAGCACCTGGTAGTTGCACAGAATGCATGCACTTCGCAACAGCATTGTGCCCACCTTAGCCCTGATCAGGTCTTTCAAGCTGTCGGGATGAACTTTAGCATGCCCTTGAGCACAGGAAGAAACTGGGCAGAAGTCATACTGCTCTCAGAATGACTGCATGAAACAGTGGTATGCTCTGGTGGGGATGGTGGCTTGGCCAGTTATGGCTCTACAGCTAGGTCATCTGTAGGGCAGTTGTCCCACGGATCATCACAATCCTCTACTCTTGCAGGTTGGTCATAAGGCTCTCCTGGCTGTAGTCTTCCAAAATCAAAAAAGGGATAGATTGCCCTCAGGAGATTCTGGTGAAGAGGGTAAAGGAGGAGGATATGGAAGTGGTGTTGGTAAATGCTAGGGAGTTGGAGGCTGGGGATGACAGCTTGCTGCCTTGTCCTTATTGGGTGTGTAGTGGTGAATCGAAGGCAAGCTCCTCCTCGAACGTTAGTCAAATCTTGGCAATTGGGAACGGTAAGGCCTATTTTTCCAGGGGGCGGGCAGTCAAGCTCTCCAGTCAGTCTTTCCAGGATGAGAGCCTCACACCATTGACCTGTATTTAAGGGGCCCATTATGTAGGGGGGGGGGGGGTTCAGCAAAAGGGGTGAGAGAAGGGCACAGAGGTGTGTCACAGCTATCCCGTGAGCTTGCTCAGCTCTGAGACCTTCTCTGTGCCGAACAGTCCGAGGGGCACGGTGGGCCAGAGACTAAGGCCATTCTGCCCAGGCTGGGGTTGGCACAAGACTTCCCGGGAGGGGTACTCTGCTGAGGTGCAAGGGAATTCAAATAAGTAGGGTTCTCATCCCCGGATGCCATGGTGGTATACTCACAGCAGTCACTGTCTTCTTGGTGCAGGCCTCTGCTGGTGTCAATGACCAAGTCATCCCAGTCTAGATCTTCCTTAGAGGTGCTCAAGCACGGCATCTCAGGGCTGGCATCCCGGAGGACCCACCTCTTTGATGTAGGGCATCAGAGTTAGATTGACGAATCTTTGACATACCGAAGGGAATGGCACCGGGTGCACTCAAAGTGTTTGCATCAAAAGGAGAGGCAGCTGATCTCATTGTGCTGGGGGTGTGGGGGAGGTAGAGGAAAAGGTTGTTTAAACACCGTGCTGGCCAAGCCACAAACATTTCACATTGCACTACGGACAGAATTGGAAGGGTGAGCATTCCATCTCCCACTTTACGAGAAAGCTCCACAAATATCTAAAAAGCCCGAATGAGTCCAGGACCGGTGCGCTGGCTGGCTGGCTGGCTGGCGTGTGTGTGTGTGTGTGTGTGTGTGTGTGTGTGTGTGTGTGGGGGGGGGGGGGGCGCGCTAGGGAGAATGCTGCTGCAGTCTGTACAAGTATAGCGGTATTCCTGTCAGGAGCACTGTGATCAGAGTCGTCTTGACAAATTGAACGGTTAAGCCCAGAAAAGCGGCAAGGAACGAGTCTCAAACAGTTGCGAAACATGTTCACACATGATGCTGACCACATTGCAGGGTATTCCATTTTAGGGAATCTAGAATGCAAAGTAAGGGGAAGAGAAAAACACCAACATTTCTTCACTTTCGATACTCCAAAACTTCAGACCAATGACAGTCTTCAAAAAATGTTACCACACTTTCCCGATTAAAAGTGTACTCCAGAAGTGTGGGTGGACCAACTGCTGAGATCGAACTGTCCAAACCTGACCATGTGACCCATCACAGGTAATCACTGAAAGAGGCATAATACCATTTTAAATACTAATAAGGTGGCAGGTATGACTGGTCATTGGGCAGAAGTGGCTTCCAACTGCAAGTCAGTGCTGAGGGAAAAAGGTTTTTAAAAAATGCTATCACCCGAACACTGTGGGTCATTTTGAAATCCTATTTATGACTCAGATGGCACGTTAAAAAAACGCATATTTTCAGATCCAATTTTTATTAGATGAATCATTGTCCAGTAGTGCACTGTCAGTACACAATAAGAAGAAAACAAGCATTGGTTTCGCCTATGTAATAAATAAAGAGCCATTTTGATCAATCTCCGTCTGGGAGAAGGAAAGATCTCAGACAAAACACAGGAGTGGGGAGGATGTGGCACAGCGGCCAGAGCTGCAGGCTGGGGATCCAAGCAGACGAGGAACAAGCATTGGTAAATGCAGGAAAATATGCTACAGCCAATAGAAATGGAGGAAAGGTAAGTGGCAAGCTCAGGAACTAATGAGCCAGGAAAGAGGAGGCGGAATACAAGTGCCTTTTAAGTTTATATTGAAAAGAATAGATTTCTCAAGCACAGTGCAAGCGATGCGCAGGCGAAACCTAAAATTGCAGCAGCACAGCTGGCTCTGGGCTTTACAGGTTAAGAAAGTATTCAATGCAAACCGAAGAGTGGGGCAGGCAGAGCTGTACTGCTTTCACAGTTCTCCCCTGGGTTCAACACCTTTCCCTCGCAAATTGCAGGTGGCAAAAACATTTATAATTAAAAAATAAAATAAAAAATTGAAGGAGCTGGAAAGACGGCTAACTGCCACAAAAAGGCTTAAAAATACCAAGTGGTGGGTGGTAACCCAGGATTAAATGTCTATTCCCAATAGCGCTGGCTAGTATAATAGCTCTCGAATGCAACCACGGCAGACTGGATATGGAAGGTTCTTATGACGAAACAATTATGCGCGATTCATTAGAGTAATAGTTTATAAAAACAGGCAGGCTAGCCATTACTTAAGTCACTAAATTCAACAGGCGCACAGCATTTTAACTCCACACACCTCATCACCAACCCCAATCACCTTCATCCCATTCTGTTGAAATCCAAAGAACACTGCCTTTATGATTTAACAGTGATTTGCTCTGCAGATTGCGCTCAAAGAAAAAAATATATATGACACAGGGGGTGGGTTTTAATGCTTGTTTATTTTTATTTATTCCACCAGCAACAAGAACAAACCAGTGAAAATGGATGTAAGCTGGAAAACGTTACAGCCCGCTACATGTCAGACCAATTTCCTGGGCTGCACACCACATCACACCTGCTGCCAGACATCCCCCCAAATCAGCATTGCTGCACGCTCGAACCAGTGAGCGAAACAAAGTTGCATACACCCTTTCACTTTCCTTCAAACAAAATATCAGTTCTCTTTTGACTTTATTTTAAAAAAAAATTAAGGAGCAACTGTGTGCACGTTTATTTCCAACCTGGACCTGCATGGAAAGAGGACTGAGCCTTGACACGAGCACCAACTCACTGTGCCAGCCAGTACTTTGATTCTTTCTAAAACCCACCCCCCGCTACTCCTCCCCCCCCAAAAAATGTGGGAGAAAATAACTAAGCAATTTCTGGGAGATTTTTTTTTTTTAAAGTTGCGATATAAAAAGAATACAGTGACCCACAGCTTTTTTAACACTGAAGTTAAGTGTGATGGCGATACAGTACATTAGCTACGATTTGGAGACAGCAGTCAGATATTTAGTATAAAAGCAGTTTTACAGCACAAATATACCGATATGGTCCACCCCCTCCAGTCCCCACTTTCATTTTGAATGATGGTTAAATCTTAGTAACGCATGGAGGTTGTTCGATTAGGGGAGGAGCAGGAAGTGCAGTCCACCGAGATGATAGAAAGGGTTACATCAGGTTCCCCTTGTGCTCAGAAAATGGCATATTTGAAGATGGCCATAATTGCAGCACTAATTAGCCCAGAGATGGGAACAGTGACAAACCACGCCAAAAAGATGTTCCGGAAGAGACGCCAGTCAACAGCCTTCCGCGAGCGTAGCCAGCCGACCGAGACAACAGAACCGACCTGAAAGAAACAAGCAACATGTAGAATCAGGCAAATCAAGCGAAGCCGACCGTGTTCACGCAAACACCATTTCAAGGAGCTACAACTGTGTCCTTTATAGAAATGCCAGCAAACGGGATCAAAACCTACGCATGGCTACAAAACAACTGAATAACTCTGCAATGTATTCTCTGCAAATTGTCGAATTAAGCATCCTTGATCGCCTTACATTTGCGCTACAAAGCAGTCCCGCATATACCCCAAAAATACACCATGAGACTGTATACTCATTTAGGACCTTGTTCCCACTATAGCAATGTTTCAGCCCCCTAAAAACAAATGAAACGATACTTACTTTACAATGTGTTGTGCTGATGGGAAGGCCAACGTTTGATGCAATCATAACTGTGAGAGCAGATGCCAATTCAATACTGAAGCCACTGCAAGAAAACAAAAATTCAAGGTTAAATTACTGAATTCCTTCCTGGGCAGAATAAAAGGACAGTAAAAACCGATCTTGCAAACAATGCGTGCAAGCGTGGCATGCACGCACTGAGGAGTCACCCATGCACACATGTATACTGTAAAGGCATTATTAGATACTTCAGGTAAGGGGCACCGAGTAAATCAAGACATTTTATCCAACTTATAACCTCTGGATTGCAGAAAACTAGAGCCTTAAAATAAAAGCACAGACAGTAAAACGAGAACACTTGCAGAATATCAAAAAACACATCCATTGCTGTGCGTCTTGCAGTAGTACACATGACTGCAAGCATTGTGACAATTTGGATTAATTAGTTAAAACGCAAATTACTAGTCTAGTTCGGTAGCGGGTCTCACTCAAACTGTACAAGATTATCAGAGTCGCAGTCTCATCTACGGTTTTGAACTCAAGGCACAGTATAAATCTCAGGACTCCCTTCCACTTAAGGCTTTGTTCTCGTATCTAAAATAGAGGTCAAAATTTATTAACAAAATCATCCTCATTAGGCTCGCAGTTTGTCATACTAGAGATTTGTTTTGACTACCAAAAACTTTCAGAGACCATAGAGCTTTAGCTGGCAAGAGTCCAGGGACAATCCATTAGAAGAGAGAAAACTGGCCACTTATGCTGTAATGACAATTGCATCCACTAAGAGGCTGTACAGTCCCATTACGATCAGGCACTCTTTCGCCATAATAACCTAGAAACAAAACGTTTCTAGCCCTCTGGAAGGCAAGTTGCCATGCGACAAGTACTCTGGATCATGACTAAGGTAAATAGTATTCTGGGGTTAGATTTACAGAGGAATTCTCTGTCAAACCTTCATTAAGCCGAGATAGCTGGCACGAAGAAGAATCTTCCTTTTAAATATGCGGACGCAATACTTCGGCTCTATATCCATTCCAGGTAGTACCAGCCACAACTGGGGTTTCTGCTCCCAGTATGTGAGCAGGGCTCATCACACTGCGAGACTGCATATTGTTCCATGAGCAACATCTGCCAAAAGTTGTGCACTGGGCTTGTGACTGTGCCAACTCGTTTTCTTAGTGCAGTTTGGATGTGCACCCTTGCAAGACTAGTGCCATCACTGAATCTTCCTTATGTGGCTATGCATAGAATAGGTTTAGTATCCACATCCAGAATGCGTTTCCTTCCGTCTATGTACTGGTGGTTATGAGGTATAGAGTGGAGCATACTTTTCTAACTTCACTAGGAAGAAATAGTATATTCCTTGGCTCTTAAGAAATGCTCTCTGCCACCTGCTTTGGGGAGTTAAGCTTTATGTACCAGCCAATGTTGGAAACAGTCTTGTAAGCGAAGACTGTGTGGAGAACGCCAGAACCTAACCATTATTTACAGTAGCTAGCACACATTAACATGGTCACCCAACACAAAGCCAGAAGCTTGCCACCCAAGTAGTATGGAACTGGGGAGGTATTGTTCAGGTCATTGACAAACTGCGGTGTGGCAGTCTCCAGAGTAGCCAAAGGGTTATCAATCACCTCCGGCAGGTAGTCCTTTAGTGAACAGAAAGGACTAGGCTGCAGCTAGCATGGCTGACTTTGATGCCTTTTCAATTAGATTTAGAACAAAGCCAATGAATGACATGGATCCCTTGTGTGTATGTTCAGCTGAATTTCTGATCGGATTAAGGCAAACTGGTTTGATACTTTCACATCAGACTTCAATTCCTTTGACCTCCATGTCAATGTGGATTTAGAGAAAGCACCAAAAAGATTAACAGGAGACTATCTAGAAACTCTTGCAGTACATTTGAGCTCAGTGAGGTTAAGCCACAAGAATGGACTACAAGAAATAGCGTGAGCTGCAGTTCAACAGAACTCATGGTTTTGTAGTGCACATAGTTACCCAACAAGGTTTCCCAGCGCTAGACATGAGGTAGGTGGCTTGGCCAGAAACATGCAAGAAATAGAAGAGCCAAGTTTTTTTAATGTTTGCGAAAGGTGGTCAAGGATTGACAGCTTCTCACCAGGTCAGGCAGCACGTTACAGAGCTAGGGGCCCAGATAAGACAACGAGCTAATTGCTAAACTTGTCGGCTTTAACATTGTGGCATCAACTCAGGATTTCAATGGAGTATACACTTTACTTTGAGACAAAGTTTGGGAACAGCCCTGATAAATTTGAGAAAGCATGGTCCTAGTGCTCAAAAACTGAGGAGAACTGCTTAAGGACGTTTACAGCCGTTCAGGTGGCTTTACCCTTCGAATCCATTCACCTTTTTCTTGTCCGATGCTAGCAGAGGTCAAGAGATTAAACTGTTTTCTAGATCAATAGCTTCCCTAGAGTCTGGTGGAGAGTTCCCACCGACAAAGAATCTTGATCCAAAGGGCAGAACCTCTTTTCACACACCATTTTAGAGTCATTGACGAATGCTTCCAAGAATTGTAGGACGCCTGTAACAAAGGGTCAGGGAGCCAAACTATTTCAAAGAGGAGATGTCAAGGCCGGAGGTCAATGTCTCAGTTGTCAAGATTCCTAGGGACCATAATGTTGTCCCAAAAGATCAGTCTCATTCACAAGAATTATTACAGTGAAGACAGGTTCCAAGGAGTACTTCATACAGTAATAAGGTGAAAACGACAACATTAAAGTGCAGAACATATGTGGTGAAGGTTTAGGTGGCAAATCTATCCTAGTTAGTTGGGCTATAATTTTAAAACTGGCGAGACAAAAGTGCCCAGTTAAGCATTTTCCTTCATTAAATTAATGAGATTTATTACGTGTTCCAACAAAAACACGGAGGAATTAAACAAAATCATGATGGTGAAAGCCATTCCTGGATGTACACATGGGCAGTGACCAGTACTCGTGTGCATCCCAGAAAATGTTGGTGCAGCTGAAGACTGCTGAAGAAAAGGCTGAAGAGAGTGGTAGTGGTTATTCTGGGGTGGCAGGTAGAGGTGCTGAAGTGGTGCGATCAGATTGTATGCAGAAATACTGTATCAGTTGTGCGAGAAGAAAGGATACGTTTCGGCTGCTTATGCTGTGCCATTTCCTTTATGTGCATTAGTCAACATGCAAAACCCAAACCTCAAAACCATCTGCTGTTTTACAAAATATTAATAAAACAATCAAGGTCATGTTAAGGGATTTAAGTACCTTCCGATACAAAGAATTAAAGCTACAAAAACAAAACAAAAAAAAAAAAAACACTTTCTAATTAAATTCCACTACAAAACCTTAAGGTGAGCTAATAACTAGCTAAACGTGTTTATACTGAAAGGAGTTGGAAAAAGCAAGGCGTTAGGTGAAAGAAGCAGTTTGAAATAAGTCTCTGCTCTTACCTAGAAGGTGTGATTGGCGTTAGATCTTTGCCCATGGTCTGAATCACTCTCCTGCCCCAAACCCACAGTCCGATGCAAATGCCTATGCCTCCGTACAGTAGCAGCCAGATCGGAGTATGCGCTTTGGTAGCAACGTCACCGGTTTGATAGACCAGCCACAAGGCAACAAGGGGTCCAATGGCATTACTGGAAGGAAAACATTCACAAGTTAGAAGAAACAGCAAACGGACAGAAACCTTATTAAACACCTAGCTCACCCTCATCACTGCTAAAAAAAACTATACCGGAAGCTCCTGGAAGTGAAGGAACTAAAGTTAAACTGCTTTATAAAAGTGTGACTGCAAACCTAGAGACAAATACAGTGGTGTGTACCTGAGACATGCAAGCTTGTTGTCAACTAGTTTCACAACGGACTCCTATGGAGCCAATTCTTTAATGGCAGTTCCAAAATCCAGACTATGCATACAACTAGGGTGAAGGGAATTTAATATACATTTTAATTGCCGATTTTTAAATGTACATCAATTTGCGAAACGGTTCGTCCTTTTGGACAGAACGAGGGTGACCTGAAGCTATCTGGTCACCGGAACACCACTAAAGCATTTCTGTACTTTACTTTTACACATCAGTGTTATCAGGTGTTCGATTACACAATTGTCACTCTAGAATAACGCCACAGGGAACAAGTGGCAGCAATACGTGTAAGCATACAACCGTAAAGTTAATAAGCCTGTGAATAAATATTTGACTCCACCGCAAAAAAAAAAAATCCTTGCTGAAGCTACCAAATCTCCAATAACCAGTCTTTAAATAAAATAATTTAAAAAAATTACATTTAAAAAAAAAAGTGTGGCGTTATTAGTACCGTTGCTGCAAGGATATTTTCCTCCAACTAAACTGTGCCTACGGTACAGGGTAAAACTAGCTTGGGGCAGACACTAATCGTTATAGGCTTGAAACATAATTGCATAGCTCTTTCGGGCACACCACTAAGCCTAGCTAGGAAGTTAGGTAGAACAATGGATTGCAGGTTTGTTCGAGCACGCAGGAGTAGTGGGAAGTCACAATCACAAGGGGCATTATGCTAGACCGAAGCCCTTTACAGTGGCTTCTACAAACCGTTTCGAGCAGTTTGTGTGCAGAACAAACAGGCATTGTCTTTGTGGGTGGCAGTTAGAAACAACGGGCCACTGGATGTCAAAGCAACAAGGGCAGCTTTGTTTCCCCATTTAGAACACACCAGCGAACAACGGAGACCAATTCGATTTCCGCCCTACACTTTCCTAGGTTGTACTTCGATCACTGCTCAATCTCAACTCCCCTCCCAGACGGTTTTCAAAAGAGAATGCATAAGGCTTATTTAAGCCCAACTAAAAGTAGAGTGCCAAGTCACCAAATGGTAGAAATCCACTGACCTGACATCATTGCCACCATGTGCGAAGGAGCCAAAGCAGGCAGTGAGGATCTGCAGGAACTGGAAGAGCATGGAAATTTCGGGCTTGTCCTGATCGTGCCATTCCTCTAGAGAGTGGGTGCTGCCTTTCGGGTCTTCAGGCTCCAGCTCCACCTTGCTCTCATCTACCTCAGCCACCTCTGGGAGAGGGTCTGCCACAGCATTGCAGTAGCTGGTATAGCTGTCCATCCGCGTACGCTTCTTGTTCTCTGCTCCGGTCCAGGTGAGCTTCTCTAGCTCGTCCCCCTTTGGTTCATTATCCCTCGGGCGGAAGGAATCCAGAGGCATACCGCATATAGCCATGGTGTAGGATGTGTAGCTGTTGTTGCGCCTCAAGGGTTTGTCAGCATTGTCCCCCATGCAGTCACCCACCTTCGCAAGATGGAGCTTGTGCAGCAGGTCCTTATACAGGCCCGAATCCTTGTGCACTGTATGGTACTGATACTGCCCGCTGGAGTTAATCTGGTTACTGACCGTTTGATTGAACTGTACATGGTTCCCACTAGGCAACTGTACACGACCTAGAAAAAGGAAGGGCAAACCAGTTAGTGGCATGCTACAAACTGGGTAAAGTGAAAGGCGTTAGAAGCATAGAAGACAGACTGCATGATGTAAATATAAAGGATGATGAAATAGCTTCTAATACATTTCATAACAAGAAAGGTAGACCCATCTGAGCTGCCTGCATCCGTAAAAATGACGGTCCCCTTCACCCCACAATCATTTGTGATCTTTTCTTGAGGGATGCAGGAAGTGTAAGAGGCAAGCTGGCCTGCCAATAAAATAAAAACGCCACTCTCTCAAAGGAGTTATTTCAGGCGGCGACAGAAAACTCAACTGCCATGGATAATGAAAGAATAATCAGGACACATTGATAACGGGATGCAATTGACAATTTTAGACATTCAAACCATCTTAATCGCAAAGAGGGATGTGCTAGAAACTGAATCGTCATCTGTCCAGTTTGGAGTTTATAGCCAGCTGACCAAACTCACCATTCATTGCACTGTCGATGTTGGTTTCCTTGAGCTCTTGGCTGGAGGATCTCTCTCTCTCAGGCACGTCGTCCGAGTCTCCCAGGTTGAAAGAAACGGTCCTCTCCTCTGCCGCAGCTCTCGGGATTACAGGAGTGTCCCCACACTCCACGGAGCCCTTGTTCTCAATGCAGATGCCATTACAAAGGGGAATCTTCACCTCTTCAGGATCCGATTTGCGCAAGGATGAGTGTCGCTCTCTGGACTTGATGGCCATAAGTGGGCTTTCTGAAGGACTAGACTTGTGCCCTGTTGAGAAACAAGACACTGGAGTAGGAGTTCCCACCAACAGTGGCATTTCATAGGCTTTGGTAAATACGAGAAAGCCCCATGCACAGTATTCCAAAACGAACTTTTCTGAACTATGGTTTTTGAAATGGGTGAAAGTGATTGCAATCTTCACTACAGATTTCAATACAAAACTGCCAATCGAGAACCATTCACCACAAAGCTAGCCGAAGGCCTTTCAGATTCTACAGTGAAAGACAGCAACCATCAACAAATATTACACAACTTCCTTACATTACTGAAAATATGTCACTACCTCGCATTTTTACAGCGTTTCCTCTGACAGCTGAGAACAGTGGAGCAGAGTGCCTCAAGCCTAAGGGCTGCCATCACGTTCAGTTGGTAGCACGATTAAGAGTTTCTAGGAGCAGCAATGCATGCTGTAACCAACTAGGTTACTAGTGTTGAACTAAGGGTCCAGTTAAATACTTAGTATTTCACGCTTTCAGTGATCTAACAGTACTGCTGTTGTGCAACAGGTACATGACAAGCCACGACCTTCTAAAGTTTCCCATCTGAGTCACACATTTTTACCATCCTTGTGCACCTAAACTGTATTTTGAAGCTATAAATTATCAGCCACAACAAACCTTGTGTATGCTAAGACAAGAGTGGTTACTAGGGTACTTTACGCAATCCCTACACTTGAGTGACAAGTGCTGGCACCTGCACCATCAGCAGTGGGATTCAATCTCAACTTCAGGCTATCCTGGGAAGCGCATACTACAGGAGAGGCATGAAAGGTTAACCCAAGTAACACCGCAGGGTTGGATTCTTCCAGTGTCCTGAAGGGGGCTCGTGCGGCACTATAATCCTCCATGGCCGTCCGTAATATGATCTACACATGGTATGCCCAGAATATAGCAACAGCTAGTTATGACTGAGACTATGGTGAACATGGACTAAAGGAAGGCAAATGAACTGCAGTGCCAAGTCTCGAGCTCCAGTCACTTCAAATCACCACTCGACAAAACTTCTAAGAGTACATTCAGACACAGACGCGTCAGGTGAGGGCGCTTGCAATTTACATGGTCTACTAAACCAATAAAAAAAATAAAAAACACGCCAGTTTGCGCTTCAATTTAACAAATTGTATGTACAAATACAGCATTTTCTCCCAGGAAGGCTTAAAATGTGTTTTGTAATACAATTAGTGTCTTATCAAAACCAGAATACTCCCCATAAACATTGCTCCAGTAGAAATCTTATGGTATTACTTACGCTCAATTTTCCTTCTCATCCGTGGACAAACGAAGAACCAAACAATAAGCGCGCAGATCACAGCACATCCCAAGGCAATCAGGATAATGCCCCACAGTGGAACCTTGTCGAAGCCGAGCACTGTGGAATAAAAGCATCATTAGACCCCCAAAAAATCCCAGCAACACGTTTATATTCGTCAAACATTACTTTTAATGGTTCTTGCTGGCATTCTACACACATTCATGGAAAAAATGTGCTAAGCAGAGGTGAACTGTCCTTAAAACAGGTGACCGCCGCATATCTGGTCTTACACCTGTCAAATACGCAGTCAAGAAACTCGTCCCCAAAAATATGTTCAGGCTGACATGGGGATTGATTGACTTTAAAAGTCAGCATAACCGATGGCAGGACTGGGGGTTTATCGTGATAGCAGGGATCGAGAAATACTAAACCTCTGCTACCTCTACCTCCCCCTATACAGGCACCACCCCCTCTCCATTTACTTTGGGAATCAACTGAACACTGTTAAAGACATCAACCAACTGTTTCCAGTGAGCAAGTGTAGAAATTGGCAAACGCCACGTCCACTGTGAAGGAGACTGCCATGAAATTTAAAACTCAGCGCTTAAGTGCAAGTACTAAAAAACAAAAAAAAACACAAAACTCAAAAACGACGGTTGTCGAATAAGCTTAAAAGAACATTCAATAAATCCACGGGGCTTTATGCTGTGCTTACATCTGTACAAGCAGTACTACAGAACCAAGCGGCAGCATTTAGAACGATAGTTCTCCATGTCCTTGGCGGAGTAAGTATTTCACATTCACAATTGCCTAGATTCTGAAAAACTGTTTCAACCCAGTCATCTTATGGGAAGACGAATGACGAAGTAACTGCAAGTTATGGGAATTACTTTTGGCCTTCTATTTATTTATAGAACCTTTTCCTAGGACACTAATCTAATCAAAGAAGAAAGCAGCTACTGTATCGAACTCCCAAGCCAGCAGCAGTTCGAGGTCTCAAGAACACTATATAGAGAAAGCGCCTGCTTTATCGGTCTGTGCGCCACACCCCGCACTTGAGCTTCAGTCGTGCAGCGCACAGATAAAGGTGCAGCCGGTCACGTGAACACTACTGCATCGCTCTTCCAAGCACTTTTCACAGAGCCAAGTACTGACAAACATAAGCCCATCAGTTTAAGGATGCAAAAACAAGTAGCAGTAAACAAGTCTGGGATAGCCTCACAAATATGTTTGTGCCCACTTTCAACAAGGAGAGTCGTGTGCAGCCATACTAACTTCATTCTGCCCCTTTTTAAAAAAAAAGGGTGGGGGGGAGACTAAGCACATAAAGGCCGGACTAAAGTGCCATCAAGACATTCCAACCCCGTTAATCAATACACAAAAGAAAATGCTTCTCGAAAAGTAACCCCACCTGTATGAAAGGCAAATCAACTTTGGATTACCAGATCACAGCAACTGCATACTTTTTTTGTAGGGAGAGCATGTTCAAGAGCCAAGTAAGTCTATTTTAATTATTACTTCGTACAAAACAGACGGTGCTGTTCCTTCTTTTTTCAGCCATATTTTTTTTCCCTCAAACTTTTTTATTAGCATTTGGTGTACACTTAGTAATATTGTGACAAATATTGAGCTTAGGCAGCTTTACATGTTATAGCACACTAAGCTGTGCTGAGGTTGAACATCTATTAATAAAAAAAACAAGGCCTCTTCCTTTTTGGAACATGAAAATAAAGGTACAGCTTCATACATTGTAAAGGCACGAGATTATCCCAATCAGCCATATTTTTAATTAGCTTCCAGGATGCAACCTAGGAATCTGAATGAAACACTTGAGCACAATAACCGCACGAAGCTCTTTTTACTTTCCAAACACCAAATTTTATACTCAAGTGCACCGCAACCAAGTGAGCACCGCTAAAGCACCTCCAGTCAGAAGTGTGGTATGCGGATTAATAAAAGCACTAGTTGTAGCCAATATCAAAGTCAGAGCTCCAGTGAAATGAGGTTTTCGTTAATGGCTCCGCAAAAGGCCAGAGACTAAATCTGACGGGTGTTTCAGTAGGTGACAAAGCAAAGATACCTTTTTACAGCTATAAAATGCAATTGAACAAATAAGCCCAGTCGAGTGTAAAATGCTTGCTGACTGGTCAGCATGCAAACCTCACTTGCAACACACAAGTGTAGTTGAGAAAGTACCACAAAAAAAAAAAAAAAAAAACAGGATGCCAATACATTTACCATGCATAAATCCAGCTTCAAGCAATATTTATATGTACTTAATGTCAAGCCACCCCCGTCTGCCACAACCTCCTAAATAAGCTAGGACTTTGAACAAATGAGAAGGGAGCCTTGGCTGGGTTTAAAACTTAAAAGTAATTTTAGAGACTTGTCACGAGGAACCAAAGCAGTCTGGAAGAAAGCCAATCCCGTTAGGAGATTGAGGATATGTATAGCCTTGATCAAGCGATAATAAGATGGCAGACCTGAACAGGTGGAAGATTCTCTTAATCCGTTAATAAAAAACATTTAAAAAAACGCACACAAACACTGGTGGCCAACATGCAGCCCCCCCCATGCTACTTTCCAAGGAAAGAGCACAGGCTACCATCACGTTTGTTCTAAAAAGAATAAAAACGCATGCCATTAAGAGTACATAGTACAGACTTGCTGCCATACGCTCAGTTGAGCCCACTCTACACTTCGTTTTTCCTTTTGATCATCCCACCCTAGCAAAGGAAGGCGAAAGCCAGCTGCTCAATTATTGCCACCAACACCAAAATGATAAACAAGAAAGCTTCTCATCACTGTAAAACAGTAGCAATCCCCACACCATTTACCCCTTAATGTAAAAACCACCAGCTCTTTTACAGACTATCGTTAACCCCAGTCGGCACCCGTACCTCAAACACTACTCTGTTGGCATTGTAAGCGTACCCAAAGCACATCTGAAAAATACATAAAACATGTAATGAGGAAAAAGCATGTGGCGCTTGTGGATTGGGAAGCATATCAAACTAGCAGATTTAACCAGCCTCTTGCTTTCACAAGATTAGCCTAGATGCTACACCATCACAGGTGCTCGTGCCAAGCGCATCCACTTTTGTACTTACACGGTGCACCAGAATACATGATGGAAAAGAGGTTGATGCCAATAGTGCAGGCATAGAAGACCGGTAATGCTCGCAGTCCATTGGGAACAGGATCAGCCTACAAAACAAAAGAACAGCATTTCTAAAAACATCCAAAGACCAGTTCACCGTAGAAGGAGATAACATTTCAACTTCCTAAACAAAACTAAATCAACAAGACTCATTAGATTTCTTAGGTGAGACACTGCGCGAAAATTCTCATTGGTGAAATACGTTAAGGAAAGTGTTACCCTGTAAGCATCTGTTTGTGGCATATAGTGCTGTAGATTTACATGCTCTGCATACTCCTGCCATCTAGTGTTGGGCCCGGATGTGGGCAATTTGTTTTTCTTCAAACAGGTCTTTTGAGTCATAAGGTAGTGCGATTTCTCCTCTTGGTGATAATGCGGATGGGAAGCAACTCCATTAAGACTTCCTGTACTGCAGGTGAGGATGGAGTATGAAACGAAGTGATAAGTAGAAAGATGTCCACGCATAAGAGGAAAAAGACCAATACTGCAACAGCCAGAGCCTACCGGGGAGGGCGCATGTGAATCTACAGCACTAAATTTCACGAACAGATGCTTACTAGGCAAATAAGATTTTCCGTTAGAGGCACGTGTGGCTGTAGATACACATGCTGTGCATATACTGGAAAGCAGTTCCCCCCAAAAGCAGTGGTTAGCCTGAGGGTGTTGCAATGATTTAGAAAAATGTACGAAGAACTGCCTGACCATTAGCTTATTGGCAGGCTAGAACATCCACACAGTAATGTTTTGTGAAAGTGTGGTGTAGATCAGGTAGCTGCTTTGCATACATCAGCTACTGGGATGTTCCACAGGAAGGCCATAGAGACGTTTTCTTTCGACTAGTGTGCACTTGGAGGAGTGGGTAGAACCCTTTCGGCTTTAGCATAGCATGTTTGAATGCATTTAACCATCCATCTGCCAATGCCCGACTTGGATACAGCCTTCCCTTTATGAGGTTGGGAGAAAGCCATAGAGTTGTTGGGTCTTTCTAAAAGTCCTAGTCCTTTCAATGTAGTACATAAGGGCTTGTTTTACATTCAAAGTATGGAGAACCCAATCCGCAAAGGAGTCTGGCTGGGGGGCGGGGGGCGGGGGGCGGGGGAAGGAGACACTATCTTGGGTAGGAATTTGGGGATGGTGCCGAGGACAACCCTGTCCCTATGTATTTGGAAAAAGGTTCTTCCCGAGTTAATGCTTGAAGCTCAGACTAGCCTGCATGAGGTAATAGCAATTAGAAAGGTCACCTTCCAAGATAGGAATTGAAGGGGGCAAGTATGAAGAGGGCAAGTTCGAAGGAGCTCAAATGAAGGGCCCACAAGTACAATATTAAGATTCCATGAGGGTTCTGATGCAACCTAGGGAGGAATCACTCAAGACCTTCCATGAAGGCTTGCTTCAATTACTGGTATTTGAAGAGATGTGTTTATTTTGAAGATCGGCAGCTATTGCGGCTAGATGTAAGCGTATGGAGGTAAAGGCCAGCCCAGAAATTTGTAAGTGAAGAAAGTAAACAATGTTCTGTATTGTAGCTTTGAACGGGTCAATTTGTTTTGAGTGATAGTAGCAGACAAACTTTTGCATTTGGCCACATAGGCACTGGTGGTAGGCTTGAGGGCTAACTTAAACATGCTCATGCACTCTGGTGGAAGATTAAGGTACAAAAGTACTATGACCTCAGGAGTCAGAAGGCAAGACTGAGGGACCGGGAATCTAGGTGCCCTATTTCTCAGTGGTTTTGCATGAGAAGACCCAGCCTGTTGGGGAGCCTCTAAAGCGAGACAAGAGGTCAAGCAGCGCTGTGAACCATGGCTGGCGAGTCATGTGGGAGCTACCAAGAGGAGTGAGGGATGCTTGCCGAAGCCTCCGAACCACAAATGGGAGAGGACGAAAAGTGTAGGCAAATATCCCCATCATCCATAGTGCATTGCTGCTGGACTGTGGGAATATGAGGCAAAGTTTGGGCATTTGGTGTTGTCTGCGGTTGCAAACAGATTTGTGGGAACCCGCATTTGTGCAAGTAACAGAGGAGGACATGCACGTGGACTCTCACTCTTGGACTTATTGCTGCATTCTGCTGAGGTCAGCAAAATGGTCTATCCACAGACGGTATTCCGCTAACAAATGAATGCTGTGGCGGAGAGCCAAATGGTCTGAGATAACAGACAGCTGTAGAGAGTGTCCCGGCCCCCCTTCATGGTTTCTGAAGGGGGTACATGGCTGTCATATTGTCTGTCTGGAAATGGACAACCTCGCCTATCACGTGAGGCAGGAAGGCTTTCAAAGCTAGATGAACAGCTAGAAGATCCAGGTGGTTGATGTGGAGACCCTGGTATCTGGTCTCCCCCAGACCCAGTACACTTAGATCCCGTTAGTGTGCACCTCACCCCAGAGAGCGAGGCGTCCGTTGTAACAATGGTCTGAGAAACAGGGTCGATGAAAGGTCAGGTCGCCCCTGCAACAAGCTGGTGGTGTTCACCACTGCAGAGTGACAAGTGCGGCGGCCGATCAACACTAGATCGTCCCAATGACCCTCTGCCTGAGACCACTGTTGCGCTAAACATTCCTGTAACAGATGCATGTGAAGCCTTGCATGTGGTACTATGGCTAGGCAGGAGGTCATCATGACCAAGAGACGAAGGACCATCCTGACAGTTGTTGATTTGGTTGGAACATGGGAATTAGTGCTTGAAAAGTCTGGATCCTTGCTGAATTGGGATAGGCTAAGCCTACCTCTGTTGAGAATAGCCCCATGGTAAGGCCGATTGGTTTAGGGGTTGGATTTGGTGGCACGGATTGTAAGCATCAAGCGATGAAGTAGATTTATTGTGCCTTGTGTGTTGTTTTGGCACTTCTGATGGGTAGCAGGTTTGTGGAGCTGGTCGTCCAGTAAGGGAAAACATGAAAGCCCCGTCTGCAGAGATAGGCGGATACCACTACATGGCATTTGGTGAATACCCTAGGTGCAGTTAGGACTCCCAAAGGGAAGGACTTTGAACTAGTATTAACTTCCGCCGATGACAAATCTGAGAGAACGGCGAGGAGCTGTATGTATTGGAATGTGGAAGTAGGCATCATTTAGGTGTAGTGCAGCCATAAAGTCGCCTTGCTGGAGAAGCAGGATAATATCCTGAAGGGTTACAATGTGAAAGTGCTCCGACTGTTTAGGGGCGTGAGGTCCAGGATGGGCCTGAGGGACCAGTCTTTTTCGGGCATAAGTATAGGTAGTATACTCCTGTATCGTGCAGATGGTTGGGGACAGGTTCTATCGTGTCTTTGAGCAGGACGTTGACCTCCTCTTTGAGTAGTGTTTGATGTCCTGGTGATGAGGCATTTTCAGCAGATTTTGCTTAACTTCCGACTTGAAGCCAGATATACACAGCCATGAATGTCTAACGGAGAATACTAGTATTCAGCCCCCTAGCCGTGGTGTCAGCAGAGTGAAAGGCTGAGCAAATTAAAGTACTGAAAACGAGCTTGCCCTCCAATACTATTTCTCGGCCACGTTTTTATGCTCCTCATGAAGGTTTTGGAGAATCTCCATTTCGTCCCAGTGGGCACAGTCATATCTTGCAAAGGGGCCAATGGAATTTGCAATATGCCAATGGCTGGCTGATTGCACATCTACTGTTTAGCTGCAGCATCTATGGGTTTGATCTATATCTTGTGGCGGGCATCTCCGCAAGCCTGGGAGTTTGCTCAGTTACGGGCAGTGGTGATGACTAAGGAATCGGGTGGAAGCGGACTGAGAATGTATATAGGGTCAGATGGGGAGACCTTTTATTTTTTTTAATCCACTTTTGGTGTTATAACCCTAGCTAGGTGGGGTCTTTAAAAATGTCAGGTGTTTGACGCACCATACCCTTGAGCATGGAGAGAGACTGGGTGGACCGGTGAGTTAAAGAAAGGGTTTTGAAAAGTAAATTCTCTAAGGGCTCCCTGTAAAGTTCTACTTTATGGAAAGAGGCCCGAGGTACAACGTCAAGGGTGTCCCTTGTAGAAGGAGGTGGGGAGGGTGAAGGAGGAAGAGGTAAGGGGCTAGTAGCCTTATCGGACATCCTGCGCAGTTTTGTAGTAACTGGAGTGTCGAAAGCTTCCTGGATTCCTTAGAGAATGAAGCAGCAAGTCCTGAAAGGCGGGCAAGGATGTGGCCCATATGAAGGTGGATGGCCAGCTATTTTTTGCCTTGAATCAAGCTGTTCCTAGGGGTTATGGAGGATGGAATGGACTGGTGTCCGACTTGGAGGTAGACGTGCAAGTCTTTGGTTCCCAAATGGTCTTTTGTTTCAGTGCAAATAGTCTGCTCAGGGAAGAATAAGTTTATGCCATGGGTAGACTGTGCCGGTGTGGTCGGAGCCAAAGCGCTCGGTCTGAATGGTCTTTTTGGTGCCAAGCCAGAACTCCGAAGTAGTTGCTCATTTCCAACCATGGCCCGAAAAACAGTGGCACTCCGAAAGGCTGTCTTTGATGTGGCAGAGGGGCTTCTTGACAGAATGCCGCTCGGGATGGGGGGGGGGGGGGGGGGGAATACTCAGACTGCTGAGTAGGTGGGAAGCCCTCAATCTCCAAGTCTTAGTTTGCAGCAGATAGCTGTGGGTGTTCCCCCTCGACGTTGCCAGGACTGAAAAAGTCTGGTGTATCTGCTACAGTCCTTTGAGACATATCAACTCGACTGGTGCAACAGTGTCGTCTTTTTGGAGAAGGAGGAGCGGCAGGCAACAGTCGTTCCAGCGACAAACTAGAGACCCGATGTTGACTGGTCTGAGGGTATTTCACGTGGCAGCGAGGAGAATAGCGAAAAGGCATCCATTCCATCACCATTGAGGCATGGTGAGCCTCAGCAGGGGTTGCAGTTGATATGAACACGGGGCAATGCAAGTTTTCAAATGCCAATCCACAAAGGAAAGAGCAATGCGAGTGAAGTACAATGCCGATGGAGGGGTAGGTACCATGTTAACCGGGGAAAATAGAAAAAAACACAAACCCAAAAAATTAAAATCTGCATTGTTGAACCAGAGCACACGTCCGAACCAGACAGTGGAAAGAAAACTAACAATGTAGGAGTCTATGCCCATCTGCATTAGCACCAAGAGGTGTCAACACCGCGTGACTCGAAAAACTTCTTCGAAGAAAAACAACTTGCACACATCCGGGCCCAACACTAGATGTCAGGAGTATGCACAGCATATGTAGCTGCAGCCACACATTACTCGTACAGAGGATTTCTTTATGGAACTCAAAGCCCATTTAATTGCTACCTTTGCAGCATTTCCTCGCACTGCAAAAGAAATTCACTGGAATCCACCGTTCATGAATGTTTTCAAAAAGGAGTTAGACAACTCTTTAGAGTAGCAACATGTTTTGCTTCAACGTTAACCTGCAGTGTACAACATAGCAGTCCTGACTAGTTCTTTGCAAGAGATGCATGGGTTTGAATGTTGCTAGTCTGTGTTATCCAAGGAGTGTATCACCGGATGCTTTAGTTTTGTGCCTTTCAGAAGGGTCTGCAACGAAGTAGTCAAGCACTGGACTAACATGGGGGGGGGGGGTATAGCTTTATGACGCCAGTGTGCACACTCTTTTACAGCGGATTTTAACAGCCATGCCAGAATGAGTTATTTTGGTATCACTTCGAGCCAAGTCACCCAATCTCCCAGATTTGGTCAGAAACAAGTGAGCTGTAAATAGCCCTTTACAGCATACCGGGACAGCTCTTGACAGAACGCACAATAAAGCAAGTGATCAAAGGAGCGTAGCCCAGCTGTCACCGATGACCACAGGAAAAAGGTCTTGCAAAGGCGGAGTTATGCGACAATATAGGCTATTCTTAGACACTTTCCATTAACAAATAGAAAACCATTGGCAGACAAGGTTTTTTTTCTTTACAGCCAAGCAGCCTCCCTACTTAGTTGCGTTGTATTGCAATCAGTCTGCTGTCTACATGTCCGTCCCACATTAAATTGCTCTTCAGCAGAATTTCCAGTTCTACAATGCAGCATTGAACTCCCACTCTTTCGAGCGGTGCAGCTGTAAGTCTTTGGCCCTGCACTTCTCACCACAACAGTTAGGGCTGTGCTCCTATGCTAAAGCAGTTGTGTGGTTTCCATTCTGTAAGCAAAGAAATGTATAGGCCATAAATACAATGGAGAAAATGGCCAGGCTTATTAGAGGTCTGAATTAAAAATCCATTCTTCATTGCTCATGCTGTGGAGAAAAGAGTGCATGCAGGTTTAGGTCTGAAGCCCTATTTAGCAGAAATGGTTCATTATTTCACTAGGCATGCTAGTCTGGCTCATTTAAAGATGAATCTTCTGTTGTTCAGAAGCCCCATTATTGCAGAGCAAACTCCCTATTGCTTAGTCCAATAATGATACCCAAGGTATGCACTGCAAAAAAACAGGAACTCACCTTGCGGAGAATGAACTGACGGACGAGAAAGAAGAGCAAAGCAGACATAATACCAGAGAGAAGTGGCGAGATAAACCAAGATAAAACTGGAAAGAAAAAAAAGACACTATTAACATTACAAACTGTAAACAAAGGAAAGAAAATCCTAGTTGAAAAGTTGCATTACTTACCAATTCTAAGCAGCTCTATCCACTGGACTCCTTGCTGCCCTTTGGCCACCAGCGAGAAACCAATTGTGGCTCCCACAATACAATGGGTACCGGAAATAGGAAGCTTCAAAAATGAAGCTACTAGCTGCCATACAGCCGAACCTAAAAAAAAAGGTAAATGAATGTACTCATTAGTTTACAAACTGATGTGGCGGGTCCATTGCCTAATAGCTAACCCTGGGCGTAGGGGGGCTACGCGGGGGGGGGGGGGGGGCTGGCCAACTCCGCTGCAGTGTGCGGAGATTTGCCTTCTCCGCAGAACAGGCAAATCTCCGCACACTCCGGAGGTCTCCGCCCGGAGCTACTGATAGCTAGTTTAAGTGGGAGTATGTGCCCTTTAGATTATTCTTTTCTCAGTAATTAGAAATAAATAGGTTAAAACAATGGCAGTAATTTGAGTTTTATATAGGTCTAAAAACCAGTTTTCTACTTTAAAGGTCACTCGTCTAATCGGAGGACTATGCTCTGCAATAAAAGCCCAATTCATGTGTGGATTACAAAAAAAATAAAAAATAAATCATATCGACTGCAGTTTGTTCAATAGCTTTGCAACAGCTTTACTGAGCACAGGCACCTTCTGTTCACTCTATAGAAGCTGGACACATACTGCACAAGCTGCTGAAGTAGCTTCAGAATTAAAGGAAATTAAATGCAGCTGGAAGTTTAAACTATTACAGGCATGCCAGGTCACCACGTGTCAAACACAAATCAAGCCAAAACCAAAACAGAGGCTGTGTAACAGGAATGTCCCCAACATGGGGACATGGATGAGCAACCAGTGAGCTCATTACCCCAGCTGCATGATAGCTGGTATCCCGACATTCTTTCGGCCTAGCAGGTATGACAATCTTATGTAAATTGTCACCCAGACAATCCTCCAAGTTGTTAGATTTGAATCTGGCTGTGTGGCCGAGAGGTGCACCAATGTACCCTGCTTACAAGACTATTGTCTGTAGCCTGGGACATATACAGTAAGTAGAAATGACGGAGTATAAGGTTTCCAACTGATAATCAAAAGGTTTTTTTTCTAGTTCGTATGAGTGTGGGGCCAACCGGTACCACTTGCGTTAAGTTCAAGTTGACTGTAGTGCCCAGACGCTGCTTTAACATCCAGACTAAATGCATGTGTGTATTATACGCCTAGCAGAGCTCCATGTTCAATTTGAGTGTATGCTGCATTAGATTAATGGGTCCCATTCTGGACGGCCCCTGGTACAAAATATCACAAGACTGAGGTTGCAGCTTAGCCTTCCCAGGCAAGGGAAGCATATTGCTGGCACTGCGAGAAACAGTCCAGATACTCAACTATCAGACAAGAGCAGCTTTAAAAGTGTAGTGGAACTTCGGACGTTTTCGTAGATTATCGCTCTCGGAGCACTACCATCAGGGCCGATAGTGGGCAAGCACAGTAGGTGTAATAAGAATGGTTGAGGCAGGGCTTGCCCGTTTCACTTTTCACAAGTGCTACTCCCACAAGGACTGCCGACAGCCAGGTGCGGAGCTTAACACTGGATTGTGCTGCTGCGGGTCCTTCAATTGTAGACACCACTCATTAATGCCCGATGAGAAAAGAACACAAAGACTAGGTCTGCTCTACAATCAGAATACAACCAGTTCCAGGCCTTTGACAGCGAGATCTGGAAAAGGACTATAAAAGTGGGACCTGAACATTACCACCATTACCACTTGGTTCCAGTGCTTTTATTAATCAAGGGAGCGGCTACCCTAGAGTAGCCAAAAAACAGGAGTGGGTCTGTGTTACCTTTGAGTTGAAGACCTTCTGAAAGAGGGGAAGAAATGCCTGGTCCCTATAGGGAGACAACTGCTATGAAGAAACTCAGTGTAACTGGCACCAGCCAGTTGGTCTACCAGCCTCACCAACCTAACCTCAAGACACTCATTCATCCTGCAAGAGGCACGACAGCTATCCGCCAGTGTTCTGCAGCTATGAGCTACTGTGAACTAAGAACCTACAGGTACAAGCCTGAGGGACAGCTATAAGTGACCACTCTTATTCCCCCACCACTCCACATGGAGGACACTGCCACTAACTGAAGAAGTGACTGGTACAGACTGCCACTGTGTCCACTCAAGAAGCCAGCAAAATCTCGTTTTGGGCAGATCAAAGGTGGCCTGTCGACCAGCACGCTCACTTGTTGGGAAAATGTGATGGCAGCGTAGTTGCACATATCTAACTGAAGAACCAAGGGCACGTGCCCATTGAACCAATAAATACCGAGGTGAAGCCAGGAGTGCTGACCTCTCCAGAGTGCTTACCGTATCCAACTAAAATGGGTTGGGACAAAAACATAATTTGAATACTCCATACAGGAACATTTATAAAGACGGTCTTACAGGTCACAGAACTAGAAAGCTACTTGTGCACTGTGTGAGCCTTCACTTACGCTTATGTTAAACCAGATAAGTTTCTGTGCAGAATCCCCCATATTGCAGTTGTGTCTTAAGTTATTTCTGTGTAGCATTGTGTTTGGTGTGCTTTAAGGAGCATATTTCATAAAAAGAAGCATGGGACAGAAAGTGGAGTCCAGAGTCTCTGCCACTACACTACCTTACTGAAAAACTTTGGCTTAATTGCCCTGCAACCAAAGAAGGTAAAGTGCTGAGTGGGTGTAATTGGTGTTCAGTTTGCAGGACCAGTGTAGGTCAGGACACAGTAACCCGGTTTGTCTCATGAACCCCAGAACAGGCCCCTAGAGATTCCATTTCTCTAGAGATTCCATTTCTTTAACACAAAGGGGATCAGAAAACCCAGATGCACCTCTGAAGGACCACATTGGCGACAAATGTCAATACAAATAGTGGTGGGGTTAGTATTCAGGTGACTAGATTCTGTAACAGGCTTATTTGTTCGTTTAAGGGGGAGCAGCGACTGGTTATTCAATGGGGGAAAAAATTATATGCATGCCTTGGGTAGGCCTGCTCCCCGTAAGACTTGCAAGAGTAAAAATAGACTCATGTACTCAAAGTATTCCACACATGCCACTACTGAAAACGGATCTGCACTTGTGGGGAATGGATTTACATGTACAGATGGTGACAGTGAAAGGCACGGACTTTTTGAGTTAAGGCAGCTGAGGTGCAGGCTAGACAGAAGTGTTTAATACAGCTTTTTAATTTCTCAAAAACCTACCTACAACACAAGTGGACATATTCACACAAAACAGTGAATCTGAAGTAAAAAAAAAAAAAAAAAAAGGAACAGGAACAGGTCATAATTATAGCTCCGTCCCAAGATTTTAAGTAGAGCTTCACCAAAAAGCATACTTCATCCTCTGGTCACAGCCATGTACCAGAATGCTTTTCTTTACAAGTTTCCTTACTCTTGAGGCAGTAATGCACAGCAGGTAATCTATGGCCCTGGAAGCTAGCTAAACAAAGCAACTTAATACTCCTATCATAAGTTCACCTAGGCAGAACATGCATTAGTAAAGATAATCAGCGTGGCTTGCATTTTCAGTTATAAGCCAGACCCATTGGATTTACTAAAGCCACCAGGTGCTAAATTTGTTTTTCATCATCACGCCAACAGCAGCAGGAGAGCTACTGGATGTGCTGCATCTTATTAGCAGCCTGGTAGTAGAGGCAACAAAGGCTAGTTCCTCGAATGAAAACCTTTGGAGGAACAACTAAAGTGAACCAATGAGCCTTGCAGTGAGAAGATGCATAGCATTTTTGTAGAGAAGGCATGTAAAAAAAAGCTGAATGAGTATGATTTTTAAGAGTGCTTTTCAGATATTAAATTGTCCTTTATGCATTTAAACAGAGCAGGTTCCGGGGGTTGAAAGAACCTAAACAGGAGCATCCTCCTTTGAAAAGCATCTTAAAATTGATCGAAATACCAATAGTTACTACAAGGAGGCAAAAAGAAAAGGTCCTAATGTTGAAAGGATCTTATGGAGATAACAGGCAGGATATATACAAGATGCTCATGGAAAGGATTTACTGCCAATTCAGATAAGGTATACACAACTACAGCCAATCAGGATAGCTGAATATTTTCGTGTATGACCACGTCCAGTGCATATTTGCAGGAGCGCAACTCGCTATACTGCAAAATCTACTCTGTATGGTTCTTTTTCCTAGTAGAAACCAGCAAAGAGATAACCTATATGTGGAACTGCCATTGCCCAACAGTCTAGGATACAAGTTACTAAAGACCAGCAAATGGTGAAGTATTCTCCACAGCCAGCAACTGTGCAGAGCTGGGGGTGGTGAGTGTTCATATGCAGCCTTGTAAACATCTTCCAGCACAGAAAATTGTTTTAGCTATTTGGCTAACCAGGATTGCCTCGATGTTGGTATCTATATCTTTTCAAAAACACTACAGACCACCTAGATAATTTAATCACGACTCAGAGGGCTTCAGTGAAGGAAGCCAATTTTTGCAGGGGAAAGCAGGTTTGAAGTACAAGGAACAACACTGTAGGTGGCTACTGAAAGGTGGCTGTTTTCAGTCTGACTGGAGTGTCTGGGGTGACCAGATGCAGTGTTCACCATTTAGAAGTTTGTTTGAACAGATGCTCAACAGCCCCCAAGAACACTGGTTGAGGCATTGGTGTGTACCCCAGTGGATCCTAGGAGGCATTTGTAAAGTAGCAACTACCAACGCACTGATTAGTAACGTGAAGGGTTTTATGTACAATGCCAAGAACCTTCATGCATGAGCACCAAGTTGGGCTAATGGGGATGGATATACATGCAAAATTGGTTTCCAGCACACTGGGCCTACGTGGTAGCCACAACTTGAACCTTGCTGGCAAAGTATATTAAACCAGTTTGACAGGCCTTGGAGCTGCAAATTAAAATGGTTCAGATGAGTGGCGCTTTAGATACCTTTTCAAAGTGGCAGAAAGTAAAGTGGATTTTGTTTGTGCAGCAGTTGCCATGTCATAGCAAAGTCATACAATGAATATACAGGCTGAATTGAATGTTGGACAAAGGACGAGTGCGCTTAAAAACTGATAGTTGGGCTTTATGGACAACTGTCAAAAAGGGTTCCCATTTTGTGAAGCTACATAAAAGGATTACGTGGAGATTTTTTGGGGAGAAAGGTGAAATATCAGATTCAGGAGCTTAATGTTGGCTCAATCCTAAAAGCACATTTGGCCACACACTTATAAGTATGACAGAAACCAAACTTACCAAACATGGCACTCACAGATCCTGCCATCAGTAGCTCTTGGGTGGTGTTGTACATTTCCACATCTATCAGCCCTTTGCGGATGGTCTCACTGACTTTGGCTCCCAAAAGGACTGAGCCCACCGTCTCAAAGATGGATGCCAAAATGCACGCTTGCCGGAGCGTCACCACGCCAGATCCCACTGCTGTCCCAAAGGAGTTTGCTACATCATTGGCACCCACAGAAAAGGCAAGGACGAACGCGATGATAAAGCCCAGTATAAGCAGCCAAAGGAATGCAGTCAACGGCCCAGCACTCTCTGTGCCCACTATGCTCGTAACTAAACTCATGAAGGCTGTCGTTGATTCCATGTTTATCAAAATTAGTGGTTCAAAAAAATATTTAACTTGATATGTAAACAAAATGAGGTATGAAAATATTCAATAAATAATGTATTATAAAATTAAATAAGACTGTAAACTAGGATATGTATTGAGGCGTTAACCTATTGCTATCCTCTACGTATCAGCATCTGTTTTCTAGAGTTCGTTTGGCTCCGACTAGTTAAAGATGATGAATAAAGCCCCATGGTGAAGAGAGATGGACCAGCAAGTTCTTCATTCTGTAGGGGAAAGAAATAATAAAGAATACTCAAAACTGGTCACATACGTCTTAAACAAGAGAACTGACTGACAATTGAGAAATGCAAAATAAACATTTGCTGAAACAATTTAAGCACCTGAATGTATGGGCAAACTGGACTACTTTTTTGGCTAAGAAATTGAAATGCCTGCTTAGCAAGTGTTATAGCAGACCTTTTGTATTTGAGCGCCAAGAGTCAGACGTCAAAGCATTCGAGGATATGTGAAAGGTATTTATTGGTATTAAACATGGGGAGTGGAACTCTTAAATACTTCTTTACTGAAACCGCTAAATGTCTGAGACTCTAATCTGTAGCATGGAAACTACCATCAAGAAAGCTTAAACCTTGCAAAGAGGCCTAGCAATTTAACAAGGGCTTTGGATTTCCTTTCTTTGGGGGAAATTAAAGCGCACTAAAGGTGAGGGGGGGCGCTACTTCATCTATAGACCCTCAATATTTAAATATCTATCCGAGGGGGGGGAACAAAAACGGCTAACAGACTTGCAATATCGCCCCTTCTGGGGAATCCCTAAACTCTGCATGTATTACAGCACACAGCAAGTATTCCAATCCCAATGTTATTGGAGATAACTGGGCTTAGTTCACGGAGTTTTGCTACGCAGCACTCTGCAAAGTGACAAAAAACTCTGTGGCGTTACGCAAGTGACGGAGTGCAGTGAGAATGGCCGTTCGTGCTGTTCTTCTCGCCGCCTGGGTACAAGTTCTACCCGAGCGGCAGCTCGCGCTCTCCAACCTACCGTTCGCAAGAGCGAAAAAACGCTGTTGCACTGGTCTGAGTTTTCTGCACTCCGGAGTGCAGAAAACGCCGCAAACTCAGCGGAGTTCACTGCCCAAGCCTAGAGATAAACAATACCTCGGGACCCTTTCAGAACCACAAGTGCAGCAACCTTCTACATGTCAACACAAAGGCGGCATCCTCCTCTAGTATCGATGTCAGTTTTGAACCGATCCCTCATTGCCATTACTTAGAATTGTGGGTTGAGCTGGGATTTCTATGTACCTATTCCCATGGACAAGCATTAAAAATACATAATTGTGATGTTCGAATATAATGGCAACAATACAGTGTTAAAAAAGCGATGTCTTTGATTATCTAAAAATGTCCATTGTTTAAAAAAATGCATTAAAATGAGTTAAGCAACTGAACATAAAAATTTAAATACGAGGCCAAACTTGCGTGGAAGATACGGCTAGTCTAGACAAATATTTCTGTAATCTATGTGGTAAAGCTCTCAGCTTATCAAAGTATTAGCGATGGTACAAAGACTTCGACATTCTTATCCCGCTCGAGGTTTTCATGCAAAAAGGCAGACCGGTTGACCGAAAGCTCACCTAAACCTGCAGAAATCGGATGCAACCCTCCACAGGACAGAGGGTCCTTTGCATTAAAAAAAAAAATGCCTGCATTCCAAAGGATAACCCTCCCGCCGTGGATTTGAATTTGAAGTGACCTTCCCGCTCATTCCGAAGGTCTCTGCAGAACAGCAGAGAAAAAGAGGAAACGATTCTTCCCGCCCACGTCTCCCGCCCAGGCTGTCTAGTACGGCGCTGAAGGGCGAGAGCGTCAAGGCTTTTAAATAGCGCTATCGGCAATCTGGCGAATACTCCAACCCTGGCACGGGGATGGGAAAAGGTACTACACCCGAGGTTGGCAGAGAGCCATCGGGCACGATAGGCGCTGCGCGCCGGGCATACAAGAGGGCAGGTGATGAGTCTTACACAGCAACAAAGAACTACCGCCTGCCTCCTCTTATAGTACACTCACTGTGCGCCATTGTCCGTTTATTGACAAGCCGATTCCAGTTATATAGACCGATACTAGAAAATAACACTGCATTTTGACCTACGTGCATTATATCGAGACGGTCGTCATTTCGTTAATAGGTCAGGGTAATTTCAATTTCCGAAGAAATCTGCCACCCACATACCGGATTCACCAGACGGACAACCAAACGCATAAAATCACCCGGACGACGGAAACCAACATGCGCGGACTGCAATGACAGGACTGTGTTCACTTTGCACCGCTACTACAGATTCTGTGTCCATACTACCCTCCCACCCTCATTTAAGTCGTTCCCACCCATCTCAGAGCCCCCGCCGTCCGCTCCCCTCCTGGGGCACTAGGACAGCTGAATGCGAAACTGGCGCAGGCTATTTATAGCCTGCCCTAAACCAAGCATCTGATGCTAGCGCACCTTCACAATTTAGCTCGTGAACTTATCTACTGTTTCCAATAGCACCCTATGTATTCAATGCACAATTTACATGAATGACGTCCAGATTGTTCATAGGTTTCAACACCCAAGTCATTAAATAAAACTGCTAAGGAAAATAAAACGCTGTCTGTCTGGATGAGTGCGGCGGTTGTCACAGCAGCGAAAGGGAGCATGAGGCGGTGCTTGCAAACCCCCCCCCCCCTTCAGAGAGGAGATCACAACGAGAAGAAGCCGGTTTTATCTGCTTCTAAGTTGCGAGTGAAAAGCCTTACTTAAGGCTTGGTACTCTCCCTCCCACCGGGCCGCAATTCTGTCAGCGACAAGCGATAGCAGCTCAAGGACGCAAGGCGCGCTTTTCATACCCCATTTACCCAACGCCATGTATCGTTAAACGTGTATGCACAGCTCGAGATGACCCCTTGTGGACTATCAGTTCCGTAGCTAGCATGATAGGGCACGTTTCACCTGAAGCACAGCCCGCTAACACGCGAAACCGACCAAGCAAAGCTTTTTAAATGCTTGGTACGGCTCACTCCCGCCAGACTCCCCTGAGGTGCCGAGAGCGTCAAGGATGCAAACAGAATGCACCCGAGAGTTTCAATTGGAGAAGACCATCTGTAGTCATACTCCCAATGGTCAACAACACTGGGCTGCTATTTTCTCGACTCCGCACTAACATTGAGAAGCAAGTTAAATAAACAGGCACACCTTTATTTAAGGCTAATTGAAGTTAAAGTGAGGAAGTAACTAGGCTATCCTGGCCCACCTAACTTAATAAACACCTTTATTTTTAAAAACATCTTGCAGCAAAAGTGTAAAAATATGATAAGGTCTCTTAAAAATGTGTATTTCACTAACAGGCAAAACCGTTTCACCTTAGTGCATCACATTATATTAATGCATTTAAAAGGTTTTTTAACGTAATAGTTTTCAAACAAGAATTTACAAACATTCACTCTTCACCCCACACTGACAATGTCAATAGTAAAATGAGATGCAAGTCAGTTGTTAAGTGCACTGTTTGGGCTGGGTACTTATACATGATTATAGACTTGAATAAAACACAGGAGGTTTTATACAATACACACCCAGATGTCATGTACTTCGACATCCTCCTTTTATATATAATTAAGAAAAAAAGGAGGGAAGTGAACGTAATCAATTGCCAAGAATCACACAGTGTGGGACGCCAGGATTAATCCCAGGTTTTCTGGTTTCAGATTGTGCAATTAAGCCACTTGATGTTTAGGCTTCACTTTCACTACACCCACTTTACTGGCACCCCCTACTGGCATCAATGCGGCCCACCATCACAGACAAAACCGTATGGCCCTTGGGAAAATGCGAGTACTCCTGGCTAGAGATTGCTTAATGGCCCAGATCATAAGGGCAAGTAAGTAATAAGACGGTTCTACTGTTAAAAAGGGGGAATATTTAAGGCAGGTTTCAACCAACAGAAGAAAGGCCAACAACAGGTTACCCCAATGATGACGGAACCATCTGACAGGGTACAAGTCTATCATGTTAGAAAAGGGCTGCCCAAGAAAGAACGATATTGTGCAGCTGAGCAAGTATCCGATCAGACACCCGCGAAGGGGTAACTGACGTCCCCCTGTACAAAGTAATTCTAGCCAGGGATATCTGTGGATTCCAACTAAGTTGGAAGCTCCAACTTCCAACTAAGTTGGAAGCTCATCATGGCGAGGGCTCAACACCGATCAATTAATGCAAATTGTGCAATGATAAATGGCGAGTGGGATCCACGTACCAGAAGAAAGATAACACAGCAAGCCACAACCGCAATCGTGCCCTTTATAGAAAGATACTTGCAGTCCGGTAGATTAAGGCTCTTTTGATGCATAGAGATCAAGTTTTTTTAAAAACCAATTACACTTGATGAAGGGATAGAAACTATTTGTAGGATAACTGCTCTATAGCAGCAACCCACAATGAAGTACAAATAGTTCTAATGACCCACTCAACGAATGCATTAGATTCCCAAGTAGTAATCAAACAAATGTATGCTTGTGAATCACGTGTACAAACATCCATATCCAGCTCTTAAATCCACGACACCGTAAGAAAGTATTTGTTGAAGCGAGAAAATGACGCGTTACAGGTTTCCTTCGATAATTATGTAGGCAATTAAGAGTATTCAATGGCACGTTACAGGTTTCCTATGACAACCATGTATGGAATCAAGCGTATTCAATGATCCGTCTTGCCCCGTGGAAAAGCTGTGGAGAGTACAGCATCGTCCTATAAATTTAATTGGTATACAGGATTTTCTTGGGGGGGCGGCAAACGAAAGCCTCCACCCACCCCAAAAAACTCATTTATGCGGTCTGTAAACCAGCCTGCTGTAGTACCAAAGCCCAGGTCTTAAACTCTGCCTTGGCAACATCATATCAACCACTACTACTGCTGGGGGTAAGCTACCACCATATCGCAGTTCAGGAGAAACTTCAGATCCCACTTTCACGAAACAAACCACGTGTCTGATCCCTTGTTTCACGCAATAGGTCGATCGTGTCTACATCACCAAACTGGCCCCCGCAAGACAGCCTACAGTAGACAACCAGCTTCAGAAGATTTACATTCCAGTTCAAATGGGACTCCATCCACCAAAATTACAATATCACATTATCTGTTACGTGTGAACTGCCTCCTTGTTCTGGAAACTCCCACCCTGCCTCTCCTCACATGGCACGGGGTCTGGGGCCTTGCACGCCCCGTCGTGGCATTTACGGTAGGCACTTAAGAGATCAGTGTCCACAAGGTGCCGCGAATAAGGCGCCGGGGGAACAAGATAGAACAGTCCGAGCCAGCCATATTTCGAGTTTAAGACAGGAAGCTCTTTCTGCGACGGCGCCATTATTATGCCCTAGGAAGGACAGGCCTCCCGACTACGACCAGGTGGGATATACTCTGATTAATAATAAACACCCCGCGCTACCATTATTAGAAACGTGAAAGCCGGTGTGCACACGAAAATGTGCTGAGGTGAGAGTAGGGGAAATAAGCACGCTTGGTATATACAGTTTAATACACACTAGAACCTCAAGACCCCTACCGGCTTCATGCAAGGTCTGTCGGACAAGCACGCATACGAAATATACCAAGCCATGTGACTAGTACCGAGGAAAAGGAAAGGGTGGTTAACGGCCTAGGAAACGCGGAAGGATATTAAGTTCAGTCGGAAAATGAATACAACCGGAACTTGGTGGAAAAGGATGGGCATGCACGGGATGCAAAAAGAGCAGAGACAAGGAGGAAAATGAGGGGGCGCAAGTACTCACCAAATCCGGAAAGGCCGCACTACTTCCCCTCCACTCCTTAACTGGACGAACCACTGAGCTGAGCACGAGATTCCTCCTCCGCGCCTGCGCACAACTCAATGCCGTGAACAGATTAAAGAGGGAGAAAACCGGGATGCTCGGCAACGGCGCGGGCGGGAAATCGCCGAGCTCGAGACCTCCGTCACCGAGCGCGTCTAAAAAGATAAAAACAGAGCCGCGAACACCGCCGCCATTCACTGACACGTCCCGCGCGCCGGCTGTATTTATAGAAGGCTGGGTAAGGTCACGCCTCCCTGCGTCACCGCTCCAAACAACATGTGCCGCCCCGGGGAGTGTTCAGCGAGAAGGCCCGCCTACATCCTGTAAAAAGGGAAGGCCGGTCATAGAGCAGGCTATGCTCAGTGACCTCCCCGGTGGAACGTGTCTCTCGGAGCCACGCCTCTTGAGCGTCTGCCAGTATGCTCTGCTCACATCTTGCCAGAAGGTCCTTCACAAGGCAAGGCCCGCCCACATTATTTATGCGTTTTGCATCCTATGAAGATGTCACTCACAAGGCAGACCTACTGCCCACCCATCCTGAGAAGTGTCTGTCAACATATAGACTCCACCCACGTTGTTCACTGTAGCTCCAAAGCCCATCAAATTGGGTTCACACACAACATGTATTGCTTCATAATGTGACGTACAGTCAAGGGACAGGCCGTTGACCGCAAATTGCTCATCGACGCTCAGACCCGACCTCCCTTCCACATGTCAGTCAGAGTAAATACCCCTCCCACTAAGACAGCGTGCTGCGAGAATGATACCGTGAGGACACGCCCATCGCCCTCCGACCACCTCGGTGCAGGTCTAACAGCAGACCTCGCCCACTTTGGAATGGCAACCCGAAAAGCGTCATTGTTTTTTATTTTATTTTATGCGTTTTTATATAGCGCGGACTTTACCCGAAGGTGTCAGAGCGCTTCACAATAGGAACAGTAACGTTACATGTGGAGAAGATTACAAGTGGGCATGTTACAAAAGCAAACGTTACATTACATGAGGAAAAAGTGACAATTGTACATATAACAAAAGCAAACAAGATACAAGAAGAGGTAGCAAATGATACCTTGCAAGACGAAAAAGTGACAAGTGTGCATGATACATAAGATACAAAATACAAATAGAGGTATAATACTGCAATAAGTGGCAGTCACTCAGAACACACTGGGAAGGCACTTCTATAGGCATGGAGTACAGAGTTTCCTATAGTGGAAGAACTTCCTAGAGGGAATAGAGAGGGCGTGAATTAGATTTGGAAGTGTCTTTGAAGAAGGAGAAATTTGAGGTCAGTTTTGAAGGACCGGGAAGAGGTGGTGGTCCGGAGCGGAGGCGGAAGTGAATTCCAGATTCTCACAGCGTTGCCTGAAAAGGATTGGGCCATCGATCTTTCCTTTTTGAAAGTGGGAGGTTCAAGCAATAAATTTTCCGCATTACGTGATGGTCTAGAACCTCCAGAGAGTTTCAGTTTATTCGCCAAGTAGAGAGGAGGAGTGCAAGGCTTTGTGGGTGATACAGGCAGTCTTGTAGATAGATCTTGCCTCGATGGGAAGCCAACGGAGGGAAGATAAAATGGGTGTGATGTGGTCGCTTCTTTTGGTCCCATATATGAAACGAGCTGCTGAATGGAGAACAGATTTAAGGGGGGACAGGTGGGATTTGGGGAGGCCAGTAAGAAGAGAATTGCAGTAGTCCAGTCTAGAGAGAACCAGCGATTGGACCAGGGTTTTTCGGTCTTGCTCTGGGAAGAAGCATCGAATCCCCCAGAGAAAGCGCAGTTGGTATCGAGCAGACTTTGCAATGGAATTGTTGTGGGAGAGTAGATTGAGTTTTTTGTCGAGTATGACACCAAGGGATTTGTGCTGTCGACAATGATGGGTTTATTGTTAAATAGATTCATCTGATCCATCCATGATTGAACCGGAGGAGGAGAGAGTGAGGAGGAGAGGAGGAGGAATTCAGTTTTGGAGGGATTCAGAATCAATTGATGAGTTAACATCCAGTTTTGAATGGAGTCGAGAGTAGAGTTTAGGATGGAGAGATCGTGTGTGGAGGACACCTTGAGGTAGATTTGAGTGTCGTCCGCATAGAGATGATAGAGGATCCCAGATTTACTTAGGAGATTTCCCAATGGTTCCAAATAGAGGTTGAACAAAGTGGGTGCAAGTATAGAGCCTTGAGGAACACCTTAACCTACCGTCAAAGGAGATGAGAGACTGTTCGCTACTTTGATCATTTGGGATCTATCAGAGAGGAAGGAAGCAAACCATTTAAGCACTGTGCCTTCCATGCCCATTCTCTGTTGAAGAGTGTTAAGGAGAGTGATGTGATTGACAGTGTCAAAGGCTGCAGAAAGGTCAAGGAGAATTAGAAGACAAGAATCCCCTGAATCGAGTATCCGCAGTGCGTCAATCACTTGCAGCAGGGCTGTTTCAGTACTGCAGTTTTGAATGAAGCCAGACTGGAAATTGTCAAGAAGATCATTGTCCTTGATATGACGGGAAAGTTGTTTCGCTACACATCTTTCTGTGATTTTCGCAAGAAAAGGTAGGTTAGTGATGGGGCGGAAGTTGTTGAGGTCGTTCGCATAAGCAGTGGGTTTTTTAAGAAGAGGGGTAACCTGCCCAGTTTTGAAGGAAACAGGAAGGGAGCCTTGACAGAGGGAGAGGTTAACCAGAGTGGTCCAATAGGAAAGAGAATGGGTGTAGAAGTCGATTACAATGGCACTAGGGATGGGGTCAAGAGAATGGTTGGAGGGCTTTGTTTCGAGGATGCATTTGAGGAGGGCATCATCAGAAATGGAGTCAAAGTTCTGCCAAATGGCTAAGGATTTGCGCTCCTCTGGAGGGGTAGGTATGAATGACCTGATCCACAAGTGATTTCACTTTTTCTTCAAAGAATATAGCGAATTCCGCTGCTTTCTTTGTAGAATCCTCCAACTTGGAGGTTGGGGGAGAGCAGTTTGGATTCTTGATGGGGTCGAATAGTTTTTTGGGTCTATTTTTGGCTGAGTCGAGGAGGGTTCTGAAGTGCGATGCTTTTTCAAGGAAGATGTGCTTGTGGTACTTGGATCTTGCTGAACGAAGCGTGGCCAAATTATTGGTGGAGGGCGCTTGTCTCCATTGTTTCTCCAGGATTCTAAGGTACTTCCTTTCTTCATAAAGGGATTTGTTGAACCAAGGTGCTGAGGGAGTAGGCCTTTTCCTTTTGCTTTGAAGAGGAGCGACGTTATTGATTTCGACTGCAAGGACTGAGTGGCATTGGGAGGTGAGTTCATTCACATCCAGGTTCGGGTCTAGCCTTGGAAGTGATAGCAAAGCCGAATCACAGAGGGTACCGAGGTCAATATTTTGTTTATATAATATAATATATAATTGTTAGTAACCAATGCAAACAAAAGCGGGGCAACATGGGCCGGGGCACAGACATGCTGAAGGTAGGTTAACAAACTGTCCTGAAGAGGATTATTTAGGGAAAAGCTTACCTTTTTGGTGTCCGTTACCTTTGGATAATACATTTGGTAGCTCGAGGAGTTTCAAGAACAGTGTGCCTCCAATAATTGAGTCAAAACGCATATCAAAATGTTTGCGGCTGGGCCTATGTCTCGTAACAGTACGAGAAAAGGATGTTAGGGCATTAGCCGAAGCATATATTTTTAGGTCCCTCCTACCGGACACGCTATTCACGTCCGTTCCTTGCACTTTTGGGCCGTGGGTGAAAGGGAGGATGTGAGGCCCCTCTACTTTCTACTTTGCATGAGATGTGAAATCGCAGAAGGTGACGTCACAGGACTATTCATCTTCTTTGGCATTGCTGAAGTGACAGTATGGATATCAGTAACATGGATAAAAAGATAAATGTCCAAATGAAAATAAGTCCATCTATTTTAAAGCTGTATTAAGTGGTTACATTAGCCACAACGGGTGGAAAAGCTAGGCGCAGGTCTCAAAGAAAAGATGGATTTCCTTACTCCATGTTAACTAATTATTTGCAGATTACTGCATGATTAATTTGAGTTCTGGAAAAGGGGTGCTCAGCGCAGAAGATAGACTACCACTTACTAGGCATCATTGTAGCCATAATCCAGCGCTGTGAGGCCCAGGAAAGAGGGGGCCTCTCCTGGGACTGGTACATTGTGGCTGGGAGATGCAGGGCAGGGAAAAAAGCATTCCTTAAAGTAAGCAGTGAACCAAAGCAAGGTGGGCAGCCTAAACCCATGGTCATGGCTTTCAATGAGGCAGGTTCTCCGTGTCTCAGGCACAGAGTAATTAAAATCGGACTCTGAAAGGGATCCCTCTCAGCTCTGAACTTATGTCCTTCATAAGGCAAAACACTGATCGATATCTCAACAATGACTTTAAACAACATTAAGCTACTCCTTGAGCTGTGAGGCCCAGAGGAGGGTGTTTCAGCCCTTTGGCTTCGAGGCCATAGTGTAGCTCTGTGTGATCCAAGAGATGAGTCCACTGCACTGGGCCTCACACCACTGGATAATGGCTGCCAGACCCAGCGAAGTGGGCCCTACCCCTGGACTTTGCAGCCATGATCTAGAGCCGAGGCCCACTGGAGAAGGGCTCATTTGCTTGGACATCAAGGCTGTAATGTAGCTCTCTGATCAGTGATTAATCTGTTACTTACTTTGTATTGATGCCCTTTATAGGGCAAAGCACTAATGCAAATACAGAAGAATTATAAATAAAAAATCCTGCAGTGTAGCAGTTCCAGACTAACAGGCGGCCTGCCCCAAAAATGTAGTGCAGCCAACCCACCCAACCTTTCCCAGGCTGAGTTAATGATTAAACGTTCTTTGCCTATGGATACACCTTTCTAGTTACATCATGCACTTAGCAATGGTAAATTACAATCCATTATTAGAAACAACAATTTCAGGGAGTCCTTTCTGGCAAAAATCATCAAGGAAACTTATTGCCAAATCAGAAGTGATGCTCTCCACCACTTTAATTTCAGGCTACTTTGTGTAGTAATCCATAAGAATAATATTGTAGGTCCTTTTAATGCACCTAACGGTACACAATCATATGTTATAAATAACATATGATTCTGTACCGGTAGGTGCATTAGTTTGACCTACAATGTCTACCCCAATTTTCTCCAAGTTCCAACTGGCAGTGTAACAGGACCAACCTTCATCACACAAGGATTGCCTACCCTTGTCACTCTTACTACACATCTACTCACTACACCATCAATTATGTTATCCAAACCAGGCCACCAAAAAGTGTATCCTCCTTGAGTGGCAGACATGCCAAAATGGTCAGTTATTCTCAACCTGACATTGTAAAGTGGCACAATATTGTTTCCTCTCATTAGCACAGCACTATTTTGTGAAAATTCTCCCTGGAGTGTTGCTAAAGTCTTTATTTCTCCATGCATTTTTCTCTAATCAGGCAAACCACACAAGAAAACATGTAACATCTCTAAATACACAAACATTTCAGTCATCTTTTCCATTCTTCTGCATCACATATCATCTCTGAATTAAATTCAATAGCAGACATGTCCTAGAGAGTAAAGACTACCTCCTTCTCATTCAACATTCCTATAGGAACTGGAAATATGGGCAAGACATGCAATCTGCAGGAATATTCATTTTTCCTGAAACATGCTCAATAGCTTATTGGTAATTTTGAAGTCTCACCACCAGTCCATCCATCCTGGTTGTCATAACCCTTCCCCCATGTGGAACAAGCATATTGACCAAAGTTTATGGTCAGTCCTCAGCAAAACCGTTCCCTCACAAAAACATACAAGCTAACAATTTATTTTGTACTACGGAGTACTTTTTATCAGACTCAGGTTCTAGATCCATAAACCATAACCCATTCCTTGCTTCAATCTGTGTGCTGTCAGACAGTACCCAAACCCCTGTTACTAACATCAACTGCCACTTTGCAACATTTACCTGCAACAAAAGGTTTAAGATAGGGAGCCTTCACTATCACATTTCAGTTCTGCAAAGCCCTTTCTCAGAGTATCTCTCCCCCACACCCCATATAAAGTCAGGATTTTTTTTATATTTTACAACAGTCTCATAAGTTCAACTTTGGCAGAATACATTTCCACAGACTTTGCATAGAATTCTGATAAACCAAGAAAGGACACCATCTGTTCTTTTGTCTTTGGATCAGGGGCTTCCTTAAAAGCTTTGACGTGTAAATCCTTCGGTTTCATTCCCTCCTTGGATAGAGTATGTCCTGGACATTCCAATTTGCCAGAACTGAAGCAATATTTCTGTAATTTCAAAGTCAACCCTTTGTCTGACAGTTGTCGTAGAAATTTGGGTAGTCTGAGATCATGCTGATATTTAATCTTACAAAAATTAGAATATCATCTTGAAATGCTATGGCCCCCTTTCAGACCACAAAGATTTTCTCTCATGATGCTCTGGAAGACATATTCAAATAGATGAATAACAAGGAAGTATGGAGGGATGAATCTCAGATTTATTCACAGTTAGGGCACAATTAATTACCCTAACATTGCTATTTAATTTTACACAAACGTTACAAATGATTTAACTTCACACACATGCCATTGGACCAGTCTCTGACCCACAAATCATTTCAAAATAAATTGATCACAAGACATACAACAATATCTACAATAATCAACATAAAACATACAAATATGTATATATATATACAAAACACAGTTTCTCCAATACCCTAAAAAGAAATTAGAAACACTAGTGTTCACCCATAATATCTGGGTGATACACTTAGAGGTAGTCCTTCTAGCACACGAGGTACCACACCTCTCTCTCCTTTCAGAAATGTGCTGAAAGGAGAGAGAGGTGTGGTACCTCGTGTGCTAGAAGGACTACCTCTAAGTGTATCACCCAGATATTATGGACGTCGCATCCTGGATGAGCAACAGCTGCCTGAAGCTCAACTCTGAGAAAACAGAAGTCCTCATTCTCGGAACAACCCCATCAGCATGGAACGACACCTGGTGGCTCACCGCCCTCGGCATCCCTCCCACCCCCACGGACCACGGCAGAAACCTCGGCATTGTACTCGACTCCTCCCTCTCCATGAACCGACAGGTCGCCGTTGCCTCCAGCTGCTCCAACACCCTCCGCATCCTCCGAAAGACTTTCAAATGGATTCCCCCGCCCCCACGAGTCAAGGAAGACCGTCACCCACGCACTCATAACCAGCAGACTAGACTACAGAAACGCCCTCTACGCCGGCATAAACAAGTCTCTACTCCGCAAGCTCCAAACGATACAGAACACCGCCGCCAGACTCGCCCTTGGCATCCCCCGACACGAACACATCAGCCAACACCTGCGGGATCTCCACTGGCTCCTCATCGAGAAGAGTCACCTTCAAAATGCTCACCCACGCCTACAAATGCCATCAACAACACTGGACCCCAATACCTCAACGACAGAATCACCTTCCACGTACCAAACAGAGACCTCCGATCCGCCTATCTCTCCCTCGCCGAGACCCCACGCATCAGCAGAGCCAAAGCAGGGGAAGAGCCTTCTCCTACATCGCGGCCAAGACCTGGAACGAGCTCCCGATCGACATCAGACGCGCCCCAACCCTGAACACCTTCAGGAAGGCACTCAAGACCTGGCTGTTCGGCTAAACACAACGCCCCCCCCCCCCCAGCACCTTGAGACCCTCACGGGTGAGTAGCGTGCTTATAATCTCCCTGGTTGATTGATTGAACAAACCCTTCTACATCCACGTTTTGCTGTGCATTAATATCTCCCACATTTTGCTGTTTGGAGCTTTTTACATAGACATGGTTGACAATTTAGCCTCATGTAGCTCTGATAACCTTTTGGACCAAGACACTTTACATTTTGTCCTGTTTTGTGAATTTTTTGTGTTCCCCGCAGGCAATTCCTTCTTCCTCTATTAAGAGGGAAGCAATTTACTCAGGCTATACTTTCCCTAATTTTCTTACAAATGCTACATAATGAATATGTCTCCATTAATGTAACTTCTGTCACTATGTATCTGTATTTGCTCCAATTGTATCATGTATTTGCTGCTTGTGCAAACTCTGTGAAGCGCTTGGATGCCCTTGGGTCAAGTTTGCGCTATATAAAACACAATAAATAAAATAAAAATTCAGTCAGGATTAGAAAAAGTGGGTAACTGTTATATTGTTGTTGCATGCATCTTTAACTATTTTATGATGTTCTTCTAGCTTACTGCGTCATTGTTACACCTTTTTATATATATTATTTATGACTTCTTATCTAATACAATGTTTTAGCCGTTATTGCGTTTTTTAATTGGCGATACAAATTCTGTTTTTTTGAAGTTCTGTGTGTTTCTTCATTGCTATTTTGACTTTTAACCTCAGATATGACTTATTTTTATTGTATGTATCTTTTATGGTTTTAATTAACCGATTAAAGATTATTTTGACTGACAGACATGGGGATTCCCTCTATGGTCTTATCTAATTCCTTCTGGATGTGGCCAGCTTAAAACAATAGTCTTTATCAACCACATAAATGTCAAGTCCTAAGTCTTTGAAAATCCAAATCACTTCTAAAAAAAATAGCCCTCTATATTCAGTGTGTAACATGTAAAACTACCAGGTTGTATATTAGTAGGTAACAACTCGGCCCCATCCCCCCAGCAGACAGTACAATTAGTCTTGGCCAGTTATCAAAAACCAGGCACAGAAATCATCCATAACTTCCACTTTCTGTTCATCCATTAAAATATTGCACTTAGGTAGACCTTTACATTTTGTCTTGCCCCTGTCAAAACATTGGGATCAAGGCCTATTCCTCAATCAGTACCAAGAGAAATCATTCTAACTCCCAATTTGCAATCTCTGCTAAAGCATCTTTTGCAATATGTGTCAAACGCATGGCATGTTTTTGAATTTTCCAAATGTGTGTTACAACCACATCTGTAGCAATACATTATGTCTTTTATCTGCTTTGAATATATATCACATTCATTTTTTTTATTTCAGTGTTATCTCTCTTCCCAATAACATTTATTTCATAGGAACCATGGCCTCTTATCTCCACTACCAAATTTTCAGAATGTTTTATACTCTTTCCCATGTCAGCTGCACCTTCCAGAGTTAAAGTCAGAGTGGTCAACAGTCTTTCTTGCATATTTTTGTTGTTTGTTCTCATTAAAACTTGGTCTTTTAATACTTTTTCATACTTTATTTTTTCGAACTGGCAAGTTGCTGCTAAAGTTGCTTTCACTTATTTCCTGTTTTTCTGAGTAAAACTTAGATTGCTCCATTACTGTGTTAATTTTCTTCCTATATCTTATTTCGAATTGTTTTACAGCATATTCAACAGTGTTTATATTAGCCAAATTTTGTAAAGAAGGTAAGTGTTTAAATTGCTTCAGACCTTCACCACCCAATGTGTTCATGAGGAGGGCTAATTTAAGTTGATAGGGGTAATCATCTTCTAAGTGCTTCGACAGATGCCAAAAACATATCAAACCACACATTCCAATTAATTATAGATTCCTCCGGAACTGGTAAAAGAAGTGAGGAATTTGGATTCCAGACTTTGTTACTTTAAGTCCAATAAGGCAAGAATAAAAAATATATATCACTTCATACCTGAAAAAAAGCTTTTAAGGCCACCCCCTCCCCCCTCCCGACTGAGAAATCAGTAGCCATATCAATGTTCCGCTTTGGAAAGGCCTCCAGGGCCTGCCGAATTTGGTTGACCCATTGGTCATTAGCTAAGAGGGATTTATCGAAAACCCATCTTGGTTTCTGTGGCCCCTGATCGGGCAACAAAAAATTCACTGTTATTGTCGAATGATTAGAGAATGGGTTAGGTATTATCTCCGATTGGGTTCTGAGAAGCATATGTGTAACTAAAAAAAAATACTGAACGAGAGGATGAATTAAACCTTTTTGAATGGCAAATATAAAGCCTGTCTTTGGGATGATCGCTACGCCAGGGATCCACCAAAGCGAAAATCTCGTACCCCAGGCGATCCAAGAGCTTGACTGATTTTGGCTTATTTTGGAATCTCCTGGAGCTAGATGAATCTAAGGAGATATCAGGAAGTATATTAAAATCGCCCCCTATAACTAACATACCCTGTTCCCCATTTGGGATATTATATTGGGCAGCGAGAGTCTGGGGTGAATCTACAATAGGGCCGTAATAGCTCACCAGATTAATCAGTTGACTGGACACCTTTATCTCCAACCAAACCCATTGAGCTCCAAATCTTTATAAACGTTTACTATATCACACAACAAATCTCTGGTAATTAAAATCCAACCCCCTTGATAGCAGCATTAGAAGAGGCATAAAAAGCATGTTGAATATACCCCAGAACATTGAATAAAGAAGCTTGCTTTTTTTTTTTTTAAATAGGTCTCTTGCAAAAAAAATTTTTGCTTGAAATTACCTAAACCAAGCCAGCATTGCTGTCACCTTAAATTGGATATTGAGACCATTGGCGTTGCATAATACAATTCTCACTCATCTATACGTCATGATCTACAGTTAGTAAGAGCAAACAAGTCTTCATTTTATCCGCCATGCCACAAATGCTAATGCCTCTGCTACATCTTTTTTGATATACCCTGACACCCAGTGTCATCTTTACAATCACCCTTCTGAGACTCCTCCGCCCCCACCCCGCCATTCCCTTATCTCCCCTTTCTCTCCTTTGCCTCTCCCCTTCGAGCCTTTTGCCCCGGACAGCCTTACCCGCCTCGGGTCCTCCATTGGAGACTGCCCTCCTCCCTCCCTTTATGGTTTGCCTTGGTATGGCACCCAAAGCCTGATCTCTGCTAGTAGTCACCGCCTTCTACTGACAAAGATGCTGGCAGAGGGTTCACTGGGAAATTCAACAGATCTTACAAAAACATACAACATCCTAAATGCATAGATCACTTATCACTGTGCAGCTGATGTAAGAGTTCATTAGTCTGTTTAACCGATCCCAGTATGTGGAACTGTCCTTTGACCAGAACCTTCAATTTTGACTGCTACACCAAGGAAGCTTGGATGCCTTGTTCCTTAAAAAGTTCCAACGTGGATTTAAATTCTCTGTGACTCCGGGCTGCCGCCACTGACATATCTGATTTTTTTTTAAATCAGAACTTATTTAGAGTTTGAAATCCCTTTTGCTTGATAGTTGCCGATAGAATTTACTCTTTCATACGAAAGTCCCCAAAATTGACCAGGAATGTCCGGGGATATCCAGCATTCGTTGGCTAAAAGGATGGAACTCGATGTGCCCGCATAATTAAAAAAAGCTTCCATCTTAGGCAGACTCTCAGGGAGGACATAAAGTTGAATCAAGTCAGATTCATTTTATGGAATCTTGGCCAGTTTCTTGTCCTTCCGGAATCCCTGTGAAGCAAAGATTCGAGCATTAGGACCTATTTTCAAACCCTTCAAGGATCATCTGAATTTCTGACATCTCCTGCTCATACTTGGCACTATGTTAATCAAAGCTTTTCTAAAAGTCCTCCAGATCCGAAATGCATTGCACGGCTTGTGACAGTCTTAGATTCAGTGGAAGCAAGTTGTCATTATTTTTTCCCAGCTGCGTCTGAACTTCTCTGTGCGCTCTTCAACTCGCTAATTTCTCCTAAAATTACTTGAAGGGTTTCCCCCAGCTGAATAGTGTTTGGTGGCGTTCCTGGGAGGCTCTCCACTACCAACAGTATCTACCTCTACGACCTGGGCTGCACGCTCAAGAGCTTCGGCGGACTGAAAAGTAGGAACTCCTTGGGATGATAAGATTTCATGTATACAATTCTCTGCTTGAGACCCCTGGAATACTGGGGGCATCAGCTCCTTCATTCTCTCCTCAGCTTCATTGGGCGTTGGAGGTGTATTGCATTCCTCCCAATGACGATTTTGCACCTTTAAGAATAAAAGATAAAGAGGTTTCTCGCTGCTGATTGAAGCTTGTGCGGGGACATGGTTGCACACAGGGTGTCCTGGAGTGGTAAAGAACTGATTCCCACAGGAGAATCCGTCCCCTGAGCTAGAGTAACAATAAGCAGGAGTGAAGGCTGATTGATAACAAGCGGGGAAACATGACCCCCTGATTGAGGCTTGATAGACTCTCAATTAAGCAATACAAAGGGGGAACCCTGCGTATGAATGAAGGGCAGGTGGGGCAGGGGAAAATTCAAGCTAAACCACCACTACAAAACGGTCACCCGCCCATGTAAAAGGATATAGAAAGGCCCGAATAAAGGGTCCTAGGATTACATTCCAACACCTATGGCTGACAAACGCAGTATTTCAGAGATTCGAAAAAAGAAAGTTTTCTTTAATTAAGTTATTGGATTAAACATATTATTTTTCATTTATTTGCATAATATCAAACATAATATCACTTTACAAAAGAATATACATAGATAAAGCATACAAAATCATCTATAAATATATAAATATGTCCCACACAGAGAACTCATAACCATCAATCATACTAGCACTCATTCATAGTATCAAACACATTCATTCCTCAACAACACCACATATCTAAAACATTATAAATCGCTCCAAATGGCATAATTCCAGTTGATGTTAAGATGGAACATTCTCGTGTATCCTTCTGGTAATAGATGGAAGAGGTCCAGAGGCACGAGGAGACTTAAGCGCCAACGTGCGTTTCGGTGTACAGCCCTCAACGGGGCTACACCTTCATCAGGGCGAGAGTGGATAAATAGTGTGGGACACACAACCACACCTTAGACAATAAAATTATTCACTAGGGTTCTTTTTATACGGTCATTGGTAAGACCTGACCTCCAAGGGCAACAATATCAAGAATCCAGAATGTTTCATACATCACTCATGGAACTAGTCCAACAGGCCGTTTGACCTGCTAGTAACCCCACATAAAGAGATCGATAATATCTGTTCAGTAGGCCAATTGTAATACATCAATTAGGGGCTTGACACGCTTCCGACAAAAAACGGAGTGATGATATTCCTAAAAGGGGTTCCTCGGGTCGTCGACTGGACAAGATCCCTACAGCCAAGGACCCTTTATTCAGGCCTTTCTATATCCTTTTACATGGGCGGGTGACCGTTTTGTAGTGGTGGAGACTCTCAATTAAGGCCCATGGTGCGTAATGGTTCCAGAGAATTCCCCTCTGAAGCGCTTGAATTAGTTGCTAAACTGCAGTCCCCCTTTTCATCTTCTTGCTGGGCGTAGTCCTTCTGTCTGTTTACCGGCTCCATACTCTTGGAGCCTCCTAGCCCAGACTGGTTGTGGCAGTCCCTTGCATGTTTGTCTGCTTTTGATCATTTTGCAGGGGTACGAGTTTTCCCTGCTGTCTTCCGAACTGAATGCCGCTTCATTAGAATTGAAGCTGGGGGGACAATTGTCTAAGAGTCATGAAGAATCTAATCACCCAAAAATATAAATCCTTAATGGCACGCTAGAATTTTTCCATGGGAAACAGCAAACCCAATCAGTGTTGTGCACCTTCCAGCTGCTTATACTCCTGTTCAAGCTCCTGCTGATCTTTAGGCTATTTGTGAACAGTGCACCAAAACTTTGTCAATATACTAGTTCCAAGTACGGGGTATTTGGGTGACTGCAGTAGCTTGAGGGATTACTCCTTTGAGCGTCCGAGTGTAGAGGGGCCGGGCAGCAGCAAGCCGCACCCGCACCTAGGAGGGCCGTCTCCGCCACCACCCAAGCCCCTACCGCCCTCAGGAAGCACCTAGCGTGCTCCTCCAAGGTTGCCAGAATCCGCTCTCTACTTCGCAGAGGAAACTCGGAGCACGGCACTTCCTCACCACAGCGCTGCGTCTCTCGTACCGCATATCTCTGCAGCTACATAATGCCTCAAATGCTGCCTTTGCCACCAAATGCTGGAGACACATTGCAAACCGCGCCCCAGCTTGTGAAGCAATCCGGTCTACCGCACTTCCTCCTCCAATATCTGTGTCTCAGCCCAAACATCAATTCCGCAGTGGAAAACTCAGCATAGCTGCCAGATTCCATTCAGTTCAGCAGCGAGGCAGCGGGCCCCGAAAGCGGCCGTTTAGACGCTAAGCACGACAGGAGCTCAATGCGCCGTCCACCACTTTCTTCAGGGGTGAAGTGATTGCCTTTCTGGCAGTACAAAAGCGGATGGAGAAGAATAAATGTCAGCAATTACAAGCAAGTTTTAACCATGGAACAGCAGGCTACATATCTTCCCCCACAAGGGAGGCCAAATGCGTAGTGGCTCAGGCGAGATCTAACCTACATGATTATTTCATGTCAAGGGAGATATTAAAGCATAAAACAATTATACAAAGAAAATTAACATATTGGTAAATTCTTAGCTTAGTCAGTTAAGTGTAGATCAAATGCCAATCTCAAACAGATTCAAGAGCTCAACTCAGATAGAATTATAACTCATCCACAAGGTATAGCTGATGTTCTTTCACCACTACAAAAAGCTCTAATCTGATTCATATAACATACCCCCAGAAATGGTATATAATTGGTTAGAAGGGCTTATTTTACCTGCTCTAGCTCAAGAGCAGGGGGATGCTTTACTTAACCCAATCACATTAGCAGTAGTTTAGCAGGTGGTTAACTCTGCCCCATAATGTGAAAGCTTGCATAATGATGGAATTCCCGCAGAAATATATGAGTTATTCGCTCCACAATTGAATACGTTTCTAGTTGGATTATTTAACTGCATTCTGTCAGGGGTCAAAATTCAGACTTCATTTACGGAATCAGTTATCAGCTTCCTGAAAAATGGTAACCCGGGAAATGATGTGAATTCCTATCGCCCAATCAGCATTCTTAACTGCGATTATAAACTGTTAACTAAAATCCTAGTGAATTGTCTAGCCCCAGTATTAAAGCTCCGGTGGCAAAGGCCGCTAAATTAAAACGGTTTGTTGATGACATGGTTCTTTATTTAGCGGCGGATAAAACTAACATATCAAATGTATTCAAGAAAATAGGTGAATTCTCAAAGATGGGAGGATATAAGATAAATCATGCCAAGTTGGAAGCCCCTTCTTTTTAATTGCTCTCCAGCTGTATTACCTCTTACAATGCAATCTCATTATTTCCCTACCTTGCCTGTAAGGTATTTAGAGATCCTCGTAACTTCAAAATTAGAGGATTTGTATGTATTGAATTTTAAACCTACTTTAGATAAAATTAATAAGATATTAAGTCAATGGCAAAACCTTTCTTTGACAATTATGGGTCTGACTATTCTTCCCCGATTATTGGTTTTTGCAAATATTTTGTTTAAAATTCCTCAGTCTTTTATTGCGTTAGTAGATATTGAAATTCGACACTTTATTTAGCAGGGTAAAAAACCCAGACTGAAAATGCATGCTATCTAGCTAGATTCCGAGGAAGGAGGGTTCGGCAATGCCCAATATAAAATATTATCAGGCGTCATGTCTTGACTGGTTGGTAAGTTCTGCTTCCAACGCCTCGACCAATGCGCCCGTCCGCGCCAGGAGCGGGCCCAGGGCCCCCCCCCTGGTCCTGCATCTTCAGATTATAAGAAAATAAGCTACTCAGGTATGGAACTTCTAAGTCTACGCCCGGTACCTAATATGGCATGTTCCTGTATGGACCTAGATGTCACTAGTGAGTCTAGTGGACTCTGTATGGCTTGTCCCCATTGTAAATTCATACCTTGTCTGCTATCTAACCCGAATGTTTCTAAAGCACATTCCCCCTTTCTTGACAGTGGAAATATCGCCGCAGCACTTATAAACGCGCGATCATTAGGGAAACATAAATATGAGATTGCAGACTTGATAATTGATCATAATCTTGATATTCTCTTTATAACTGAGACCTGGACAGACCCGTCATCAGGACCTGATCTTAACGCGGCCACCCCAGAAGGCTATGTAGCCGTAAGACAAGATAGAACAAAAAAAAAAGGTGGTGGGTTGGCAATAATTCATCGCAGCAATCTTACAACAAAAATTGATTATATTCCATCTTTGACCTGTGAAGCAACATATTTTTCTATCCAGCTTACCCCTTCTCAAATCTTTAAAGGCATTTTACTCTACCGCCCACCTGGACCTAGAACAGAGTTTCTCTCCACACTAAGTACTCTGGTAGAATCTATAGCAGCCAAACCTACCCTCACGATTTTGGGGGATTTTAATTTTAATTTAGAAAATCATCTTGATAATGACACTAATACACTGCTCTCTGACCTGGAAGCGATCGGTTTATTACAGCAAGTCTCAAACCCTACGCATATAGCTGGCCACACTTTAGATGGCCTATTTTCGAACTCTAAAGCTATTCTTTTAAACCGTATTTTACCTTTAGTATGGACTGACCATTATGCCGTTTTTTTTAACATTCATATCCATACTAAGCCTTTGCCTAACACTTTAATAAATAAGCCGGTTGTAATAAAAGCCTGGAAGAGTATAGATCACCAGCAACTTAAGATGCATTTAAGCTCTACCCTCCCAGTTGTTTCCACAGACCCTAATCTTGCTTCAGTAAATTATACCAATTGGCTGCTCAATGCAATCAATTTGCTGGTGCCAAACAAAACCTTTTCAAAAAATCGGCTTTTGCCGTCAGCCCCTTGGTTCTCTGAACTCCTCAGAAAACAGAAAAAATTGTGTAGAAATCGTGAAAGAAAATGGCGCAAATCTTATAACTGTCAGGAGAAACTTTTATATAAAGAAGAGCTTAGCAAATATAAATTACTAATTATGCAGGAAAAAAGTAAATACTTCACCGCTCAGATTGAATCTGCGCAAGACTCTAATAAACAGCTTTACCAAGTAGTTGCCAAACTGTCAGGACAAACATCCTGTTCTTTAGCCCCCTCACAGTCTTTATGTGACTCTTTGGCGAACTACTTTTTTGAAAAAGTAAATGATGTTTATTCTAATTTTGCATCCAAGGCCAATACTACTAACCAGTCTTTAGCAAGGAACACTACTGAATTTTCCTTGCTACAATTTGATAACACTACACCTGATCAGATTGCAACCCTAATCTCTTCCGTAAAATCAGGCTCTGCTGCTGACCCTTGTCCTCCGGCTGTACTTTCTTTAGTCACAGAATATGTGGCACCTGTTCTATCTAGCATTTGTAATACTATGTTTGCCTCAGGCATATACCCTACGGCCTGGAAGAAAACTATTATAAAACCATTGTTAAAAAAGGTAAACTTAGACCCTAATGACACAAAAAATTATAGGCCAATAGCCAGCTTGCCTCTTCCAGCTAAAATATTTGAAAAGGTGATGAATATTCAACTTTCTAAGTATCTTGAAGATCATCATCTGTTAGACAACACTCAATTTGGTTTTCGCAAAGGCCATGGAACAGAAACCGCACTCATTAAGGCAGCTGAAGATATTAGAATCATTTTGGATCAAAGAGGCACAGCGGTTCTTGTATTGTTGGATCTCTCAGCAGCTTTTGACACGGTCGATCATACTATTTTGATCGACCGTGTCACTAAAATGGGTATCCGACACAATGCAAGAGCACTGTTGACTTCCTTTCTCACCAACCGGACTCAGTCGGTAAACTTTGGCACCTTCCAGTCTGCCCAATTGGCCCTCCCATGTGGTGTCCCACAAGGATCATCCCTAAGTCCGACACTATTTAATATCTATGTGTCGGACTTAGCTAGAGTAATCAAGTCTCATGGGATGGGCCTTACATCGTATGCCGACGATACGCAACTGGTGTTGACTATACATAATGATGGTGAAAAGGTAGCAGCCAACTTTCAAAAAGGCATGCTTGCAATTAGTAGCTGGATGTCCAGCAATTGCCTCAAATTGAACTCTGATAAAACAGAGGTTATGACATTTGGCAAGCTATCTCCTATTTGGTCCTCCTCTTGGTGGACTGTCTCACTGGATTCCCCCCCACTCCCAGTTACCAGGGTTAGGAACCTGGGCGTCATATACGATGACAAATTGACTTTTTTGCCTCATGCTAACTCAGTGGTCTCAGCTTCATTCCACAAGTTACGTATGATAAAAAAGATTTTACCATTTTTGCCGTTGACTGCAGGGAAAACTTTGGTTAGTACATTAGTTATGTCTACTATTGATTATTGCAACGGGCTTCTTGTAAATGCCCCAAAAAAGTCGTTCATAAGCTACAGTCAGTCTAAAACGCAGCCGCCAGGATGCTATCAGGAACCCCTAAATATAACCCAATTTCTCATGTCATTCGGAACTATCACTGGCTATGTGTGAAGAATCGTATAAAGTTCAAGGCCTTGTGTATTGCCTATAAAGCCTTTCGTAAAACAGGACCTCAGTTTCTAATCAGGGAGCTAGCAGTTTACGTTCCGGGCCGAGCCCTTCGCTCATCCACTGCTTTTCTGCTTAGGGTCCCTCGCACTAAAACAGCCTCATGGGGCGATAAACGTTTTATAGTCGCCACTGCAAAACTTTGGAATTCTCTTCCACTAAAGATTAGATCTTCCCAATCTTTGCTAACCTTTAGGAAAATGACAAAGACCTGGCTGTTTAATCAGTAAGTTTCTCCAATATATGGTATCCGCCTGCTGTCCTTAGCGCCGAGACACCCATGGGTAATTGAGCGCTTTACAAATCTCATAAATAAAATAAATAAATAAATAAATGCAAATTTCTATTTAGAACAGATGGTGAATCATCGGAAATTGGGCTTTTCTCTTTCCTGAAAATCCCAAGGCTACCAAAGAGGTCTAGATTTAAAACACCCCACACCATTGTGGGCATTTTACCAGAATTTGGGAAGAAGAAGAAATCCCTAGGTTTCACCCCCAGCTGAAATTAGCAGAATGCATCCCAATGGGCTTGGTATGTCGTATTCATACGTGCGGTAGGTGTGGTCAGCTGGGTTTTTTGAGGCTACAAGATTTTTTTCCACAATAATGAGTTTTCACAGTGGCAGCGGTTGGTGAATGCAAACCCCAATCTCAGTACTTCGCTTTTTTTTTAATGTCCAAATCAAGCATTTTTGTGATGGCTTTGTAATAAGAGCTGGAGCTCTAGCAGTTTCCCTTAGTAAAGCTTACTTTATTTCTAAAGTACAGGGCATGGGGAACTGGTACAGACTACTGCACCCCAAGAGAAGTGAGGTGCTGATTGCAGACTTACTGCAGCGGATTGAATCTTCAACGGGGTGTAGATTGGACATCTTTAAGTGGAAATGTTTTAACCAAATTAGTTTTACGGCTGTGCAAGCTGCTAATCTAAGAAGAATTGCCTTTTTTTAGCAAGTATATGTTATATTGTACTTCAGCTAGTATTCATAAAATATATCCAGGTACAGAGTCGAAATGTTTTAGATGCAACAATACGAAGGGGGCTGGCTCCATATGATGTTCACTTGCACCCACTTATTTGAATTTTTGGCTGGATAGGTTTGCTGAAATCAGCATTAGGCTGGAGTGCTCCGTGTTTCCGGATGTTTACGGGGCACTGTTTGGGATTATGGTTCAACCCGTGGAAGTGTCAATTAGGCAACACCAGCTGGTATTCATCTCCACGTTGGTGGCAAGATCATTAATTCTGGCAAATTGAAAAACGGACACAGTCCCCTCCGTGTCCAATGGATTAATAATATGCAAAGAGTCTATACACGCAAAATAATGTACGCACAAAGAATAGGGTCCACTTGAAGTGTTTTACATGTGGGAAAAGCCAGTTTTACTAATGTATGAGGTTTACAAGGTCATTGTAATTTCTTTTTTGCGAAGAGGAATTTGTGTAGAAAATGGTTTCTTTTTTCTTCATTGTGATTTGTGTCGATACATGCATATGCACATGCATAATACATACATTAAAAAAAAAATATATATATATATATGTTTATTTTAAAATAATACACTAAAGTAATTAATGTAGCCATTAATGTCTTGTGGAACCTATTGAATTAAATGGTAAAAGAAGCCACAATGCCAATCTCACTGTTAATGTGGCTAAACCCTGTTTAGATATTAAAAATAATGTTTTTACTTTAATAGTTTTCAATTCAAGATGGTGCTCATCATAATGGAACACATATGCGTTCCAGCATTGTTTAGAGTGATGGAACCCCAAAGGGAAAATGATCTCTCCTTTTGTGGAACACTTCCCTATGCCAATGCGATGTTACTTACAGCGCATCCCCACGTTTCAACGCACAGCTGTGGCAACTCTCTGTACTGCTGTATCTCTTAGCGTGTAAACACACACTCCCATGTGACATATTATTGGGCATGTGTGTGCTGCCCAAATCAATTGATTTTCCCAAATTCCTCAAGTTACTGCTTCTTACCCTATAGGGATCCACAATCAAATATGTAATGACCCTATAGAGCCTCTGTGCAGTTCTTTAGATAGCGGGGCTCTTACCAGTCGTGGCGCCCTGCCTCGTTCCTCCCACTCATCGCCAGCATAAGGAAATACACTGGTAACCAATGTCCCTGAAGAGGATTTATTCTTTAGATAATGTGCAAACTTGCAGAGTTCCGCTGGCCACACCACTTCTCAACTTATTACCTCGCTCATCTGTGCACCTTCCAAAAATACACATTCTCAAACCGAACACACTGCACAAATCCCTGGCATTTAATGCTTGCTTCACGTGGACAACGCTACACTATGGGCTTTGTCAATGCTTGTTGCCTTTTTTCAAGGCAAATACACAACCTGTGTTTCTTAAATGGCAAGGTAATGTCAGGCACTGATTACCTGCACTTCTTTGATTTAAAAGGGATCGCAGCACTGTAAAATGCCTTTAACAGGAGAGTACTGCTACATCTCAGTATCAAAGAGGTAATCAGTGACAGTGAGTACTCGTCCTACATTCCCATTAAAGTATTGCCTACAGCTTTACCTGCAAATATGTGAATACCAGAAAAGTTACACTTTAATATTATTGGATGTCAAAGTAAGAGGAGGGAAGTGGCTCTTGGATTGCCACCTTTAAAAATAAAAAAGTCAATAAAGCCATACAGTGTGTATCTTAATTGAAATGCCACCACCTGCCGCACAGACCTAGTGTACGCACTAATAAAACATACTGTACAGTCTAGTACCATTCCTGACCTACTTTTTAAATCTCCCTATTCGAATTACATGGGTGATTGATTCTGAAGAAGACTTTAGAACTTCAAAGTATCATATTTTGCTGGATTTATACGTGTGTACTTCTCAGCGTTGCCGTTTTCTCACAAGATGGCTTCTTGCATGCCCCTCTAATTACTTTATCTGCCTGCGTGGAGAAAGTGTATTTCACCATATACAACCTTTTGGTATGGTCCTCGTCCATGCTTTATAAAACTCCTAAGTAATAATAACGGATATGTTCCAGATGTGGAGTCAGGCACTAAACCCAATACTCCAAGTGACGATTTCACAACCAAAGACCAACCAAAGACATTTTCGTGGAGCAAGAACACCGAACCAGATTTTACTTGCACGAAAATGCATCCAGTAAAATCACATCGGGAAAGGGCTGCTTTGCAACCAGAACCATTCCCTGACCCCCACCTGACACTCTGCCAAAGTACGTGGGGAGCATGAAATACACCCCCTGTCAGGACCATTCTACCCTTGCCCGCTCAAGAATACTGGCACACATTCAACAACAGCTCTCTCTAGGATGGAGAATTTCCTGCGGGATTCTGTCCAGTAAATTTAAATACACGCAGTTATTATGCCTCACCGAATCTTTTCACGGAATTCATTACTTGTATTCCGGGCCCAAATATCCCAGGCTTAGCTTCTAGACATGTTTTCAGTACTCCTAATAAGGGGTATAAAACTGGACATCATCCTCCCAGAGCTGGACATGACTCCAGAAGTGGCCTCCATAAATGGACCGATTACTCAAGAACCAGACGCAGCACACCAAATGAGGTCTCCTGCATGGTAAACAACACACCAGATGAAGTCAACTAAACATCTCTCCAAAACTGGCCTTCAAAACTGGATACAATACACTAGGTATGTGCCCTGCTGTAGTAACAACACTCCAGATGATGCACCGAGGACCCGATACATTTCAGATATAGCGTTCAGCACTTGACCCAGTATTCCAGATGAGACGTGACAACAATGCACATGTTAAAAACAAATGGCGATGGGTGGAATGCTTGATAGCGGCTGGTAATTACTAGGGTCCTCATTCCAGCACACCATTTTTTGCCCACTGTGAAACTTCAAACAGAGGCTAGCCATTTTTAAATAATTCTTAGTCCTGCTTCAATAGACACAATCAAACACAGAACATTTTTGTTGTTTTTCTAACGTAAACGCTGTGAGTGCAACAGATCTGCTGACGCTGGTTCACATCCTCACAATACCATTGCACCTTAATAACGAGACCAAAAAAGTCAAAAAGAGCATGGAGTTACTTGTGTTCCTGGAGAAGATCTGGAATGGCAGATTTGCTGGACAGCTCTTTTTGGAGCAGGACCAAGGCTGATTTGCATAAGGCTCTCTCTAGAGAGGCATGATGGGAAAAAAGAATAACTCAAAGGTCTGGAATACAGCTCAAGTAATTACCAATGGCCGAGATCAAGTCAAGCATTTCACCCATCCATTTTTTGTTTTTTTCACCTATGGATTGTTATTGTGTCCCATTTGTAGCATATGTAATAAAATATATTTAAAACATTGTCATTCATTATATTTATATTATAATGCATTCAAAGTCATGTCCCAGATGACCACATCTATAGAAGCCAGTATATATATTTCTTTCGTTTGTTCTCTCGCGTATGCCCGCTGTTCACCAAACCGAAGGGCGCGTCGTCTAGCGGACCTTGCAAGAGTTGGTCCGTGATAAATTCCTTCAACTCCTTAAACCAAGGATGACGACGCCATGTGTGGTTGCTTCAAATCCTTTATTGTCAAACCGCCATTGTACGCACTTCGGCTGATCCCAGCCTTGCTCACCAATGGATGACGTTTTTATAATATGGGATGGTGATGAGCAAAGTGCCAAACAATTTATTCAAGCCATCAATATAAACTCTGTCAATCTCAAGTTTACCTCACACATGAGTCACACCAGCATAGAATTTTTAGATGTGAGAATATACATCAAAGAAGGAAAGATAGAAACGACTCTTTTCAGAAAAGAAACTGCAGGCAATATCACCCTGCATGCGAGTAGTGCACACCCTAACCACCTAATAAGAAGCATCCCTTATGGTGAGCTTCTTAGATTGAAACGAATATGCAGTGCACCAAAGGATTTTGAAGATGCCAAACAAGAAATGCTGACTAGATTAAGAAAAAGAGGGTACAAAGAAAATATTCTGAGGCAAGCGGAAAATAAGGTAGGAGAAAAATCTAGGGTCTCCTTACTACCGAGATATGATATGACCGCCAAGGCATTAACTAATGATGACAACCCCCGACTCATTCTCACTTTCAGTAAACAGGAAAGAAAAATACGGTCAATAATGTACAAAAATTGGCCAATAGTATTGACCGATGGAGTATTAGGAACTAGACTTCCCTTACAGCCCAGTATTACTTACAGAAAATCGTTCTCGATGAAATCCCAGTTAGTTAAAATTAGCCCTGAGTTGAGCACAGCTAATACTTGGCTCAAACCTAGACAGGGCTTCACCAAATGCTCAACGTGTCGAGCTTGTAAGTTTGGCATCTCTACGACTCATTACATCAATCCTTTTTGTCCTGACAAAATTAAAATCAAAGGCAGTTACAGTTGCCGAACTGAGTTTGCTGTATACGTTCTGACATGCACCTGTGGCTTATCCTATGTGGGAAGTACTAAGCTACAGGTGCATGTCAGAATACTGCAGCATCTCAGAGCAATTGTAAATAATGACACCACATATCCTGTGGCTCGTCACTTCAAGAGTACACAACAATAACTTAAACTGCCTTAAATATTACGTAGTTGATGCCATTCCAAAACTGAGAAGAGGAGGCAATAGGGAAAGGCTCCTGAGACAGGCAGAAACCCGCATGATCTTAGAGTTGGATAGCAAAACTCCTAATGGGCTGAACACAACAGATGATATACATACTTTCCTGTAATTAGTTAGAGTTGGTTCTATCATTTTAACAAATAAACTATGACTGTGCATTAAGTTAAGTAGAGGTAGAATACTGAGAAAATATCAAAATTTAAAAACTGTTGTGACCCTATAATTTGACCACTGTAATTTTTATTCAGGTGTGTTTGGAGAGGATTAGAAATTTTAGAATATGCACTAGCACTTTTTAGTATGTTTAGTTTTATTAAGCACTTTAGTATGTTATTAAATAGAATGTTTATACACAACATGAAGGGATATGACACATAGAAGCACTTTAATCAATAAGACCTAGATATCGAAGAATCAAATGTGTTTATCATGGTTTTTATATTTTAAGCATTTATGCTGCCATCAGGGATACAGTTGCACAGAATGATAAAGGCATTACAACGTAGTTTCTTAATGTTTTTAATACACAAACATTAATATGTGGTTGTATTTATGAATTTTAAATGCATTTAAGCAGTTATACATTTTTACAACGAAGTTACATGACATATGTGTTGGATATATGTGGACACATTCTAGGTATATTTATATGATGTATTTTAATTGGCACATTTATCAATTTATTTGTGCAGTTATTCATTTATATTTATTTATGTATTTATACATATGTTTATATATGTTCATGTATTTATGTGATTATGCATTTATATATTTATATATTTATTGTATGGCCCATATACACAATTGTTGTGCCTTTTTCAAAATTATAACATCAAAATTATAACATCAAAATTATAACATCATAATTATAACAACATGATAAATCAAAGAAAATGCAATAGTAATCTGTAAACCATGACTATACCAAGATACAAAATTTCACATACAGTGTTTTTTCTATGTCCGTTATCATGTTACCCCTGGGTGGAGTGGAGCATAGAGTAAAAAGATAATGGCGGACTGCGCTCCGTTAGTGATCAAGGGCACTGTGTTGCTCGAAACGCGTCGAACGGAGGTGTGTAATTAAATCGTTGCCAATCTGCCTTTGGAGTCCGTTTCTCTCTTTCGCCGTCAGGAGGTTGGAGAGTTGTTGGTTTCGATATATATAGATAATAGATTTTGCGCCCATAATATTTTTAAAGTTTAGCGTATTTGCACATTCATAGCACTTTGTAGTTTTTTGCTAATTTTGCACAATTACAAGGTATTGCTTATAGGTAGCACTATTTATTTTAGAGGGTGTTTTAAGGTTTTTTAACATGGAAATACATACAGACCTATACAGATTCTCAGGATATTTATATCCTTTAGATTAATTCAGAGTGATCGCTTGTATAGATTTAGTGGAGGTTTCATTCATAAATTCTCAAATTAGGACCCCCGTTGTACTGTTCATTTTTTACCTACAGAGTTAGCAACTGGACACTTGGTACATCAATGAATAATCAAATTGCATTTTAGCTGTAATGATGGGCTTTGATGTATTTTTTAATTTGGATTTTATACAGTTATTTATATATTTATATTTGTGTATAATTCATGTGCCCTTTTGTAATTCTAGGTTTTTATACGTATTACTGTTAGTTTGATACGTTGTTTTATCTATTGATTACAGTACATGTAAGGGTTTGAATATGAACATGCAGGAATGGTTTGCTCATATATTCATAACCTCTTTAAGTTACTGATGATCACTCTTATGCTTGTGATATGCTGGTACAATGTGACAATTACGTATTCAGGGACGATGATACATACTTACCGAATACACTCTCTTTGTATCTCTATAGCAATAGAATGTAGTCTGTTTACCATGTTGTTTTATCACGTGACACAGGTTTAGCAAATTTAAAAAACAGTCTTTTTGCAAAGCCAGCCGTATGTGATCAAGACCGTTGTATCGGTCGAAACGCGTCATGGCAGGCAGAAGAGAGAAATAAAGATTCTTCATTGCCACTAAGAGGAGTTCGCTCGTTCTTTATCACCGTCTTTGAAGTTAAGGAATGTTTGGAATATATATATATATATATATATATATATATATATATTATCTACTGGCGGTCGCCAGTAGATAGTTATAGTTAGGACCTATTTTCCATAGGAAATCCGCAACATTCTATTTGAAATAACCTTGGCGCCGGTTGACGAATCTTCGCAAAATTTTCAAAACTTATGGCCCGGTCCGCTCCTATCCTGAAAGCCTCGGGGTGATTCGGCAAGCGGGGGCCGAGAAAAAAGGGGGGTCCCAAAACGTGTTTTCCCCATGCAATTTTCCATAGGAACCTTTCATCGCAGCTACAGCCCGAACTGCTGAACGGAATTACACCAAATTTGGCAAAAAGGTAGCCCTTGGTTCAGAGTTGTGCCTTTTGCTTAAATGGTGTAAATCCGTTCAGTAGTTCCTGAGAAATTTGAAAAAGAAAACACATATATATCTGGGCGGAGCCTAACCACACATGTCATCGTGAGATCTGATTGGCTGTCAGCACTTCATCCTGGAATTGCTGGCAGCCATCTTGGGACCAATATAAATGATAGTACCCCATTGAAATGCATTGTAGTGAATCGAAGATTTTGAGGGTTACCAAAAGGAGAACTATAAAGGGTGATAACAGACTTTAGTTACATTAGAATTCATTTGTTGATGGTACCATACTAATTTCAGGAATTGTGGTGTGTTCTAAGGTGATTTTACCCTGTGAAAAACCTTCTGCTGGGATATCATGAATCATGTTTGAGAGAAAACTATTTTCACATGCTTGTCCCATACAGTTTTGGAAGGTGCTCCAGAAGCTAAAATGAGAGCATATTTTCTGTAAATTCACATTATCTTTCTCAGTCATGTGAGAATGAAGTCTGACATTCTCAGTAAAACATGTACATCCAACAAGGACAGAGACTGTCAGTTGATTCCTTTGTGTTCTACTGCAGCTTCCCAGAGTGTTCTAAAGAACAACTAGAGTGCTAACAGCCTTACTTATGACAAAAGTATGGCACACCTGAAGCCATCTTGATTGGAATAAACTGGTAACACTTAAAACATTTAATTTAAAAAGGAACAAAATGATGGGGTTCATTTGGTCATAGAAATTATGGTTAGTGCTGTAGAAAGAAAAATTAGGACATGTTTCAAGTGTGATCTCAAATATCTTCCTGTTATATTTCAACAGGAGCAGCCTGTCAGTTGATGCCTTTGTGTTCTACTGCAGCTTCCCAGAGTGTTCTAAAGAACAACTAGAGCGCTAACAGTCTTACTTATGACAAACATATGGCACACCTGAAGCCATCTTGATTGGAATAAACTGGTAACACTTAAAACATTTAATTTAAAAAGGAACAAAATGAGGGGTTCATTTTGCCATAGAAATTATGGTTAGTGCTGCAGAAAGAAAATTTAGGGCATGTTTTGAGTGAGATCTCAAATCCTCTTCTATTTCATTAGAAAATTCTGACATGCAGACTGAAACAATCACTTTCAATACCAGCAGTAGACTTCCAGTTAACTCCCTGGTGAGCAGTAGCTTTACTACAGTGATCTAATGAACAACTAGAGTGCTAACATTCTGAATTTATGGCAAATGTGTGACACATCTGAATGCCTTCTTGATGGAATCAAAGTAAAAAACTGAAAGCATTTCCTACTGAGGAGACTGCAGTAAATGACGAAATTATGAAACTTCATAACAAATAAGTCTCCCAAGATGGCCACCAGAGAAAAAAGAGCCCAAATGTAGCACAAATATCACCCAGATGTAGCCCACATATAGCCCAATGACAGAAGTGTGCAAAACACTTTTTATTTTTTCTGCAGTTTTATATAGTGCAAACTGGTCAGGTATTGGAGTGTTACATCTTACTTGGACCCCTTATTGCGTATTTTGCACGAAGTACATGAGATTGATCTTGCGAAACATTGAACTTTACGATTCTGTTAACCTGAAGTTGCTCTGAACCGGGCTTTGTAACACCCGTTTTTACCTACTGGTTTTAATTAATTCTCACTGTATTGTATTAGGAAAGAGGATTTACTGTTTTTATGTACACTTTTATGATCTATGTTTCTAAATCAGATCAAATAAAGTTTAATGAATTCTATGGCAGGACGGAGGCGAGGATTATGCATATCTTTCCTCACTTTATTTGCATAGCAGTTCAAAGAAAACGTAACACAACAATCATTAAACAAAAGACTACACAACCCATGAACCATTAGGGGGTAGTCTCCAAGGCAACTATAGTCCAATCATATCACAGTCCATCGTATATAATATCGTGACGTCCCTTCCGCTTCCTCTTTCTTCACTGCTTGTCAGTTAAGTGCATTCCTTACATTCTTGGCTTAATCTGACGACGTTGCTGTTTGTATAGCGGTTTCTTGTGCACGTTATTAGCATTATTGCCTTGGTATTGTTTCATATTCCCTGCTGAGCAGGCTCTTGCCCGAGCGCGTTCTCCCCCTCGCAGTTTCTCCCACTGTGTGCTCTGCGCGCGGTGAGATCCTGTCAGGCGCGTCTGGTCCGAGCGAGGCAGCTCCGTCGAGCGCTCCCGCTGGTCTTTACGCGCATTTGGGAATCCGGTCACTCCTTTAGTGTCCGCTTGATTCCCGACCAACCCTCGCCTAATTTTGACACTGCTACGCGGTGATTTCCCCACACGGCCACGTTAGTGACCAGCGCCACCTGGTGGTGGTAATTGGTGTTGCGCCTCAGTCTATTCTTATAACAGCTTCGGGGAAAGCCCAGCTGTTGGAGCACCGGCGAGGGGGCTGTCTTAAGGATTTTAAGGGCATTTGTTCTGTGCTCACACCCTCTGCTATCATGTCTTCTCCAGAAGACCATTTTTACTCCTCCTACCAGGAAGTGGAGGAGGAATGGCCCCCAACTTCTCCCTCCAGCAGTGGACCAAGCCCTCTCTCTGGCTATTTCTAGGGCGCTGGCTCCTCTTAGGGATCAGGTTGATAAGCTGGCGAAAAGCATCCCTGGGGTGTTCAGTGACCCAGATCTGGTGGTGGCGGGTCCAAGTAGCTCCCAGATGGGGAATAAAAGGGCCGTTAAGCATAACGCAGGGCACTTGGAAGGATTTGATAAACTTACGGAGACCTTCCTCAAGAGTGCGCGAACGCTAAAACATGCACCCTGCCGGGAGGAGGAGGGGCCCGGAGAAAATTGCGACACTGTCACCACTATTGTAGACCCCGACGGTGGGTTTCCCTTAGAGGGAGAGGGTGTATCGGAGGACGATTTCTCCTCCGATGAGGATAAGGACTCGGGGCATCCCTGGCGTCCAGAGTCCCACTCCTCTCAGTCCCCGGTTGGGGACGGGGTCCACTCGGACATGTTCGAGCCTACCCAAATTTACCATCCTAGGTCGGCAGAGTGGACACCTGACGCCAAAGTGGCAGAGTATGTGGTGGGGAAAATCCATCAACCCCTTGAAAGGGAGGTCAGGAATAGGATGAGGGGAGAATGCCCCAGGCCCTCACTGAAGGGGAAGATGGCACACATGCCTGAAATTGATGAGAAACTATGTACCTTTTTCTCCAAGTATATGAGGGATCCCAAGAAAGGAATTGATAGGTCTTGGACGTGGTAGGGCCCTTGACCCAAATTATTCAATTGACGGAGCGTTCCAAAGAGTCAGGATCCCCTTTGTCCACGGATATTGTGGCAGGTTGAGCGCACTACCCTAAACCCTAAAACACTACCCCCTTCACTACCCAAACACCACTGCACTACCCTAAACCCTAAAACACTACCCCCAGCACGACACCCTACACTACCCAAACACCACTGCACTACCCTAAACCCTAAAACACTACCCCAGCACGACTCCCTACACTACCCAAACACCACTGCACTACACTAAACCCTAAATATACCCCCAGCATGACCTCCCACACTACACAAACACCACTGCACTACCCAAAACCCTAAAACACTACCCCCAGCACAACTCCCTACACTACCCAAACACCACTGCACTACACTAAACCCTAAATATACCCCCAGCATGACCTCCCACACTACACAAACACCACTTCACTACCCTAAACCCTAAAACACTACCCCCAGCACGACCCCCTACACTACCCAAACACCACTGCACTACCCTATACCCTAAAACACGACCCCCTACACTACACAAACACCATTGCACTACCCTAAACCCTAAAACACTACCCACAGCATGACCCCCTTCACTACACAAACACCACTGCACTAAACCCTAAAACACTACCCCCTACACTACCCAAACACCACTGCACTAACATAAACCCTAAAACACTAGCCCCAGCACAACCCCCTACACTACACAAACACCACTGCACTACCCTAAACCCTAAAACACTACCCCCAGCATGACCCCCTACACTACACAAACACCACTGCACTACCCTAAACCCTAAAACACTACCCCAGCACGACCCCCTACACTACACATACACCACTGCACTACCCTAAACCCTAAAACACTACCCCCAGCACGACCCCCTACACTACCCAAACACCACTGCACTACCCTAAACCCTAAAACACTACCCCCAGCACGACCCCCTACACCACTCAAACACCACTGCACTACCCTAAACCCTAGAAAAGAAACCCCCACCCCATGCCCAATCCCCCTTACCTCTCACTCCTCATGGTTCATCTCTCCTCGTGGTTCCTGCTTCACGTCATCTCTGAGGGGCGGTGCACGTCGTTGTAAGGAAACGGAACAGCCTCTGTTTCCTTACAACGACATGGATCGTCTACATGTTTTTAGAACGCATGGTCATTTACCATACATACCTTTACAACAACATTCGTTGTAAAGGCATGCGTGGTAAATGACCATGTGTTCTAAAAAAATGCGTAGTAATGACTTCGTGATGTACAACGCATGCGTGGTAATGCATGCGTTGTAATGGTATCGCAAAGTAAAAAGTCGTTGTAACGGCTGTTTACCGATCGAAGCTGGCCCCTGTTCTTCAGTGAGACGTTTATTTGATTAATTAGGAGGAAGGAATGTGGTTTTTTACCGAAAAGTGCATTCCCGGCTGTTGTATTGTGAAAGTGTCCGCGTGGCCTGGTTTCACTTCCGGTGAGAGAGTGGAAGAGTCTGTTTGGATCTAAAGGAGTTCTGTTGTTGGACGGGGCCGGCGCGACATGTCATCAGAAAACATAGCTAATGGAAAGCGTCCTCCCTGAAGTGTGGAGCACTGCCATGAGAGGTCAACGAGTGTGCGTCCCACCGCAGTATGACCGTACCGCGTGACCCATGTGCCGCCTCCAGGGTACGGGAGGCAGAAGCGGCATCGCAGGTCCTCTTTGAAGACCGTTGTAGCACTAATTCTACATTTTGGTACTAGGGCATTTTAACTTCGTTGTTCCTGCCAGATACAAAGAGAAGATCCTGTGTTATTCAGTGCCCTCGTTACCTTTTTTGTGGGTTGTGGTGCTTGTCACTTCGCTGCCCCGCCGGTGCACACGACTGGGCACCCCACCTCGTGTGCCATCTGCAGGGCCCCTGCCCTCAGATCACTGGTTTCGGTTTCTGGAGTGGCAACATAAACAGTTGCTCCCAAAGGACTAGCCTGAACACTTAGGTGAATATCCCCTGCACCAGCATTCCACGGAAATTCTTTCCTAGCTCTCCCACGTCAACGAGCACGGCTCCGCTCGCGACACCGTATGACGTCATCGGAGCCATAAGAGGACCTTGTCGGCGTGCTGACGTCAGTTCCACCCATTTTTCCGTGCCACCGAGGCAAACAGGGGACCGAGACATTTTCACATGTATACATAGTATAATAAATATATATATATATTCACTGAAAAAACCATAGGTTTCAGGCACGTTATAGTTAGAAATTAGCATTTAAAAAACCTTAGAAATTCACTGAAAAAACCATAGGTTTCAGGCACGTTATAGTTAGAAATTAGCATTTAAAAAACCTTAGAAATTCACTGAAAAAACCATAGGTTTTAGGGGCGTTATAGTTAGTTGGACATTTCACTCGTACAAAACCATAGAAATTCCCCGTTATAGTTAGTTCAGCTAACTATAACTCGCGCGCTCCACAATGCACTGCTGATGACGTCACATATTACATCACTCATGACATGGTCAGTGACATCACTCATGACATCACTGATGACATCTCAAATGACATCACTGATGACATCATCCAGTGAATGTGTGTTTTTCTGAAAATTCAATATGTTTTATATATGTATATCTCAAGGTCGATGGAAGAATAAATGGGTATATAAATGTCTAAATGGATGATTTTTTTGTAAAATTGATTGTATAACTGACTAAGTGTATCTTAGTGAATACATGGGTTAGTGAGTAATGTTTAAATATGAAAATATCTGTATCAGTCTCTCACTTTGTGTATAAGTGGCTGCATGGGTTGGTGAGTAGCTACATGAGTGTCTATATGGGTTATTAGTTGGTTTTTTGAGTATCAGTATGAGTGTCTGAGTGTCTGTATGGTTCGGTGGGGGGTATTACTTAGTGCATAGATGCATGAATGAGTGACTCACTGTTTGTATGTGTTGAAGACAGCATGTGTGCAGGACTGTATAGGTGGATGAGTATGTGTATGGGTGTGTTAGTGAGTGAATGACTGGCTCAATAGTGTCTTTATGAGTAACTACATATGTTTTAAACTAGTATATGTGAGTATTGGTGTATATAAGTGAGTATATGTGAGAGTGAGAGATTGGAAGAGTTCCTGTACAAATAAGTAGGTGTTTCTATAAGTGATTGTTTAAGAGAGTAAGTATGTGTAAGTTTCTGTAGAAGTAAGTGTGGTAGTGTGTGTATAACTGTATATGCAAGTAAATGGATGTTTGATACTTTGTTTGCATGTGTGACTATGTGTGTGAGTAACTCTATGGATGAGTGGCGGTGTGTAACAGGATGTATAGGTGTATGAGTACATATGATGAGTGAGTACATGTATGAGTGACTGTATAGGGACTGTTGGTGAATGAGTGGATGTGTGTGTAGATCTTGGAATTACTGAATAGGTGTGTTGTAACTGGTATTGGTATGTCCATTGTTTTGAAAATGTTAGTTTGTATTTTTGAGTGTGTGTATCAAAGGTTATATTAGGGTGAGAGGAGGTCTGCCACTCTATCACAAGGATGATGTCATCAGTGATGTCATCGGTGATGTCATTTGAGATGTCATCAGTGATGTCACTGACCATGTCATGAGTGATGTAATATGTGACGTCATCAGCAGTGCATTGCGGGCGCGCGAGTTATAGTTAGCTGAACTAACTATAACGGGGGAATTTCTATGGTTTTGTATGAGTGAAATGTCCAACTAACTATAACGCCCTAAAACCTATGGTTTTTTCAGTGAATATATATATATATATATATATATATATATATATATATATATATACGAAAAAAACTCAGCTGCTACAATCGTGCTGGATGAACGAAGACAGACCCAAAAATAAGGTGCAGTATATTTATTGATTAAACGCCCTTGAAATCCGCCATGACGCGTTCCGACCTCCGAAAGGTCTTGATCACATGTGTGTATGTATATATATATATATATATATATATATATATATATATATATATATATATATATATATATATATATATATATAAAATAAAAATCGCATATATTTTTAAAGAGAAATAAAAAAAGGTCTAAACAATTGTTTTAAAATCACTTTGGATTTGAATATTTAGCATTTCTGTTTCGAGATCGGAAATTATTTAATCAAATGTAATAACAGCGTCATTTCTAATAAGCCATAAAATCCTGTTTGCCTAGATTTCGAAAATGATATTTGTAATTTTCCTTACAAGACATAATGTCAACACTCCTATTTTTTTAAAATAAATTAACAGACTATGCTGTAAAAGATCGTACGAAAGTGAATTCATTGCCTATCTACCTTATCCTTAATTTTAAAAACAATGTAGTAATGTAGGGATGCTGTGACAGTCGAACAAGCTGGAAACATGACATGGCTTACTCACACAGGCATTGAAGTAAATTGAATACTGCGCTCTTTTGCAACTCAGTTTCACATTGTAAAATTAATACATCTTCCCTTCCGTTCACAGAATTAATTCCTTACGTTCTTATTCTGGATTTTTGGAAAACTGGATAAAACAAAACATCATGCTATATAATGGTTTAGTTTGCAAACTATGGACGAAAAATATATTCACAATATTCAACACAGCCACTAACAGACAACAAGCATTGGCATAGCCAATAGGTCTCGCCTTTGGGACCTTATAAGTGTTTAGTTATCCAGCACAATATCCTTGGTGCAACAACATCAACTGTTGCATGGCTAAACACTTATAAGGTCCCAAAGGCGAGACCTATTGGCTATGCCAATGCTTGTTAAATGGGGGTTCTACATGAAAGGGCGGGACATGTGGCGCTCAGATTAGGAAAGCGATGAGGCCCTGGCAGTAAGCGCTATACAAAAGGCAGCCTCACAACAATAACAATATGTACTGGATGTGTACATGTCATTGTGGCGATTCCCCAAAATGGGCCAACCGTATAGAAATCAAATTAGACTATGTTCTAGATATTATCCCTGAAAAGCAAATTTAAGTTGCAAAAGGGGTTCCGTAGTTCATGCTTTTAGTTGGACCTGCGCATCCGATAGTCTGCATTCCTAGATGCAAAAATCTTCAGGGCATGCGTGTGTTTATTCACAGAGCAGTCTACAAATATGATGTGGACTTTTGTGAAATATACATTTCCAGCCAAGACGAAGAGCAAGAGTGCATACACAAGAACGTGCGTTACTTTGACGTCCTTACGTTTTCAAGATACAATGACGTTTAAGAGGGCTCGTGCGCAGCGCCCATTGGGTGACACGGACTGTAGACAAACAAGTAGACTCCTTGTAGTTACTTTAGGTCCTTATTGCTATTGTTTCATTGGCTTTCATGAATTCAGACAGTCCTGTTAACCTTAGCTTCAGGCAGAAAATGGGGAGAAGAAAGTGAAAATTGAAAAGAGGGAAAGTCTGGCTAAAACGAGTGGGAGAAAAAAGAGATAAAGAGGGAGAGAAACGAGAGATAAGAAAGGAGGGACGGTGTGTAAAATATGGGGCGGAATGAAAGGAAGAACTGAAGACAAGAGAACAAAAAAAGATGAGAGCGGCAGGAGTGAAAGTACAGCAAGAGGAGGAGAATGGAAAAGCAAAAATGAAGATAGGGAAGAGGGAAAGATGGAAAGTGAGAAGGGTAGAGAAGGGACAGTTGAGGGAAAAAACGTGTGAGCTCAAGGGTGGAGAAAGGGGAGAACAAGAAATAGGGACACGAATAATAATAAAGAGGAAGGGCGAACATGAAGCTTGCAAGAAATATGGTAGTGGAGATGAAGAATGGGAGAGAAGAAAGCGAGCAAAGTGATTTGATACAATGGGAAGAGCGGCTCAAGATTGTAATTGTATTTACAAAGCGCGTACTACCACTGACGAAGCGGTGTGCGAGAGGGGAACGTAAAAGAGAGTCAGAGAGATATGCGAAGAAAGAGAAGAGTGGGACGAGGTGGGCAAGAAGAAAGAATAAAACATGGAAGGGTGGGAGAGATGGGGAGAACGAAAAGAGGTGGGCGAGTGAGAGCTATGAAAGAGAATAAAACGAGGAGTGACGAGAAAGCTGCGAAAGGAAAGTGAATGAAAAGTGCGCTTTAGCTATGGTGAGGAGAAAGAGGAGGGAGTGGGAGATACAGCGAAAGGAAAGAAGAAACATTGTGATATGTGTGAAGGGATGTAGAAGGGCCAGAGAATGATCCAAGGAAGGAAAATTATAGAGGGAGAGAAAGGGAGACTGACAGAGACTAAGATACAGAGAAGAGGGAGAAAATGAGGTGAGTGGAGAACAGGAAGGATGAAAGGAGAAAAAAAGGAGTGAAGAATGAAACAACAGAGGTAAAGTGAAAAAGTTTATTTTAAAACGCTGCAATACATTTGAGAGAAAGTTTATTTAAGAACTCTGCAATAGAAGAAGTAAACAAGTGGGAGGGGTGGGGGCAGTGCACGCGCGCACACACAGGAGACAACTCTTGCAGCTGGGCGGGCTTGAGCCTTGAGGCTTGAAGAAGTAAACAAGTGGGAGGGGTGGGGGGGGAGTGCGCGCGCTAAGCAGCAGCTGTTTGCTCTTTTTCAAAGCACACACTCGTGCTTGTGGCGCGCCGCTGCGCACTCCCGCAAGCTGTATGCCGCCACAAGCACGAGTATGTGCTTGGAAAAAGAGCTGTACGACGGCTAAAGGTCTCCTAAGCAGCGCATGCGCGCTGCGTAGGCAAGACCTAAAAATGAATACTGCACTCTACCACTGAAAGTATCAGCAATTAGCCAGCAAAGGTATGTAGAAGGGCACACAGTACTCTAGCCACAGCTTAGGTAAAATGACAGTACTTGAAAACTGAACGTGGCTGACAGGATAGAACAAAAAAGTCCACATGTGGCTCCCAGAGTAGGACAAAGAACCACATATGTGGCCGTCAGAACTAGACATAATACTCCCAATGAGACATCCAGAACTAGACACAACCCTCCAGATGTAGCCTCCTGAACTGGACACAATACATCATATGAACTGTCCAAAACTAGAAAGATTACTCTAGAGGCGACACCCAAATCTGGATTCAAAACTTGACATAAGGCCTTTCTAAAACAGTTTATGTTTTAGCAGGGGCAAAGTATTGCATTTGCCTTTCATGAAGAGTGTGTCCACGCAGGAAGTAATCAACTGGATCATATATTTTTGTTTCGCCACTTCCTGTGCTCCTGCAAAAGAGTGCTACCATTTTTTTTGTTTTTTTTGTTTAAATCTGTTTTTATTAATTTGTTGTATCTCTTCATGAAAGACAAATTACATTGTGTAATACTGACCATATATCAAACCATCTAACAGTCGAATAGACATGGCAATTGGATCAAACATTACATATAAGCTGTATCGATGACATAATGGGTTCAAGAACCAGTTGAGGCTCCGCATTTAGTCCGTTCCAGTTGGAGCAAAAGGTCACCGTTCAATAGTGGTTTGGTTCCGTTAGTGTGGTGTACAGAGTCTTTGAAGGACAATCCGCATAATCAATTAAACAGATGTTATAGGTAAAAACAAACAGAACTCAGAACTAGTAAAAACAGCAGCATAGAACAACACCTATGTGAGCATCCCTCACCCTGCCCCCCTCCCTCCCTCCCCCCTCCCTCCTCCCTCTTCTACATCATCGCTACGGCAATCTCTACCCATTGGCTACGGCTATGTCCGTGTTCAAGGTCAGATGGTGTTTGTGTGCACTTATTGCATGTCAGGAATCTACAGACAGGCTACCCGTCACTCACTACAAGGGTGTCTCACTCGTTCTCTGTTGGTCCCTCAAGGCTATCCCCTTCCGTTTGCTTTAAGGCCTGAAGCAGTCCCTCCCACTGCGCCGCTATAGGTGTTTGTTGCAGCCCCACCGTTTCCTCCCGTAGGATGGCAATTCCCTCTGCTTTGGCCCATGCTAAGAGCGAGTATCTCCATGCCCGTATGTGCGGCGGGTCCTGCGCCTTCCATCGCTTAGTTATAAGCCGCTTAGCCACCACTATACCCAAGTCAAGGAATCGAGACGAGACTTTAGAGGCCGGGGTTCTGTGGAAGTAATGTACTAAATAAGTGGGCCATTCAAAGGGTATGCTACGGCCTGTGCACGTGTGCAGTAGTTCACTTACTGCTCGCCAATATGCCTGCAGTTTGTGGCAGCCCCATAACATGTGTACCAGTCCAGCCCCTGGTTCGGTGCAGCGAGGACACACCGCATCCGTGCGGTGAAAATACCTATTGATCGTCTCGGGTGTAAGATATGCTCTATGGATTATGAACAGTTGTATTTGCCTGAACCTCATGTTTCTAGGTATACGTGTTGGGCTCCCTATTATCTTACCCCATTCCCTGTCCCCCAGCTGTCGCTCTAGTTCTGCTTCCCACTTGCGGCGCAGTGGATCTAGACTTATCGCTGCATGTGTACGGAGGGACGCCGCAAACCAGCGGATTAAGTGTCTGCCAGGCCCCATGACATGGAGGTACTGTATTGTGAGATGTTGGCTCGGTTCCGCGGTCATGTCGCCCCAACGGGAGGTTAATGTCGCAGTCAATGAGCGGTGTCTCAGGAACTGCCCCGGTGACAGTCCCGTTTCCTCAACCAAGGATTCAAATGGTATAAGCATGCCATCTCGGTATAAGTCTCCCAAGGTCTGGATATCGGCCTCGTGCCATTCCGTGAGTGCAAGGGATGTAAGCACCCCAGACCCGCTGGGAGAGCCCTCTAGTGGTATGGCCGGTGCATATGGGACGAGTTTTCTGGTGAGGTATAGACAGCGACGGTAGCATTTGTACGCCACCGCCAGGAGGAGTGGTGCTGGGGTCGCAACTCTGGTGGCTGGGTGAAAAAGTTTGGTGATATGGGCCAGAGATCTAGGAGTCAGTGTGGTCGCCGTGTCCTCCCGACCTCTGTCTGCGAGCCAGCGGGCGATCCACTGTAGTTGTGCCGCCAAATAGTAGTGTTCGAAACAGGGCGCTGCAAGGCCTCCCTGATCGGTAGGCAGGTACAGTTTCGCCAATGCCATCCTGTGTCGTGCGTTGCCCCACAGGAAGTCCCGAAGCATCTTGGTAAGTGTGGAAAAGAAGGATGCCGGAACATACAGTGGCAGGTTGGCAAAGTAGTATAGGAGACGGGGAAGGATCACCATCTTGGATAGTGCAACCCTGCCGGTGACCGTTAGTGGGAGCGTTTTCCAAAATTGCACCTGTGACTTGTGGCTGTCAAGGCCCGTCCCAGATTACCGTCAAAGAGGTCCTTCGGCTGGCGGTATATCTGAATTCCTAAGTAGCGGAAGGTGTCAGCCTTCCACTGTACCTTGGTACCCTCTAGTATGTAATCCGGGTTCTGGGTCTCCCCCCTGAATGCATAAAGACAGGACTTGCTCACGTTTACTCGGAGTCCCGAAAGGGCAGCGAAGTCCCGCAGTGTGTGTGCCAGCTGGGCTGGTATGTTTCTTACATCTCTCACAAAGACCAGCAGGTCGTCTGCGTACAACGACACCTGGTGTATTGCATCTCCCAAAGGTATTCCATCTTCCAACGTCGCCCGCAATGTTGCCGCCAGCGGCTCGATCGCTAGCGCGAACAGGAGGGGCGACAACGGGCACCCCTGCCTGGTGCCCCTGCGTATTGGTATGGTGTCTGATATGTACGGCCCCATTCGTACCCGGACTATCGGGTTTTTGTATAATAGGTCAATCATTTGGAGAAAGCCCAGACCCAGCTCGTATCGCATCAGCACTGCTGCAAGGTAGCTCCATTCCAAGCAATCGAAGGCCTTCTCAAGGTCCAACACCAGGCAACCTGCTCTGGGCCACACCTGCACACTATCCGTCGCCACCCTAAAGAACCTACGCAAGTTCAGTGATGTGCTGCGTTTGGGTACAAATCCATTTTGGTCGGCGTGAACCAGCTTGGGGACCACCGGTGCCAAGCGCTCCGCCAACACCTTAGCGTATATCTTGTAATCCACGTTTAGGAGTGCCAGGGGTCTGTACGAACCCAGATTTGTGGGGTCCCTGTCTGGTTTGAGCAGGGACACCAGGTAGGCCTCACACATTGACGGGGGCAACATCCCTTCGTCCAGGGCTGCGTTGTAAAGGGCGTGCAGACGCGGCACAAGAGTCTCCCGGTAGGCTTTATAGTATTCGGCCGGGAGACCGTCCGGTCCCGGTGTCTTACCCGATGCCATAGACCCAATTGCCTCCCCAATTTCCTCTAGAGTAAGGGGACCATTGAGTGTCTCTTGGTGTGTCTCTGAGGCTGTGGGCAACTGGATAGGCTCTAGAAAACTCTCCAGGTCAGGGCCGGAGCAGCGCCCCCTGGATTGATACAATTTCATGTAGTGATCTGACATCACTTTGTGCATCTCACGCTGTGTATATACCAGGGTCCCCTCCGGCGTGCGTATGGCTCCAATAGGTGTGTGGTTATGCTCCTGCTTGAGTAGCCAGGCCAGGAGACGGCCTGCTCTGTCCGCCTTAGCGTGGGTACGAGCCGTGTGGGCTGTATAATTGTGACACCTCAATCTCTCCATGAGTTCTACATGTTGTGTCCTAAGGCCCTCCAGCTGGTCCGAATGTCTGCCCCCGCCCTCTCGCTCATATTGGAGCAGCTGCGCTTCTAGGCGTGTGAGTACTATCATAAGTTGTTTTCGTATGTTCCAGGTGGCACCGAGACAGTGTCCTCTAACAGCGATTTTGTGGGCATCCCATTCCACCAATGTCGTACTTGCCGTTTCCTCATTGAGTTCGAAGTACTCAAGAACGGCCGCCCCCAGTGATGTGCGGAATTCGGGGTCTTCCAGTGCGGGCGGCTGGAGACGCCAGGTGGATATGGGAGGACGATCTGCCTCCCATGTGAGCTGGAGTCTCATAGGGTTGTGGTCAGAGTGTGTCCGTCCCAAGTACTCGGACACCTCAACTAGTGGCATAAGGGATTGGGAGCCCACAACCCTATCCAGGCGCACATGTAGGTCGTGTACTGCAGAGTAATAGGAATAGATGCGTTCATTGGGGTGGAGGACCCGCCACATGTCTAATAATGCCCAGTGTGAGAGCCAGTCCGTGAGAGCCTGCGCGTTTGACATCGCAGACGTCTTCCGAAGGGGTGGAAAGGATCTGTCCGTGTGTATATCAAGCACTGAATTAAAGTCACCGCCCAGTAACCAGGGAAGCCCAGCATGAGAAGTCAGCACTGTGGACAATTGTGTTAAGAATGAGGGTTGGTCTATGTTCGGAGCGTACATAAGAGTGCTACCATTACAGGAAATCATGTTACTGTGGACATCTTTGTGGCATGGCTTGGTGAGCCTGTTTGAATGGTGAGCTGATAGCAGTGCCCCATTGGCTTTTTTTCGCTGTCAACTTAGGGCTGCACCTATGGGTGTCACGTTTGTGTCCTGGTCATGTAAATGCATAGTGATGCTTGTGCTATGTATATTTTATATGTCAAATAAAAAACTTTATGATAGGCTCAACATCAGAAATCTGATTCCTGGTGGACGGAGAGCATGGTCTATGCTCCAGCCTCTTTGCTTCTCGTGGGAAGGTCGAGGAATGAGCTACTGTCAATTACCCATCTCAGATAAACATATAGCGGCTTAGCCACGCCAGATATCTAATCTCAAGTTGTCTTACTTCAGGCGTGAGTAGCTCACTCACTTCAGGGAGTTCAGTGATCCCATGTCAGTTATGTATATCTCACCCAGTCCAGAGATATCAATCTCCCCATTGTCAGCTATGAGTTCATGCAGTCACATTTTGTAGCTCTCTGTGTCCCTTTGTTTGTACTTTAGCTTTTCCCATTCGAAATTTAGGACTGTAACTACGAACCAGAATACAAAATAAGAACCAGGACCGGATATTCTCTTCAAACCGGATAATGGGCCGGTTGTTGTCCTCTTATGTTAGTTCAGTCAATTTTTAACATTTATTGGGTTTAAAACGTTAAAAAAGTTAGTTGATGCACAGTGATTTCTCAATGCTCTTCAGTTCAAGGAAGGGGGGCGTTTCTATTGCAATCTCCGTTCTGTGCATGTAAAAGTAATCAGCCATATCTGTTGTAGTCATGTGTGCTGCTAATGAGTAAGCAATTACTTTTTCATCCTGTTGTTGGTGACTTATTACGCTGCAGCAAGACTCTGGGTTCACTGCAGTTAGATTGGTCAACCACTAAGAAATTCATCATATATCAGTAGAGGGTTACACGGCTAGCTCTCTCTCTACCTTTAGCCAGCACAAAAATATATTTACTTTATAGAGAAATGCACTCTTTTGTCAAACAGTTATGCACAGCCATGGCAAAACGTCTCTCATACCAGCTCTAGGCAATACAGAGTATGTCACTATACTCAGAGTAAACCACAAGTGGTCCTCCATAAACCAAGCCTCTCAAATTCCCTTGCATGGATAACTTCCGTCGTATGGCCTGAGCCTAGAAAGGCCATGGCTCAACGAGAGACACTGCCCCTTTATATTTCATACACAAACTTTTCCAAGGAATACACTGCAAAGACACTCTGGAGTGAGTCTTCCTCTAGCTGCTTCTACAGTATTTTGTGCCAAATTGATCGGTTTCCTTTTCAACCAACTGGCCATTCTACCACTGCATTTTCCTGCTGAGCTGCAGGCTAGCGGGCTGCTTTTTAAAGTAGGGTGGCATCCATAAATCAACCAAGCCCTCATGTTAAGATTCTGTTTGTGACTTTCTGCAGGGTGGGGTGGTATCGGCATTTTTGCCAGGGCCGATTTTAGTTTCAGTCCGACCCTGAACAGGATAACCAGAAGAGCATGGGCATACAATGACCCATTCATTCTACTTTACCAAGAGGCAGATTTTAGGGTTTTAAGTGTGTAGCCGCCCCTAACTCGTGAGGAAGCTCGTGGTTACCGCAAGTTAAGTCAGTTATAGCACTTAGATCTGCTTTATGAATACTAAACCATAGCAGTACCCATTCAGAGGTGGCGAAATTGAGAAGAATGTGTAAACATGATTGGAATCTGCACGAAGAGGTGTGGCAAGCCTGAGGTCAAACTTATTTGTACATTGAGACTTCTTCCCCCGGCACCCAGGGCAGTGATACACATATGAAGAGGGTCCCTCCGAAGGATGGGGTGGTGGGGGAGACTGACGCAAGGGTCACTGTTATGGCAGGGCATTGGTCTCTGATAGGTGGCCCAGCTGAGAGGGTTTCAAAAGTGGGACGCTATAGGCATCTCTATGCTAGGACGGATCATGCATGGCACAGTGCTCAAATCGTCTCAAGAGATGCAAACTGATTACCAGTTGCACCATAGCCAGTTCTACAAATACCTACAGCTGCAGCACGCCATATCCCCTTATCTGCGAGACCTCCACGACCTGCCAGAGTTTAGCCCGCTATAAGGCAAGTGTTAATGGGAGATCTCAGTACCCACCAGATCACAAACATGTATGAGTCCCTTGTCATGAAGAGTTCCACTATGCTCCCAGTCCTTTCTTGTGGCATTGGGGTGGGAGGGCATTGGAAACAGACGACGATGACTGGACTGAAGCTCTAGAAGCCCCCCGTGGAGCGGCAATATCTTCCCGGCTCCGTCTGATCCAAATGAATTATTTGCACAAAGCTTATACTAGAAGCCAACTATGGCACATAGGACTAATTAGTTCTCCCATATGTCTTTGTTGCGAGGCAGAGGAGGGTACCTTCCTCCATACGGTGTGGAGCTGTGCAGCATTAACGCGCTTCTGGTGAGGTGTAACGTCCTGATTGGGGAGGTTCGCGCATGGGCTATTCCACTAGAACCTAAATTGCTCCTTCTTCATAGCACGGAGGAGATATGCAGGAACCGCTACAAACTACATTTGTTATTTTTGGGGCTTACACTGGCAAAGAGGGACATTGCCAAGCAGTGGAAAGCGGTCACACAATCATTAGTGGGGGTATGGAAGAGAGGGATGGACCACTGTATGGGGCTAGAGGTGGCGTTGTTCCAGGATAGGGGATGCACATAAAATGAACAGAAGATATGGCAGTGATGAGCATATTACAGGGGTATAGTACTGGCCCCTGTCCACACTATAGAATCTCAAGATGCAGAAATACGACACTATGGTCACGCAACACGGGAGACTGAGAGGAGTTCTAAGGCTACATCTGAATAGGGGCATTACTAATGATTTGTGGTCGTGGTCGGGGACACACAGTGCATGTTCTTGTGCTCTAGTTGTTCATGGGATTTTACATTTCAATGTCCTGTATATGTATCTGGGCCGGCTTGGCCCTTATATACGGCTAAAACCCAATAAAATGTGTTATAAAAAAAAGAACAAATTTGTACAGTGTGATGCTTGGTAAAGAGATACAGTAGACAGCTGTACTAACTGTCAGTACAGGAATGTTTTGGATAGAAGAACTAGAGATTGTCTGGTATCTAAACTGATCCTTAGGTCTTTCAAGCATTTGGTACTGCACTGCCAGACTCTAACCCCAAAGACTACAAAACAGTTAGCTTGTGTACCTTAGTGACTCCTTTTTAAAAGAAAACACTTCAAAGCTCTTGATAGGACATGTGAAACGAGCTTTGAAATAAAGTGAGCCAGGATATACTCATGGTTGATAATAACTTAGTCCTGGTTGGAAATCGCATGCGGAGACCTAACAGAGGTCTCTACTTAACTATGGTGAGCACTGGACCCACGTCTGGGCATACCCGTCCCACTCGGGGTGACAAATGCAAAAAGAACAATTGATGGACAGAATGCTGAACAATGTCAAACATTCACACCCAGTACAGAGATCTGGTCCTAAATCCATTGTGTGTTTTGCTCACCATGCCATTCCAGTTTGGACCCAGGATTAAACCCAGATCTATGACTGGGGGTGAATGTTTGATTTGTTCAGCATTCCGTCCATCATCTGTTCTTTTTACCAAGGGGGTTAGCGACACAGGAACAGGGTGTGAAATTATCACATATAAAACTTGGCCCATATCCCAGCAAGTCCCTCTCGTGGAAAATTAGCACACCAAAAGTCCTATTTGGTGGCCCACCTCTTTGCCAGTACCTGGAAGTTAATGCCTACAAAAGATCCACACAGCTGCTACCTAACGGAACTGTGTCTGCTTTGACCACCCAAAACAATAGAGTCATCATCAACAAAACCGTCATCATCTTTGGTCACGCATTCTACTGGTGATCGAGATGCTGGGAGAACATATCAAGGAGCCATCCAGAACCTTTGGCCAAACACGTGTAGGAGGTGAAGTTGCCCAGGAGTGAGAACAGTTGGAAGTGTCCAAGCTCGACTATCACTTTCCTGGAGAGAAAGTGAAAGCTTTAGAACCACTCTGAATCACTCAGGACTGTCTGCAGCAATTCCTGGCTGACATAACAATCAAAAGTGAGTTCTAAGACTTTAAAAGTTGACTTCACGAACCACAGAAAAACATCCAACCAAAGCATGGGTCGTAGAATTGATGATGTAGAAAGTAAGGACAACATTCGTGCAGAAGAGCAACATTAGATGGGAATCTAAGCGCTTACCTTACAGAAATATGAGGAATTGGCACCCAACCATGATGATGTACTCTTTCAATGGGGCTACCCATTCCAAAAACTATTTATGTGGAAAGGGGAGAGAGGTGCATGAAATGTCAAGGTTACCATTAGCAAAATAGCATCTGATGAGGTCAGGCATAGGCTGATTTCAGTGGCAACCCATACGTTCACTAGAACCTGTTTATGCCCCTAATGATCACAAAGGACACTTTCTCAAGTCTACTATATCTGAAGTTTTTATATTTTCTGAATGGGAAGAAGTATTCAGAGGGTATCCGAATAGAGCTATGGACAGCATCCGGGATCATTTTAGACACAGGTTTGTGGTAGGTTTCCATTTTGTGCACATTCCAAGGGTGGCTTTCTTCTGTGGGCCTGGTTGGTGCTTGGCGAGCTCAGAACGAGACAGATAATATATTTGAATCTTCTGCATTTCGGTCATATTCATGTTGTGATTATTTTTTAGTAAGAACAAGACTCTAGTCTCAGATCAGTGAAACCTCTGTACGCCATATTATCTTATATCATGCACTGATTACCATCACACTCCTAATGACACAACCCCAGAAAGGTAGAATTGTGTGGGGGGTTAATGGTAACCTCTTAGATAATCCTGCAGTATTTTCTGAATGAGGCACAGCTATGCGCAATTTCGAGGTAGAAAATGAAAGAAATAATGAGGCTTTACCAATGCCCTGGGATGCACGCAAAGTGGAATGAAGGAACCATTTTATTGCTGGGCAAGACAAGAGAGCACATCTTGAGAACCAGCTCACCCTGCTCAAAAATGACCACAAACATACACTAGGAATGAAAACGGTGACAAATAATAGTGCACAGGTGTGTGTTCTGACTCTAGATAAAGACCTCAATAAGATATGAGGCTACATAAGAACTCACCACTTTCTACAGGTGGATGAAGGATGGGAGTCAAAATGGATATATGACCTAAGCATGTAAGAAGATGCTGTTGACGGCACCATCGTTAAGTAAAAGTCCAGGCCAGAAACAATGGGAAATGGAGATTGGCTCCAAACTTAGAGATGGAATTGGGAGTGCGGGTGATCAATGATAAAACTCAAATAATAATATGCCATGCAAGATACTCTACAAAAAATACACCCTTATTGGTACCCAACACTCGGAGAAATCACATGCTTGGAACCTGGCAAAAGTAAACACCTGCTGGAAAAGTTGTGAAGAAATAGGTTCCCTGACTCATTTTCTCATGCATGGTCCAAAAGGAGGTCATGCAAGCCACGAGTACCATGTTTCTCATCCACACAGTTCCAAACAAACTTCCCAGTCCTCAGTTCAAAGGGGTTCCTCGATAAAGTCACAGACCGGAAAACATAACATTGGTCCTAGTCGAGACAATCCAGCCGATCTTAGCATGATGGGGTAAATTGGAAGGGCCTGAAAGGAAAGAATGGATTATAGGATTCGGATCCAGTAGCAGTGTAGAAAACGTCTTACTCATTAAAGCACAATCTCAAGAACTTAGGGGGTCGACTGGTGTCCCTTCCTAAACGTTATCACTGCACAATTTTGTTCATAACAATAGTATTTTTGGGGGATGGAAAACTGTGTGATCTCCATAATTGTGCCCAGCATATATCCCTAGTTCACCAGTCGTCCTCTGATGCTCACAAACTGAGGCTGCCTAACTAAGGTAAAGAGTCCTGGACAAACTGAAGGTTATAGCAGCCTGGAGTAGCAAGAAGGTGTTCTTAAAACAGTTTGTGGAAAGCCATGAAGCATAAAATGCAAGCTTGTGCTGAGGTGGGAATATCCGGTTGTTCTGCCATTGTTTGATGAGACCTTTCTCATCACAGGAATTGGTGCATATTGCTTTACCACAGACAGCCGAATGCCCAGTCCCCAAAATGGCTCCCACAAAGAGCCTGAACTGAACTGAACTGATCAGAGCAGAAAAGGACACTTCTTATTCTGTCTGAAAATAGGTCTATATGCGGACAACTCCGGTTGTTGCAGAAGTCTTTAAGTAGACTTCTTATACACACATTTTTGGAGGTCCAGGAATTGGTATTCAGCCAGCCCGACCTATCATTTGTGCATTGTGGGGTAACAGTTTAAGGCCCTTTCATTTGAGTGTACATGATGGAAACAGACTAGATGATACTATATAGCTCCAGCCAGTAGGGCAAGGGCAGTCAGTCACCTGATCTTTGATTGATTCTGCCCCAACCCTGCCAGGGCGTGAATTGTCACCGACTTTGTCCTAGGTGTAGAGGTCTTTGATAGGCAAAAACCTGACATGGGAAAGGCTTGACTGCAGCCCAGCCAAGCTGCACCTGCTGACTTGCAGTTCGCTGCCCTTGCCCCATCACTTCTCCTCCCACTCTTTCAGAGGCTGGTGTGCCCAGGACACCAAAGATGAGCCTTAGCCTTTCATATTCACAGGCCTCTTGGAAATCTTTGGGTGCCGCCTACAGGCTGCGATCTGACATGGAGCATTGTTTTCAAAGCAGCAACTAACAGGCCAAACCCGACATCGCGCAATAAACAGACCACGCTGATGTCTTTAAGCGTAAAAGGCCATTTATTAGGACCAGGCTGCACAATAATGAACAATAACCAATAACTTCAACATTAATAACAAAACCCCCACATCAACTCTTGTATCCCTCCACTCTCTTCGCCCACTCTGACTCACATCTCCAATCACTCCATGCCCATTCCGTTCCTCAACCATTTTCCCAAATCTCCTAGCATTCTCCCCGGTATCACCTGGCATTCCAGTCCTGCCTCAGCTCCCCCATCATCCAATCTCCCCCCCGAGGGATGGGTTCGCCCGCTATTGACTCCCCCACCCCTCCAAAGTATCGCCTACCCTGCAGCCCGTCCTAAACTGGCACGCCATGCCAACCCTACCTCCAAAAACCCTAGTAACTGTAGGGCGGGTGGGTGGCCTTCAAAACTTCCCTCCCGATAGTGCCGAGCGCAGGAAGAGGAAGTTGCCTTCCTCCCCGTGCTCTTATACCCACCCCTAACTCCACCCCTTGACCCTGCCTGGTCCTCCCCTGCGCGAAAGACCCCGGGGAAGACTAGTCTGCGACTCTGCTTCCCCCGGGGCCCAGCATCGCGCAATAAACAGACCACGCTGATGTCTTTAAGCGTAAAAGGCCATTTATTAGGACCAGGCTGCACAATAATGAACAATAACCAATAACTTCAACATTAATAACAAAACCCCCACATCAACTCTTGTATCCCTCCACTCTCTTCGCCCACTCTGACTCACATCTCCAATCACTCCATGCCCATTCCGTTCCTCAACCATTTTCCCAAATCTCCTAGCATTCTCCCCGGTATCACCTGGCATTCCAGTCCTGCCTCAGCTCCCCCATCATCCAATCTCCCCCCGAGGGATGGGTTCGCCCGCTATTGACTCCCCCACCCCTCCAAAGTATCGCCAACCAGGAAACCCCCTTTAGGGCGGTTACCTGCCCCCCCCCCCCCGGGGCCCACGCAGTGCACCTGTCGACCACCTCAATTCACACATTCCTACGACACCAAATTGACTCGTTCCACAGCTTACTAACCACATCTCTCATCTCCATCATATAATAAGCATTCCCCATCAATGACAGATGCACCCCGTCATCCCTAAAAAGTAGCAGTTCCTCCAGTCTCAGTCCAGCATGAGCGATAACCTTAATGTCCTTGTCCCCGCAAAAAAGTCTCATTGCTCTGTTGAGCTTTCGTCGTGCCTTTTCCACAGCCCTATGCTTAATGGGACCCCTCCAAACTTTCCTTGGGACAAATTCCGTCCAGGCAATGCAAGTCCCTGCCAGCCTGTGTTTCAACACTTCCAAATCCCTCTGCATCAGCTGTAAGAGCGCCAAACCCAACAGCCGAACCAAATCATTCTCCCCCAGGTGTATGATCAGCAGATCCGGACAACCCTTCTGGGGGACCATCTTCGCGAGCCAGGGCAGTAGTGCCCCCATCGCATCCCCCTTTACCCCACCAATGCACCTCGTGATGTTGTCCTTTGAGACCCAGGTTACGGCCGTACACCTGTTGCTCTGCATACTTGGAGGCCCAATGCACGAAGGAATGCCCCACGATCCAAGTGACCGTCTTGGCCCCCGGTCCACCCACGCAACCTATGAAAGAAAAACATATTAGCAAGAAAACGGGCACACATAACACCACTTCCCCAGCAACACCTCCTGCTCCCCCCCCGCTCCTCACTTGCGAACATACCGTTCACAACACCTAAACTTCCACCTCCCAATCTGCCGAATCCTGTCCCAAGACCACCCCAACCGGGCCGCCGCTGTGGCCGTTCCAATACGAAAGGAGTGAGTCCCAAAACCAGCCGGATCAAAACCCAATCGCCGTAAGGCCATGCGCAGCACCCCCAACAACTGTCCGGACGTCACCCTCGCCCCAGACCTGTGGCAAAAAATCTCTCCACTCGCAACCCGCGTGGACAGCACAAACACCCTCCATTCCTCCACCGGGCACACACCCCCACAACCAGCCTCGCACAACCAAACCCACTTACCCCGACCCAACTGATCCGTTTTCGAGTGCCCCAGCCAAATCCCCAGGCGCCCACCATCCAGCCGTATCTCCTCATACCGCCTGCCACCCACGGACCGCGTGCCCAACAACTCAGACACCCGGAAAGCCCCAAAAAACATCCACATCATCGCCAAACGAAACACGCGCACTTCAAACACATCATAACAACAAAGCGACAAAACCGCGACCAACTGCACCAACAATTCAAACGTGATCGCCTCTCGCAACACCCCACCCCCTCCTCTCCCTTCCCCAACCTCGGAGTACCCGACTCAGTATCACATCTTTCGTCGGATCAAAACCAAAAAACAAACCGCAATAAAATGCTACCCCTGCCAGTTTCCCTGATATAGTCGCAGCCGTCAGCCCCTTATCAATGCAACGCAATACAAACTGCAGCACTCCTTGCTCCATCGCTGAGCTATCTTCAACAGCAGAATCCCCACTCCATCCCATAAAGGATCCAAACTCCGCCCATGCCAGACGATATGCACGTCGCGTGGTCTCAGCAATAGAATTCTCCACCAGGCCTATCACCCTCACTCCCCCAAGGCCCAGATGCCGTCCGGCAGCTTGGTCTTGCACTGATCCGCTCCTGGTGCCAATCGCCGGAACCGCTGCCACTGCGAACGAGACAAAGCATCCGCGATGTCATTATTCGCTCCAGGGACATGCTTGGCTCTAAAAACCACATTCAATCTTAAACATTTCAACATGAAACTTCTCAGCAATCTCAGCACTCTCAGGTCCCGTGCCCTCTGCCTGTTAACCAGCTCGACCACCGTCATGTTATCCACGTGGAACAACACAGACCTGTTCCGAAACTCAAGACCCCACACTTCCAGTGCCACCAACAAGGGAAAGAACTCCAGAAACGCAATGCTCCTCCCCTGCTGCACCCAATGAGCTGGCCAGTCCTCCGCACACCACCTGCCATCCCAGAAGATCCCAAAGCCAGCTGCCCTAGCTGCATCCGAGTAAATTTGACATTGCCAAACCATCCTGTCGTCTGCAAAGTCCAGGGACACCCCGTTGAAATCCGTCAAGAAAGTCAACCATGTCCTCAGGTCCGCCCGAACCCCCATAGAGATCCGGATCCTGTGGTGCGGAAGAACAGCCCCCGACATGGCCATGCCGAGCCGCCTGCAGAACGTCCGTCCCGCCCGAACCACCCTGCACGCAAAGTTCAAGAAACCCAACAGTTGCTGGACCGCCCTCAACGCGATCCTCTTCTCCCCGATCGCCCACCATAGGCACGCCTGAATCTCCGTCACTTTAGCAGCAGGGAGTCGAGCTATCCACTGAAGGGAATCCAGCTCAATGCCCAGGAATGTCAAAGTGCAGGATGGACCTGCCGTCTTTTCCGGGGCCAAGGGAACCCCAAAGTGCCGCGACATCTCCTGGAACCGTGACAGGGCCCTGCCACAATCCCCGGAGTGAGCTCTTCCCAGAAAGAGAAAATCGTCCAGGGAGTGAGTAACATCCCGATGCCCGCTAATCTGTGTAAAAGCCCACTGCAAGAAGGTGCTAAACAGTTCAAACAGCGCACAAGAAATAGCGCATCCCATGGGCAAAACTTTGTCCACGTAAATGGCCCCCTCGAACTGCATCCCTAGCAGCGAGAAATCCGCGGGATGTATGGGCAGCAGGCGGAAGGCAGACTTGACATCACATTTTGCTAATTCCGCCCCCGGCCCACACACCCTCACAAGGCGGATCGCATCGTCCACTGATGCGTAAAGCACCCTAGAGTCCTCTTCCGCGATGAAATCATTCACAGACTGTCCTTCAGGCCACGAGAGGTGATGTATCATACGAAACTCACCCTCCTCTTTCTTGGGCACCACCCCCAGCGGAGAGATGATTAGGTCATCCGCTGGCCAGTCGCTGAACGGGCCAGCTAATCTCCCCTCCTCCACCTCTTTCTGTAACTTGGCAGCTACCACTCCCGGCAAGGATGTGGCGGATTTCAAATTGTCTGCCCATCTCCGCACCCTGGGACCTTGATAGCCCACCCGAAAGCCCTCCGTGAAACCCCACTGAATCCTCGCCGCCGCTTCCTATCTGGGTACCCCGCGAGCCACGGGGCCATCGCCTCCACCTTAACCGGTGTAGGCGCCCTTTGGTCCAGGCTGTCCCCTCCCCTTCGCGTTTCACCATTGCTCCGATGGCGTGACCAGTGTAAAGCATTGGGTAAGGGCGTGCTTCCCTCCGCACTTTGAGCACTCATGCTTGAACTTGCATGGGTAGCGGGAACAATAGCCCCGGTTATAGCTCCAACATGCCCCAGTGTTAGCCCCGCCTGGCTTAGTGGCCTGGCCGGCGCTACTGGCCCCAGCGGTGTTCCCCCCCGCCCCGCTTTGGGCGGGACGCGGCGGAAAAGACCGGTAAGTAACCGGCAACCCGCTGGCCGTGTGCGTGGAAGCCGAGGAATGCGTGGACGCCATCCACTGCATCCATAATTCCTGATCCACCTCCCCCATTGCTTGTCCGGGTTGGCGCTGACCCTGGCCCTGAACTCCTCATCGTAACTAAGCCAGGCGAACCCCCAAACTGCATCTGGGCCTTCCTAATGATGTCCATGTATTTCAGTAACGCTATGGCCCTATCCTGGTGCTTAACGCAATAAATACTGGCATAGATGAGGAACGCCGAGGTCCAATTTTCCATTGTCACCGGAACCCTAGGCCGCCTAGTCAATTCCCACTCTTCTTCTTTGGAACCCTCCTTCGCCTGCACCTCCCTGTGCAGCAATTTAAACACGTCCACATACTCGTGTTTCCATATCCGTCCCTTAATCTTGTCAGACAGATGAGACCCCAGGGGCATAGCCAGCCCCATGTAGGGGAGCTTCTTCTGGTGTTTGTCCTCAGACTTGTCCCCTTTCTCGTCCTTTCCGTCCGCCTTGTCCGTCTGAACCCCCGCCGTAGCTACCAATTTTCCTCCCACCTGCTTGACCACCCTTGACGGCTTGTCCCCCGGCACCTCTCCGGTCACCCGCACCGACCCTTCCCCCACCCCCACCGACCTACAAGCTTTCTTCCTACCGCCCTGTGGCCCACCATCCCAAGCCGACCACCAAGACCCCTCACCTGACAGCGCCGAGTGCGTCTCGCCGGGCCGTCCTCTGGATGTGGCAGCCTTGGAAGTCTCCGCCTTTGCTTTGCCCGTCGTCGTCTTCTGGGCCTGGAAAACACCAAATCCACTGTTGCTCTGCACCCCCCCCGTCCTGTCGTCGTCATCCCGCACTTCCCCTTCCTCAAGCTCATCCCTCTCCTCAGCATAATCCAACTCCACTTCCGGCTCCACTTCCACAGGCGCCCACAAAACCTCTCTCACCGCACGTTTCACACCCTTACTTTTACCAGCACCCACACCCCGGCCCCCTGCCATACACGCCGCCGTTGCCCGCTCCCGCGTTGGAGGGACGGCCGCCGCGGACCGCCCTGCCACTTCATGCCGGCGTCCAGAGGCCGTCTTGCGCCCGCCGGGCCGCCCCGCACTCTGCCGACAGCCGCCGGCTTGGATCCCCCCCTACCCCCCAGGCCGCTACAACCTGGGTGGGCCCCGGCACCATCGGGCCTCAAAGCCGTCCTGGCCGTCCCTACCAGGCCCGCCGGCCCCTTGCCACCTCTAGCTCCACCCGGCCCAGCCCTGCCCAAATCCTCTTCCTCCGCCCACCTCTCCTCCTCCAACGTGGGGGTCGGGGGCCCCTCCGTCTCTGTGTTCCAAACTGCTCCAACCCTCGGCACCTGCTGCTCCGCCCATCTCGCCTCATTCAGCTGCACCAAAAGGCGCTGCTCCCTGATCCTGTCTTCCCAGGCCAGTGACTCCCAGCGGGGGAGGGAGGGGGGTGGGCAGTAGCCCTGAAACCCCCCTCCCGGCTGCCAAAGTGCCGGCCGAGAGGACGACCCTGGGCCCCCGCCACAACGCCCCTGCCCCCCGGGCCGTCCGCCCCCCGCCACCTGCACACTCTCCGGACCCGGCCGAACTACCCTGGCCCCTGCCGAGAGGTCAATGGGAGCGTCCCCCAATGCCCTGTGCTTGCCCCCATACCTGCTGTGGCCACCCCAGGCTCCAAAGGCGAGGCGCAGCGCCCCCGTCCCCCCCTTCAGCTCGCTCCGGCGTCTCCCCCAAAACCGACTGCTCTTGCTGGGGCCCCAAGCCCCCCTTCCCCCCTCCCTCCTCCCCTCGCAGGCAAGCCGGAGTGTAGAGCAGCCCCCCAGCGGGGCCCAGCCCCACTGCGGGTCCCACCGGTCCTGGGGACACAAAGTCCAGTTGTGGGAATGACAGGCGCGGAGGCAGGCTCTTCCCTACGGCCTCCGCGCACCGGCTCCTTTTTGGCCCGCCCCGCCCCCTCCCGGCCGCGCCCCCACCTGCCCTAAGGGATTGTCCTGGCACGCTAATACAGCGGCCGCCACCCCTGCTGACGCCGCCCTCGGGGCCCGCGCGAACCCCACCCACGCTTCCCCCAGCACACCGGGCCGGAGGAGATCCTCCCGCCCGGCGCGTCCGAGCACCCGCAAAGCCTCTCTCACCTCCTCAGCTGACATGGCCTTCACGTCGCGATCTCGCGCTGGAGCCCCGAACCACCGACCAGTGGCTCCCGCACACGCAGACAGAAACCCGACACGTCCGCCACTCCGCGCGGTCCTCGGCCTACACTGCCAACTATCCCTGCAAACTCCTTCAAAACTTCCCTCCCGATAGTGCCGAGCGCAGGAAGAGGAAGTTGCCTTCCTCCCCCGCGCTCTTATACCCACCCCCTAACTCCACCCCTTGACCCTGCCTGGTCCTCCCCTGCGCGAAAGACCCCGGGGGAAGACTAGTCTGCGACTCTGCTTCCCCCGGGGCCCAGCATGCTGAAACTTGGCGAGATCGCCATTTTAAGAAGTAATTTTGAGGGACTTCAAGGGAAAATGGAAGACGCTCAATTAAGCTGAACCGGACTCGAATGAGCTCCAACAGTCAGTGAGAGGAACGGTAAATTGTCGGAGTTAGGCGCGGATGCGAGTGCAGCTTCTCAAATTGGGAAAGAAAAGTAGCTGTCCTGTCTAGATCACGCACCCTCAAACATCGGGCTAAGATGTGCACTCTTACCCTCCTCCCCCGCTCTTCAGTTAAACCCGCTTCTGTTCCAATCCCAACATGTTTGTGCCAGACTCGTGGTAGAGGGGATTTTTTTTTGTTTAAAATGTATTTTTTTTTTTTTAACAAGAACGGACTAGCATGTTTAAAAAACTTAAAAAAGATGAAAACATAAACTGCGGTGTATTGGAGTATTTCAAGAATTCCTCGAGGCTAAAAGGAATTCACTGAGGCCACGGGGAAAGTTGTTCTCCTCAAATGAGCACAGGAGTGGCCAGAATGGGACCCTGAAAAATAGAGTACATTCTACAAGTACAGGAATTTCTCCTCCTGGGAAAATTGCAGCCTCCTCTCGCTAAACGCTCGTATCGTGAAAGTCGATACTTTTCTGGTCTGAACCAGCGCGTTAATGTTTTTTGAGCCAGCATTCACAAGCTTTTTTTCCTTTGTAATTTTGCAGACTAGGAATGTGATTCCTTCCATGGAACCATTCTGAGGATGCCTCTGAGGAATTGTGGGTAATCTGTAGCGTCATATCCACGGGAGGTGACCGAGGCTCGATGTGCTAAAGTGATGCTGTCCACTGGATGCTATAATGTGGGGTGTCAAACAAAAACAAGCACTGGCATAGCCAACAGGTCTCGCCCTAAACAAGAGCTATTGACTTTGGCAATGTGGTTTTGCCATGTTGTACACCAGTGTGGCTGCAGTTCAGCATGGCTAAAAATTAGCGGTGTGGAGTGTCCTAGAGTGGAGTGTGGGGAGTAGAGTGTCGTAGACTGGATTTGTTGGAGTAGAGTGTCGTAGAGTGGAGAAGGGGGAGCAGAGTGTGGAAGAGGAGCGTAGAGTTCAGTGGTAGATAGTGTCATAGACTGCAGTGACGAAGAGTGTAGTGGTGAAGAGTGTAGTGGTGAAGAGTGTAGTGGTGAAGAGTGTAGTGGGGTGGATTGGAGTGGGTGGACTGGATGGGGTGGATTGAAATGGGGTGGGGTGGATTGAAATGGGGTGGGTGGATTCGATTGGTTTGAGGTGCGGTGGACTGGATTACAGTAGGGTGGTTTGGAGTGGGGTGAATTAGAGTGGAGGGGTGGATTGGGGTGGGGTGGATTGGACTGGGGGGGCTGGATATGAGTGGAGCGGGGTAGATGGGAGTGGGGTGGGGTGAGGTGGATTGGAGTGTGGTGGACTGGAGTGTGGTGGGTTGGATGGATTGGATTGAGTGGGATTGACTGAACTGGGGTGGGGTATATTGGATTAGGGTAGACTGGAGTAGAGTGGGGTGGATTGAACTGCAGTGGAGTGGGGTGCATTGGAGTGGGTGGACTGGATGGGTTAGATTGGAGTGGGGTGGTTTGAAATGTGGTAGGATGTGGTGGATTGGGACGGGGCGTGGTGGATTGGGATGGAGTGGGTGGGTTAGAGTAGGGTGGAATGGAGTGGAGTGAATTGGGGTGGGGTGGAATAGATTGGATTGCAGTGGGGTGGATTGGAATGTATTGGATTGAGGTGGATTGGACTGGGGTGGTTTGGGGTGGGGTAAATTGGATTTGGCTGGATTGGTGTGGGGTGGTTTGGATTGGAGTGGAGTGAGGCAAATTGTAATGGGGTGGATTGTTTTGGATTGGAGTGGAGCAGATGAGTTGGGCGGATTGTTTTGGATTGAGTGGGGGCAGATTGGAGTGGGGCAGATTGTTTTGAATTGGAATGAGGCAGATTGTGTGGGACAGATTGGGGTGGATTGGGGAGGGAGGGGGTGGATTAGATTGAGGTGAGGTGGATTGGAGTGGGGTGGACTGGAGTGAGGCAGATTGGACTGGGGTGGATTATTTTGGATTGGAGTGGGGCAAATTGTTTTGGATTGATTGGGGCTGATTGTTTTTGATTGGAGTGGTGCAGAGTGTTGTGGAATGGATTGGTGTGGGGTGGATTTGGGAGGAAGTGGGGTGGATTGGATTGTGGTGAGGTGGACTGGATTTGAGTGGGGTAGATTGGATGTGGCTGGCTTGGGGTGGTTTGGATTGGTGTAGGTGGATTGAATTGGAGTGTGGTGGATTGCAGTGGATTGGAGTGGGGTGGATTGGAGTGGGTCCGATTGGAGTGGGTCCGATTGGAGTGGGTCCGATTGGAGTGGGTCCGATTGGAGTGGGTCCGATTAGAGTGGGTCCGATTAGAGTGGGTCCGATTAGAGTGGGTCCGATTAGAGTGGGTCCGATTAGAGTGGGTCCGATTAGAGTGGGTCCGATTAGAGTGGGTCCGATTAGAGTGGGTCCGATTAGAGTGGGTCCGATTAGAGTGGGTCCGATTGGAATGGGTCCGATTGGAATGGGTCCGATTGGAATGGGTCCGATTAGAGTGGGTCCGATTGGAATGGGCAGATTGTTTTGGATTGGAGTGAGGCAGATTGCAGTGCGGAAGATTGGATTGGGGCAGATTGTTTTGGATTGGAGTGGAGCAGATTGTTTTGGTTTGGGGCAAATTGGAGTGGGACAGATTGGAGTGGGTGGGTTGGGAGGATTGGAGTGTGGTGGACAGGAGTGGATTGAGGTGAGTGGTTTGGATTAGAGTGAGGTACATTGAATTGGTCTGGGGTGGATTGGATTGAGTGAGGCGGATTCGTGTGGGGCAGATTGTAATGTACTGCATGATTATGTGTCAACGCATCATTTGAGAAATCTCACATAAGAAAGAATCAATGTCGCTTTAAAAATAAAATAATCCTCATCTTTTGAGAACAGCACCCACGAGCAAAAACACAAGAAAACAAGAGCACAAGTGAGAAAAGAAGACTTGGCAAAATAAAAGAAAGGTAACTATAAAAATTAATCTTTGCAATTTTGTGTGTGCTGCTGGGCACGTTTTTGCCAGTCACACGCCTTCTGTTTGCAGGGCGCTAAAAGTTAAAAAGAACAAAATATCACCTCAATCACGTTGGGAGCAGCGGACAGGGACAGATTAAGTTGAGTCGGCCAGTGCTTGGTCTCTGCTCCACAGAGAGGAACGAAAATGATGTTCAGCCTGCCTTGACAAATTACAAAGCTGTAAAGAAGAGTGCCACGTAAGCCAGCAAATGGTAAGCAACGGGCGGGTTACAAGCCCTTTTTGTTAACAAGTGTCGCCCTAGCGCATGCTCTCGCAGGCTCCACTCTATAGTGCAAACGCAGCCAAAAGGCAGCTGGATGCTACGTGGTCAAAGACTAGAATAAAGTGAACAAGGAGGAAGGGTTGTGGACAGTTAATGCATTGTGAAGTAGTGTTCTTTAAAGAGGTGTGTCTTCAACTCTTTCCTAAATTGGATCTCTGTTGGGGTGGGCCTAATAGAAACAGGGATGCTGTTCCAGACCCTGAGGGCATAGATGGAAAAGGCCTGCAGTCTTGTTTATACTTTTATTTACACCTCTTAGGTTGTCATCCGACGGTGTCCAGGCTGCGGGATGACTTAAACAAACCCTTCTCCTGTTCACAGTTTCCCAGTCTGTTAAAAACCAATGGAGGGATCCGTATCTCACTTTCCTTTTGCTATGACATTCCAGGTCTGCTCACTTCTAGAGTCGTCAACAGGCTTTTACTGGGCCACCTGCATCGGAGGTCCTAATCAAGACGACAACCAGCACGTGCTCACAGTGACGCTACAACTTATTGAGTGTTATTTGTTTAGGGTTCTCGGCGCTGCCAACAATGCAAGAAGTAGACCTTAGCATTGCCATCCCAGCCCATTTATCAACATTCGCCACAGCCGCAGAGATTACATTTCACAACAAACCACACCTTATTCATTTGCTGCTGAAAAAAAAGAGACAGCAGGAGCGCAGGCCCCCCCGAAATACCCTCAACGTGGGCTAGATGTGAGGTCATTCTCCCCAGGCTCATTGACCAAACTCTCGCCCCGGCCTTGGCTAGGTTACTTGGCCAAGTGGCCACTAAGAGTAGGGCTGTACAGATACACTAAAGGGCTGTCCCCTTTAATGTCCCCCTGTGAGGGACGCGGCTATCCACCATACCTCAGTAAGCAGAGCAGGGTTCCCACTGATGCCATAATAGTAGATGAGCTCCCCAGGGCTACTTAGGCCTCAGCAATCACAGAAAGCTGCAACTCAACATTCACAAAACACACCGCCTGTTGGCCATAATTTTAAGCAATCCCCCCAGCTGCATCATTAGAAAGTTCAATAGGCCTGTTGCGTACCTGCCCTCCTGTAGGAAAGTAGGATCTGCTTCTATGGTTACCCCCACTTTTTGCCTGATGCTAAGCTGTTATTGACTGGTCTGACTGGGATTCTGCTAATCAGGACCCCAGTCTATCAGCTTTCTCCCTAAATTGTTATGTTCAGTACTTGGGTACATCCTAGATTGGATACTGGGGTACCCTTATAAGTCCCTAGTATATGGTACTCCGGTACCCAGGGCAAAGGTACCCTAGAGGTCCCCCATGGGCTGAAGCATGCATTATGCCACCCATGGGAGACCACTCAAAATGGAACTACAGACCAGCCATTGTAGCCTGTGTAAGCTGGTGTTAGCACCACTTACTAAAGATATAGGTTTCCTATATCTAGGTTAACTGCACTTAAAACCTATAAGTCACCCCTATAGCAGGCCTTTGCAATCCTGAACGCAGGGTGCTTGGTTCTAAGTGAGAGGGTGCCCCTGCATGAGCAGGACACCCTTACAGCCTACTGAGTCCATTCTCCTGGGTTGTCAGTGAAGCATCCATAAACCATATAGAGGGGCACCCCTTAATTACGCGATGACCATCTCGAAACTGGCTGCAACGAATCCTATCATGTTTGGTTTCAAACATGTTGGAATCATACCCCCACACCGGTATGATTCCAAGAACTGGAAGAGCCCTCCGTTAGGCTCTCAGTGTTCCCGGTGCCAACCTTCTAGACCCAGACAGCACAAAATAGTTGCTGCCGACCAGAGACACATTTCTGCCCTCCTGCTGCTGAGCCAAGGTCGAGCAGGGGAAGACAGAACAAAAGGCATCCTGTCACAGGGAGGTGTGACCACCTCCCAGACAGGATTTAGTGTATTGGGACCAGGTGGGTGCGCTTGCCAGCGCCACTAAGTCTGCATGAGGGGCACATTTGGTGTCCCCATGCATAATCCAGTTCAAACCAGTCCTGGGAGCTGTTGGCTCCCGCTCTGGCGTGAAACTGGACAAAGGACATGGGAAGATCCCCTGAATCGTCCCAATCCTTTCTTTAAGGTACTTAATGGCTTACCTGGGTGGAGGTCCCTAGATTTGTCGTGAGACAAGATTCAGATCAGACACCACTTCTTCTTCTACCATCTGGGCACTCCGAACTTCGTTTGGGCTAGACGTCGTCTCCCTTCCAGTCTTCTGCATCATCTGTGCACCATACAGGAACCTTCCAAGGCCTGTGGGCATCAAAGACACCTGAAGGAATCTCCTTTGGAGTGAAGGAGTCACTCCTCTGCATATGCAGGCACCGCAACTAAGTCGACCGGTCGGCTGATCCTGAGCTCCTCCGGATTCCGCAAGGTTCTGCAACACAGGTGGGGTTTTTCCACAGCTCCCGAGGCCTGCCCTGCCCTCTCACCAAGTTTGAGGCCAGTATCCCTCGTGGGGGTTGCAATAACCAAACCCCTGTGCACTGTGTCAACTTGCAGTTGCAAAGGCTAGTTGGCTTCCTTCCAAGAAGATCTTCGGTCTCCAAGTAGCCCCAACCTCAAGCACCTCCAGTGATCAAAGTCTTCGTCCACATCCCATCATGTGCACCGTGGCCTGAATTTTTTGGTGAGGTGCTAGAGGTCCTCTCGCGACTCCAGTGCCTCCGGCCTGTGGGTCCATTTGAGGGTCACCTTTCTTTCTTTTGGGCTCCCCTGATTGCTCGGGGCCTGCCCTGACTCCCTGCTTGTGGTGAGTCCCCTGGACCGTGGTGAGTCTTGAAACTCCTGCATTGGTTGCATTTGCCAAGGCTTGTTGGTGCTCCCGTCAGACACCGACCCTTCAGCACTCGACATCCTTCGTGGGACAGCTCGTGCACGGCTCCTGGTCTTCCTCAGAGTCGTTGGTCCTCACAGCTGCAGAGTCAAGGTCTGCAGCACAAGACATCGGAGGGCATTCGTCTTCCAAGTCTCTTGGTCACTCCTGAGTGACAGACTCGGTCCCCTCTGCTTGCAGGTACCTCTCATCGAGAATCCACTTTCGGATTCCATCGGACACTTTCTCCTTCGTCAGCAGCGGCACTTTCCTGAAGTCCTCCATTGGGTTTGTGCGCGGTTTCCGACACCACTTCACACTTATGCTTGCGGCTTCCCTGGTTTAGGTAACGTGGGTACTAGGGTATCCACGGGTGGGGTGGCTCTCCAACCTTCTGTCTTCCAGAGGGTTTCTTCAGGGTCCACTGGGAAGGGTCCTTAATCTCTAAAAATCCAACCGCGACTTATACGTAGAGTTGTACGGAGCACGCGGTCGTGTTCCCACACTGCACACGCTCTCCATGGGGTTCCTAGTCACTCACCTTGGGTGGTTCCTTGGGTCCCCAACACTTCTACGTCCTCTCGATATTGTCTTGACCCGAGTCATGGTTCTTATACCACTTTCTTAGTATATGGTTTAGTTCCCCCTGTGGTCCACTTTGTATTTTGTGCTATTTACTGTATTTCTATGCAAAGTATTGTGTGCATTGTGTTTATCTCCATGTAGGAGATATCTAAAGTATTAGAGAGTATTATATAATAAATACATTTTTTATAAATACCTTGTATGATTCTTTGTCACTGAATCTATACTATAAGATTGCATTCTGGTAAAACAAGCTGCTTTACACTCCTGGACTAAGCCTGAAGGCTGCTCTCCACAGCTACCACTTAGAGAGCTTTCTAAGGTTGTCTAAGACCTCTTAAATCACCATAAGGGCTGTCTGGACGGGTGCAAGGTGCCCACTGACATAAGTGAACATCATATACCAGGCCAGCTTCTCACACCTACCCACAAACCTATTCAGTTGCCGAGACTTATTACATATTTATCTGCCGTATGTTCCAACTCCAAATAAGACGGACTCAGTGCCGACGCCCCACTGTTTTTTTCTAGCAGTTTAAGATAAAAATAAAATGATAATAACCCAGTTATTATCATTTTATTTTTCCTTTTTCAAGAACTGCAGCTAAGCTTTGCGGGGGAGGTGGGGCGGGGCTGACAGTAGCCAAGGAGTGGTTTTCCCCGACTCCTAAGTGCACTTGACTGTTTGGCCGGCCCTCTCAGGCTGCCCTGCATTGCAGCGTTGTGATTGGCTCAGGGGAACCTGGGTGCTTCCAGGCTGCTTCCTGTTCCTTCCCATGGGAGGAGGAGAGAAGCAACCAGGAGGAGCGGCAAGGAGGACGCAGCAAGCAGGTAAGTTTAATGATTTTTTAAATTTTATTTCTCAACCCTCCCCCCCCACTTTGCCTCCTCCCCCACACTGCCCCACCACCCCCGATCGGTGCCAGTCGCCGCTGGACTGACTACCAAAGTGTGCGTGCCGCTAAACACTTTGTGAATTTGCACCCACTGAAGTTGTGTCCCTGCACTCATTAGGTATGTGTCCCTCCAAGAATTTTATCTAGGGGGAGCTGTTCCTCTATACTTCCACTGTGGCCATATACACTCAGGTGAGCGGTTTCCCTGTATTTATTGCTTAGTTTGTCCATTTGCTGTAACCCTGCTCATATGCCCACTACATCTGTGTCCTGATAACTGTGCCAGTTTGAGTGAACTCATCCACCAAAATGGCGCCGATTTTGAATTTGCTGTGTCACACACCACAATGCTTCCGCCTACCACTATACTCATCTTTTCCTTGGCTTCTCACTACTTATGGTCACAGGTCTTCCAGGGTAGCCCTAATGTCTGCTCCTCCTCACATTACTTATCCTCTCACTTACACTGGTCTCCTAATAGTAGTCTTCCCAGTGATACACCCCAAACAAATCCTTTACCCCACAGCCCCCTAACTTTATTACCTTTCTGTGGCTCAGCATTCAACAAACTGCAACAAACTCCCAATTCTAGCTCAAAATACAGTCTTCTATAGCCTATGGCTTTCCTGTTCCATCTGAAAATAAATTACATATGTTTTTTTTAAATTTTATTATTTTATTTTATTGATTTTCTGAGAGCAAACAACTTCGAGACACAGCAATGCAATGTTACATACACTTAGTACACTTTGTGAGCAGGCGACCCATCGCTTCTATTGCAAACATTACAGGCATCCGAGACATACACTTATAACTCCTCCACTACCTCCAGTCGTGTTACGTATTTGCTGGACCTGCAGTCAGTCTTACCCTCTAGGACTACTTCACATGCCTGAGATTACATACAATTCAAAGTATAAATATTGGGAACATCGTCTCAATGTCACGTTCTGCTGGGTATCAAATCAGGTGTGTCGTTGCTGTTGGCAGAGGAAATATGCTGGTAAGTGTTATATAGTTCCCAGAAGTTTTTGGGCCTATTGCGTGGGGGGAGAAGGTCGCTGAAAAGTTCCGTCTGCGTGCTACAATATGTCATGTCTCCTTTCCACTGCGAAATCGTGGGTAATGGACCTCTAGACCAATTAAATCGCCACCCTGCGCTTAGCCAGCAGCATTCCCATGTCAATTAAACGCCGAACCCCTTTGGGTATTGGCTTAGAATATCCCAATATTGCCAGGGTTGGGTCAGGTTCTAGGGTTAGCTTAGTGATGTGGCTTAACTCTTTGAATACAGTTACCTAGAATGCTGCAATGCCAGGACAAACCCAGGAAAGGTGGAGGAAGTCAGCTGATTGTTCGTGAGAACGCTCGCAAGCTCCGGTGTCCCTTAACCCGTATCTATGCAGTCTGTCGTGGGTGTAATATACCCGATTGAGATACTTAAAGTGTACCAGCCGGTGTCTCCCGTTAAGTGAGACACGCTTGGTGCTAGTGCAGCAGTAGGTCCACATAGCATCATCTATTTCTATGGTCAGATCACGCTGCCATGTTAAGCGAGCCTTTGTATAATGATTCGCTCTATATGACATGGATATGTTGAAAAGGTTAGTTATTATGCGCTTTGGTGAGGTTGCTCGTATAATGTATGTTAATGCTAGAAGCTCCGGAGGTTCAAGGTAATCATCCCCAAGTAATTCTCTCAATGCTGTGCGTGCTCTATGAAATTGGAATTGTGTCAGGGTGGAAGGCACCGTTTCAGCAGTGCTAAAGTCGTCCCATCTTTTGGAAACCCCGCCATCGAACAGATCCCCGAGCATGTGTACACCCATAGTGTTGAGCGCGTGTGTGACTCCTCTTTCTTTGCATGGTGTTAGCCACGTGCACCATTCTAGTGGGGCTTTTGGCGAGTACAGTATCGCTCCAGCTTGTTGCTGCAATAGATAATGCCATGCATGCGTTGTGGAATTGATAGAGTCAAGAATATATGTTCTCCGATCTGCGGCCTGAAACAGCATAGCTGGCAGTGGGAGCGGTGCTGCTACCTCCGATTCCATTCTAAGGTGCGGTATGTCTGGGGAACCATGTATCCAATAGTGAGCGTGTGCGCATTGTGCAGTTCTATAATAGAGATCAAAATCTGGTGCTCCCAGTCCTCCCATAGAATATGGTAAAACCAGTATTTTCCACTTGACGCGCGGCTGTTTACCAGCCCATGCTAATCTAACCATCAATGTCGTGAGGCGGTTAAAGAAAACTCGGGGGATCACCATGGGGATATTGACAAATAAAAAAAGTAGACGTGGCAATACCACCATTTTCATAATGGATATTCTACCTAGCAGGGATAGAGGGAGTTTAATCCATCTTTCAACATCGTCTTCTAGTTTGCTGAAGGTCACCCCGTAATTTTCCCTGAATACTATGTCGGAGTCCGTGTGTAGTTTGATACCCAAACAGCGTACTGCTTCTGTGGACCACAAGAGTGGGTAGTCTAGGTCGAACTGAGGAGTGCACAGTGTAAGTGGGAAGATGATGGATTTCGGGCAGTTAACGTGGAGGCCAGACAGTGCTCCAAAGCGCACCACCTCACGGAGTACCGCTGAGAGGTTGGTCTCAGGGTGCCTAACGTAAAGGAGTGTATCATCCGCGTATGTGGAAACTATAATTTTATAGTGCGGAAAGCATATTCCCCTGTGTTGGTGATACTCCCGTAGCGCACAAGCCAGAGGTTCTGCCACTAAGGCATAAAGCAGTGGCGATAAGGGACAGCCCTGATGCGTACCTCTGGAAATGTGTATTGGGTCTGTTACTATATTGCCTATTTTGATCCTGGCCGTGGGCTTACTATAAAGAATGCCTAATAGCTGGAGGAAGACAGGTCCCACTCCCATCCTAGTTAGCACCTGAGACATGAACAGCCATTCGACGGAGTCAAATGCCTTCTCTATGTCTAGGAAGACCGCTGCTGCCGGAGTTTCCTGTTTAGTGTGTTGCAGGACTCCGAAAACAGTACTATGTTATAAGTTAAATTCCTACCGGGGACAAACCCCGCCTGCTCCGGTGCCACCAGAGTCGGTACCAGGGGAACCAGTCGGTTAGCGAGTATTTTTGTGAACAACTTTGTGTCCACATTAAGCAGGAACAAAGGACGATACGAGGCACATTCCTCCGCGGGCTTACCGGGCTTAAGTAGAGCTACTATCACGGCTTCTGACATAGTGGGTGGCATTGTCCCGGTGATGCACATATCGTCAAAGAGCGTAGCTGGTTGTGGGAGCAATAATTCAATAAATGTCCTATAGAATGTAACAGTAAGGCCTTCTGATCCAGGTGCACTCCCAGCCCGCCTTCTGGATAAGGCAAGCAGTATTTCGTCTCTCTCTATGGGTCTCATAAGGAATTCCCTGTGCGTGTTAGATAGCCACGGTAGTCGGATATGCGCCAAATAATCAATTATATCTTCTTCTGGGGCTGCGTCACGGGAGGAATATAATACCGAATAATATTGCCGGAATCTGTCCGCTACCTCTTTTTCATCAGACAAGATCGTGTCCTCAGCCGACCTAATCCCCACCATACGCGTCGCTTCCCTTCTTTTCTTGAGTAGCTGTGCTAATACCGCTCCTGGTCTCTCACTCTCACCGTATGTCCTAGCTGTGGCATATTTGCCCAGATGCTTAATTTCGTCATCCGCCGCTGAATTATATTCTCCCAGTAAGTCTGCTAGCTCCCCTCCGCCATACTATCCATATCCGACAATAGGCGGCGTTCAGTGATCTTAATCTTCCCCTCTAAGTCAGTTAGTCGGTTGCTTATGGATCGAAGAACCCCCGAATGCTTTGATATGGTGACCCCTCTGATGTAGACTGTAAAAGTTTCCCAAATAATTTGATAGTCATCGACAGAGCCTAGGTTCTTGTCAAAAAATACCTCTATAGCCTCGGCCAGTTCTTCTTTGAAAACTGCGTCTAGTAGAGAATAGGGAGGGAACCGCCAGGTGAATGGGGGAATGCGCCTGCGAGGCGTGTCTAGCACCAGGAGAACCGGTGAGTGATCGGAGAGTGTACATGGCAACACTTGACATGTACGGACCTTAGCACAGAGCAAACTGGTTGCGAGCAAATAATCTATACGAGTGTGTATATTATGATATGCAGAGTAATGGGTATAGCCCCCCACGTGCGGATGCGTCCATCGCCACATATCATTTAAATCAAACCTAACCAGCATACTTTCGAGCTCCCTGGCAGCCGCAGTGGTGCGCCTCACAGGGCCTCCAGATCTGTCTAAGCTGGGGTCCCGGATCAGGTTGAAATCCCCCCCCCCATAGTTGTGGATCCCCACAGTGACAGCTCACCTTGTGGGCTAACGCGGCAAAAAATTCCGGGTTGTCAAAATTCGGGCCATATATATTAACCAGAAGTAGATCCATGCCCTTCCCCCTGCACTTAGTAAGAACATACCTGCCTTCAGTGTCAGTAGCTAACGGAGTGATGGTGAGCGCTGACTTGGGGTTGACCCATGTAAGGACCCCTCGCGCGTGTGTGGTGAAGCCTGCAGCGTGGGTGTGCCCATGTAGGGCTCTATAGCATAACATAGGGGAGTCGAGTGGTAGGTGCGTTTCTTGCAATAACGCCACATCTATGGAGTGCCTCGTCAGATACGATAGGACTTTGCGGATTTTTCTATGATCATTCAGTCCTCGGACATTCCATGTGAGTATTCTAAGTGTGTCTATACCGGAGACCTGCCCTTCGTCCGTTAGTCGAGTCTTAGGGTCATTCAGTGTAGCAATAGCTCAGCGTTGTATAGTACAATAGAACCTTGTGAGGAGCAAAAGTGCCCATAGTTTGCGCACTGCATTGACTGTGTCCCAACTCCCTCCCGCCCCCCAACCACATCGAGGCCCTCACAACCAGGACCTGACGGAAATTTACCCAGCATGCCCCACTAAACCAAACCTTCATACTACTAATCCAAACCAAAGTAAACCCACCTCCCGCAATCCCTCCCACCAAATTGTGTCAGTGACAATTTCCCCAGTGTGTGATTCACTTGCAGGCGGAGGTTGCCAACAGTGCTTTATCAATCTAACCGTTAGTAATGTACGTTCCACTCCGCACAACAACCTAACAATTTTAAGCTTTAGCGTGAACAATGCTCATCATGCAGTCAGCGTAGCTATATTACCAATCAGGCGGCCGTTCCCGCCTATCAATCATATTCTAGTATATCCAACCTCTTGAAAAAATAAGTCTACTCCTAGAGCTGTGCCATGTCGCAAACATATAGGTACACTGAGTAGCCCCTCAGAATACATCAATGTCCGGGGTAGTTTGTAGTCTATTTTTGCAAACATCAGCCCCCACATGCACACGTGACCTATCTGAATCATGGTCGATCTGGCGTTCAGTCTTGCTCCTCCAATGGTCCTCCTTCCGCTCCGAACCGAGCATCCTTATCTGGGCTGTGCCGCTGCTCTCTAGACCAGTCCTTTATTGCTTTTTGCAAAATTTTTGGGTCCGTGAAAATTAACGACCTTCCTTGACGATTGACTCGGAGGCGAGCCGGGTACAGCATTGCATAGTCAATGTTCTTGTCCTTTAGCTGTTTCTTTAGAGGGGCAAACTGACGGCGTGCCTCTTGAACCCTCGCAGTAAAATCTGGAAACAGAGCAAGCGTAGATCCCTCGTAGTGCAAAGTCTGCTTCTCCCTGGCGACTCTCAACGCCGCGTCCCTGTCGCGGTAGTTAAGTAATTTAGCCATTATTGGCCGTGGAGGAGCACCTGGAGCCGGCCGGGGGCCCAAGGATCGATGCGCCCTCTCGACCACAAACATAGACGAGAAGGTATCGCTGCCCAACAGCGTGGTCTGCAATTTCTCTACAAACTGTTCCATGTTGCCAGTAGGTGTTGACTCCGGCAGGCCCGTGATCCGCAGGTTGCTTCTACGAGACCTCGCCTCTAAATCTTCAGCCTTGTCCTGCAGCAACTGAAGCGACTTTTCCATACTTTTGCGGCTTGTGTCCATGTCCGCCTGCGCTTCTTCCACCTATACATGCGGTAGGAGAGGGAATCGATCTTCGTGCCCAAGACCGTTAGCGAATTTTGAAGGCCCTTCTCCATCGAGGCCAGCATGGCCTTGATGTCGCCATCTTGTTGACCCTGCTCCCTATCCCAGCCTGGGTCTCTATCATCCGCTGAAAGCGCACGGTCCCTGGGCTTGCGCTGTCCGAATGACAATTTCTGCTGAGTTTTTTCAGTTCTACCCATAGTGGCTGATCGCAGTTGCACTCACCAGAACCCTGTGGGCCGACGCAGATCCAACCAAGATCAATGTGGCACGTGGCGGATATGGGCTTTGTAATGGGTGAAGTTCAAGCACAATTTGTCGCGCTTCCTACAGGTTCAGTTGCTCAGCTTGGGTATCCACCCCCAGAGGTCCAGAGCCACTAGCAGTGGTATCGACGTGACAGTGGGCACCCCAGTCCTCGCCGCTCAAGCCCTCACGCCGGATAGTGCGCACCAAGTGTGGTGAAGCGATCTCCCAGTAGGGAACACAGCAGAAACTGGGCAGTTAGGGCATCGAGGAGCGTTGTGGCTGCCAGGTGCTGTGAGTGCGCTTGTGGCAGCCGGGGCAGACATCAAGAAGCACCCCACCAAGCCGGTCTGTACTAGGATATCGGTGCACTCAGGACTCGAGGGCAGCTCAGGAGCCAGCCAGACCCCGTTGTACTGGACGTGATGGGAGTTATACTCAGGAGCCAGCCAATATAGGGGGAAGGATCGCTCCTCTCACTCCCTCTCCCCCACCGGTTCCAGCCACGTTATCACAAGGGAGAGGTCTCTCGGTAGGGTCTTCGGTGCCCGGTGCGCTGGCCGGACTGCAGATTGCGCTTCTTGCTTTCCCCGCTTCACAGCCGCTACCTCCGGCGGGCCGCCACAGCGATTTACATGTAACTCACGCCGTCTATCCAGCCCCGTGCCGCCTAGCTGCGCCTCACACCCGCTTAGGGGGTCGTTAGGTGCGTCTCTCCCACCGCTACCAGCAGCGATTGCCAGGGCGCGTCCGTGCCGCTCCGGTGTTTCGGCCGACCCGCACGGGCCCGCGCACCCAGCCAGGCCCCTCTTCCGGCCGGCTATGGATGTGCCCGCGACCGGGGATGCACGGCCTAGTCGGCGCGCCACCTCCACTCGATCGTCACGGCGCCCACACACCTCTCAGGCGGGAGCCGGAGGTCTTCTCCGGTAGCGGATCCGTTCCGCAGCACAGGGATGTGTCCAGCGAAGCCTGCGTTTCACGCTAATGCCGGATAATTATAGGATATTGTGTTAGTGCGGAGCTCTTCCTCTAAGCGGCCATCTCCGGCACCGGCAAGCTCCGCCCCCCATAAATTACATAAGTTGCGGTGCACTTTCACTCACCCCAGTTTCGTTGCTGGCTCTCAATCTTGGATTTAACCCAAAGGCAAGCTCATATATGCTTGCCTCTGCATCCGCTACGCCACATTGTCAACTCATCCAGAATGCGTACTCCTAGTGGAACAGACAGAATGCTGAAAACATGGGTTTTTTTTTCTTTCCCAACATACCTAAATCTGGTTACCAGTTACTGGGCCTTATCAAATAAGATATTGTGCTTATTTGCCAAGAGCCACCAACTTTTTTTGTTGTATAAGATTGATTTCATCCTCCACTCAGCTTTCCTTGAACCTACCCTGAGTTTAAACAGGTATCAACAAACTCTCTTGAACCAGTTTCACTCCAGTCAGTCCCTTACCACACCTACTCTGCACTCACACATTCTCATGGAACTGTCTATGCTCTTTCCTGACGTCTCTCTTGCAGTCGCGCGCCCACCTTGGTCATCAGTACATCACCTTTGAACATGCTTAGTTCCACATCTACCTTAATGTACCTTCTGCCCCGGTCACTAGATGTAAATCTTTCATCTGCACATGCAAGGTCCCTAATGATCCCCTCCCAGATACCTTTATCAGATACACAACAACATCCCTCTCTTACTGGAAACCAAATAAATTGTCAATTTTAATTACAGACAACTGCCACTATCCCCTCTGTACATTTACTTCCTTTTTCTTCACCCACACCCATGAAGTACACCAGCCTTATGGACAATAAAAAAACATGGAAATGAGTTCACACAATTGGAGGAAATCACTCACCAAAACTTCTTCACAAGTACAAGTGGACCTCTTTGCCCATACAACATCCTTCGACTCAGCAAAGTTTACTTCTGAAGTTTTCGTCTTATTTCAATATGATCTCTAGCCTTACCCTACTCAATAACTTCACTCCTCTCTCCTCGGAGAGCAACCACCTAGGGACTTCTTACTTCTCCTGCAAGCTTGCCACCATAAGGAATACACTTGTTACTGTTCTTATGCCCCTATCCATAAAAAAACAACCCAACTACGTTCCTTTGCTTCCCCCTCTCCCACAGAACCAGTCCCCCACAGCGCCATCGCCCATTCGACCTGCCAACTTTTCATTCCAGCGACAAAGCCACTGGTTCTCTCCCACAGAGTCCTAACACATCTCTCCTTACTCTTCAAAATTATATCCTTTCTGGTGATTACTCAGCCTGCTTCAAGTCCATAATAGCACAACCTTACTAAAACCAAAACAGCTAACCCTCATCTCAGTCTAACCGTCAGCCAGTGCCCCAGCTGCCCTTCGCAGGTGGCTGGTCTATATCTGTTGCACTAATAACATTCCAGCCGATAATCTGCTCACCTCACTACCAGTCAGAGTTCACTGGGGATCTGTACTGGATCCAGGCGCGCAACACAGGCCCCTGCAGCCCCTGCGGTGTGGGGGGGCCCCCCGATCTGCAGGGGGCCCCCTCAGCACAGTACTCAGGCCTGAGAGCTCCGGATTAAATCTGGAGCGGGGGCCCCTCCGTGTACCTTGCAGGGGGGCCCCCTCAACTTTCGTTACGCCACTGACTGGATCTTCTCCCAATTTCTCCCTATGTACCCCTCTCAGTGAAATTATACACTCTTAGCATTTCCCATTATCTCCATGTGATCGACGCACTAACATTCTTCTCTGTCCCCGTCGCTCACACCCCTCATCTATAATCGGACTCTCAGCCATCATACACTTGGGGCCCTCTTCTCTCTGATGTCAAGGGTATCATAGTAGGAAAGTTTTAACTTTCTAGCTACCACTACCCTGGAGTCTCTTGATACCCCATCTCCTTCCCACCAGGCACCCGAACTCTCTCCCTCCTTCACTGCCAAGAACATTGGTGTCCTGTTTAAACGAAGTATGAGGATTGAATATAGTTTATCAATACCCTGCAACCAGCTGCCAGACTCCATCCACTTGACATACACAGACTTCTCCCACTCTAGATTACTAAAACACCAATACACAACCCTATCAAGGTAAAAACGGAGTACTGTAAACCCTTACTTGTGGACTTCCTGTAGCACAGAAATTTGATTTAATTTTCCCCATCATGCAGCCAGGTCCCAACACATTGCAGGTTGACTTTCAGCCAAACACAAGGCTGTCTACAAATGGCCCACCATAGCCTGGGTTATCCCCAGTTTACTGCTCTCAACTTTCTCCACTTTATACTCCCAACACATTCCTTACATTGTCAACTTCAAAGTCCAGAAGCCACCTGTATAATATAGAGCTCCAGGTCACTAGAGTTGGTTTGACCTTTTCTGTGGCATACCTTTCGGATCCAGCTCCCATTAATCACATCCATGCTTCCCAGATTTGAGAATCTACCCTTGCTCCCCACTCGCTGGCTCGCCTTGAGCCACAATGATCTGTTTGCAAATGAGCAAAGTCTGTGGCTGTGCTATAGATTTTATAGTGTATTGTAAAGTTCATGCTTCAGAATGGTTGCATGTGATTTAATAGAAAAACGATTTCGTGGAACACTATTACTGAGAAACCATTTCACCTAACTTGCTTAATGGAAATTTGCTAGATGAAAGGCATTTACAATTTCATAGAAACCGATTCTTAGAATTATTATTATTTTTTTTTTAATTAGCTTCTGCATGCTTATTTTTTTAAAGTGGAAGTGCAATGGTTGTAGGTCTCAATTTCAGAATCATTTTATACAGAGGAATTTATTTCAGTGCTTTATTTTAGGAGACATGACTTTCGCTAGCTAGGTTTTACGTTGTCAGACAATTACTTCGGATGCTTTTAATTCGCTAACCCCTCCCCACCCCTAAACACCATCCACCCGACCCCTTCACAACTAAACACCAATCTTCCCTGCCCCTAAAATCCCATCGCCACACCTAAACTACACCAACCTCTGATCCCTAAATTTCACCCAACTCTAAAGGCCCTTACTATCCCTAAATTCCACTTATACATACATCCTAAAAAAGCCCTCACCACACCTAAACTATACCCACCCCTGACCCCAAAACTACACCCATCCCAGATCCCTAAGAGCCTTTTCTACCCCAAAACTCCACCTATCCCTGAACCCTAAAAACCCCTAAACTCTACCCATAAACTCTGCCCATCCCTGAACCCTAAAAACCCTCTCCACCCCTAAACTCTGCCCATCCCTAAACCCTAAGCAGTCCTTTCGACATCTAAACTCCGCCAATCCCTAAACTCTTAAAACCCTTCACCACCCTGAACTGCACCCATTCCCGAATCCTAAAACTCTGTGGCCATAAATTCCACACATTCCTGAATCCTTAAAGTCCTTCAATATCCCTAAACTCAACCCTTCACAGCTTTAACTCCACACATCTGTGAACCCTAAAAACCCCTCAACATTCCTTGCTTCACCAATCCCTGAACCCTCAAAACCTTTCAGCACCGCTAAACTCCACTCATCATTATTAAAATGATCTTTCCTTTAAAATGTTTTCTTTCATTTTAGATTTGTTTGTATTTCCTTACAACTGTCTTTCCTTAAAATAGTTTTTTGATGATATGATTTCCTCCAATACGGTTTCTCAGTTTTCGTTTTCTATTAATTCACATTCATCATTTGGAAATATGCTCCATGCTACTGTTTTTGTCCCTGTCCATCTCTGCATTGCTCTCAGCCCCTGCTGCACCACTCTTTTATTGTTCTAAAGCAGTGGTTCTCAACCTTTTGACTTTGGGGACCCTCCCACTTAATCATTAATGAAACCCTGGGACCCCACTGAATAATTACTGGACGCCGGGAACCCCGGCCTAAGCATTGTCGATGATTTGAACCGTAAAACAATACGGAAAAAAAATACAGAAAAAAGAAATGAACAAATCATGACACGTTTTATTTAATTTGCAAACACAAATATTTTTTTTTAAAATTTTTACAGAAAGGTTGGAGCTTTTCTAAATTCAATTGAGGCTACGGATCGTCCATGCTATATTCTGTTTAATGCACCTGCACTGCTTCCACGAATCAATCTGAGAATACTTATTTAATTTTTAGCCTCCAATTTCAAATTTCTTCACATTTACAGTACGTTTCAACATTTTCAATTGTACATTTAGCTTCTTTATTTGTATACCCTTTATTATTCTGTTAATATTATTTAATTTTCTGAGTAGTTGCGGACCCCCAGGGGTCCCCGGACCACAGTTTGGGAACAACTGTTCTAAAGCATCTTGCTGATAATGCGCTATAGTACTACTGTTAGAATGGCTAGCCAGGCAAATGTTCTTGGCTATCCTCAGCATGAGGTCAAGCCAGTGCTCGCATGGAGGAGTTAGGTTGCCGGTAGGTAAGGGGTAACAACTGGGGAAACATTTTCAACAGAGGAATATGTCCAGTCTTGAGACACTTGCAAAAAGTCCTCTTTAATGCTAAAAATAAGTTATTTTGGATAGTGTTGTTTTTCTATATTCCAGAGTTCGCTATTTATCCCCCTCCTGGTGCTGTTGGGCGATCTCGGAGTAAAGACTACGGTCTGTGGGTTGTTGATTTTCTGCGTGGAGATGGGAAAGGAATGCTTGCGATCTTACAAATGCCGTGTGGTCATTGTCTTCCATAGCTTAGGGGAGTAACCTGAGCTGCTAGGAGTGTCGACCTTGGACTATTGTGGTACAGGGCTGCACGTTTGTGTACCAAGAGTTATCTGTTTAACCATGTATGATAAAGGATCTATAATTAATAATTGGCTACCAGCACCCGTTACCTATAATGTCTGGGAGAACCTGGAAAGAGTCAAAGCAGTCTTTCACTGCTTTCACTGTAGTCCTTCTAAGATAGATCATTAAAGACCAAAAGCACATGTTTGGCATTTTGGGTCAAAACAGACAGAAATACGTCGGTAAAACGTCTGGGAACTGAGCAATGGAACTTTCTTTAACATATACCTTTGTTCCAAGCAAGTGGCATCCCCTATGGAATAAAGTAAAGGAGCTAGATGGGAGGTTTGGCTCTCGGCTGGCTGGTCTAGCGCCCCTGGTGGGAATTGTTAGTTAACACACAAGGTCAACTAGCAGAAGAAACTTCTCTCAGCAAGCTCTTGTATGCCTCGTCAGGGGTACTAAGCTATATAAATGCAATTCAATTCATTTCAATAGAGCACGTTTCTTTTTACTACATCATCGCTCTTCTATAAAGCACAGTCTTCTTCCTGGACACATTAGAGCTCTTTTCCAGAAACAGACGGTGATAAAGTTATTGCTGAATATGACCATATGATTTTGCACAAATAAATGGGGACTAAGGCATGGTATCAATTGTGATAACCGGGCACTGTTTCATTTTGTAGCTCTTATGTATTATCACACATGCGGATTTAACACAGAATTAAAAAATATGCCCAAGTAAGAAAAATGTTAAGAAACCGGTTTACGTCCTGCTCTAAATGAGAACCTCAGTGTTTTCCACGGCCGCGAATCCAAGATTTCTCCCAGATAGCCCAGGAAAAGTACAAACTGGGCATAATTTGCAGCCATAAACAGATCTGGAGTCTAAACAGGGTCTGTAATGTTTCAGAAGAATGGGATTTGGGTAGATTAGGTGGGCCTGGCACCAGAACTTATTTTAATGCCTATCTTTGTGCACTGATTTAAAAAAAAAAAAATTGTTTATCTTCCAGCATGTATAGCATCCCTCTGCTCAAGTGTTTGTATATAATTATCATGTTCAGTATGTCCTAAATATACAGTAAGGTTGTTTTCATGAGTTGGTACCTTCCTGGCGCTCTTTATCTGCCTTCAATATAGACGTATTTAAGTTTGCATTTATGTATCTATTGCATAGACCTTGTGAAAGTTTTCGAAACTTGCAGCAGTTCCAGAGCTTGCCGGTGCAATCCGGCTCTTTAAAACAAGTTCGTGCAATGCACTTTTCACAACACAGAACGCTCACAGCACATCATTTGTTGTCTTAAGTGATCTACGCTTGTGAGCTGCCCGAACAACTGATAAATACCAAGGAAAGCTTTTAATTGAAAAATCACCTGTCTTTGGGATGCAACAGTCGGAGCTGTCAAGGCTTGTAGCATTTCCCAGGGGCCTCCCCTCCCTAATAGATGGTTACAAAAACAGCACGCGCCTCTTTTTAATAAGACCAATGATCCTTTAAGTTTAGGTTGCACCACAAGATCTCAGATTCTCTCCATGTTGAGGTACCCACGGTAACGTCGACCCACAAACATGTAAAAAAAATTGTCACCTTAGGTTAGCCTGGGATACCCACATGGTACATAGCAGGTGTGAGTAGCTCTCCCAAGCTGAACAATGCCAAACGTGTGTAGGTCTCCTGCTCCAGAGATAATATACAGTGTGCCCCGGATGTGGTCAGTAGTGCTCCCTTGTTTAGAGGTCTCAAGGTGCCCTTTGTCAGGTGGGAAAATCTCCCTCAGTCCAGGGGTCTGGCGCACGCATATTTAAATCTGAGTAGCTCTCCCACTTTAGATCTCTTGGAGGAACTGGGCAAAATGGAGACGCAGTAGGGAGTATGTGGATAAGGGAGTATGTGGATAAGGGGTAATCGGAAAGGACTTGGCCTAGGGAGACAGTGGATAAGGGATAATCGGAAAGGGTCTGGCCTTGGGAACCAATCAAGAGGGTAGTATGAGGAATGGCACTCCCTGCATGTTGTTGTCCCCGAGACGTCATGCGTTTCTATTGGGTGGTGGAAGGGATGGAGTTGAACAACCTTTTTCCTGACAGACGCAGCAATTGTGCTTAGCAACTGATAGAGTTCACATCCTCCTTCATGCCCAGTGGCAGAGAGGCACCACAATTTGCCACTTTGCAAAAGCCTTGGAAGCAGAGAAAAACCTGGAATTATATACTCTCTGGACTGGAAGAGAGTCCTACCAATTCCCCCTTAGCAGGAAACATGCTATCAATCAATCTGGATTTGTATAGCATGGCTAATCACCCAGGATCGTATGCAGGCACTGAGAGCAGTGCTGCTTGGAGGGGGGCGGGAAATCAGTTGAACAGCTAGGTCTTGAGTCCCTTTCTGCTTTCCAGCAGAGAGGATGACGTCCGAAGGTGAAGTGGGAGGTCATTTAGGATTTCGCAGCGAGGTAGGAGAGAGAGCAACCTGCACTGTTGCAGCTGGCAGATGTGGAGAGGTGGAGCGTAGGTGTCTGGAAGGAAGGTAAGTTCAGTCGGTGTTTGATGTATGCTGGTCTCTGGTTGTGGAGGGCCTTGAAGGGGTGAATCAACATCTTGAACTGGCATCTATTCTGGATGGGGAGCCAGTGAAGCATAAGGTGCGGGGTGATGTGGGTCCTTTTGGGGAGGTCTAGGATGAGTCTGGCCACTGAGTTCTGTATGGTTTGCAGTCTCTTGAGAAGGTGCAAGGTAATTCCTAAGTAGAGTGCGTTGCCGTAGTCCAAACAACTGGTGACAAGGGCTTGTATGACGGTCCATCTGCTGTCGTTGGGAGCAACTTGAATATTTTTGGAGCATGCGAAGGGTGAGGTAGCAGGCAGACGAAACTGCTGAAATCTGTCTTTTTATGGTGACCTTACTGTCCAGGATGATGCTAAGGTTGCGGGCATGGTCGGTCTGAGCGTTTGAGGGTCCTAGCTAACCCCTGAGATCAGTGTCTCCATACTATGTCCAGTGATGTGCGTTCTTAGAGAATGTTTTCCCTGCAGGCATTGTTCAATTTATTCATCTGAACAACAGTATTTTCTGTAAGACCAGAACAAGCCAACACAAGAACAGTAAGTTGTAAAGTCTTTTTGGCCTGCTCTTCCAATAGAATTTAACATTTTCTTCCAATGGTGAGTCATTTGATAGATGGTATCAAAAAATGATCTATGAAGCTTTGATTAACATTTTTCAGTGTCGTCACTGATCAAGATGCAGACCGGGAAGTTTACATGGTCTGGATACAGCTGTATTTTCTGGGGAGACAGTGGGGAGTACTTGGAGCCACAGTTCCACTAGTAAAAGCACTTATATAGAAATTTCTTATGCTCTGTTAAGTGAATCAAGATCCATCTGCTGTAGCTGAGTGAGACTTTGGCGCCCTGGACTACTGCCAAGTGAATGTATGAATGGAGTGGCCACTCTTTCCACAATGTCAAGAAATCTTTTTTTTGGAACCCACATCTGCTTATTCTCGCTCCTAAACATGGATGACAAACGAGGGAGTATATTCCCCAGAATCCTCCTGATTCATACTATTTAAAGTGGAATACAGGTTTCTCTGGTGCATGGATCCTACTGGTCTAGGGTCCTAAATTACCTTAAAGATGTCCCCAGCTCCCCACTCTACATGCTACAGAGGGGGCAGATTTGAGATGTCCCATGTCGAGCCATTGGATGGGTTCGCTAGGAGTGCGCAGAGTCGGGGTCCCAGGTTAAGCACATAGTAATCCCGCGACACATTGAGATTGGACTTTGCTACATTGTCTTAGAGAGGGGCCCACTTTGTAAATGACCAAGTGAGCAGTGTATCGCCTCATGCAGTCTCTTTGTTGTCTGGCCTAGGATAACAAAGGCGCCGGCAAACCCTTCGGGGTAGCTGTGCGCCCTACAAATTCTAAATAAATAAATAAAAATAAAAGGTCTTCTTCAGTCTATTCCAATGCAGCACCTCCTCTGTTCTGGTAGGCCCAGCAGAGCCTGAGTGCATTTCAGTTCTCAATGTTCCAGCCCTGTTGTAATACATTGGTGTCCATACATAGAGAAAGGACTTGAAATTGGTTCTACTGTGCATCTGCTCGCACGAAACCAGTGCACCGATAGGACTCATGCTAGATTTAAGCACAGGGGTGGTTTTTTTCTCCAATAACCTGACTGAGACTTGTAAAGGTAAGGTGTTTCCAATCTGTGGGTACCTTATTTGAATACACCCTGGACACCATTACTAGCCCTTCAGAAGTGACCCATAAAAGATAGACATATTTCATGTGGAGACAGATTTTCTTCTGATTCCAACTCCACATCTCATTCTAAGATTCATAGGAGAAAAGAAAAATGTTTTCATTAGAGAAGTATTATCGGTCGGAAGCCTGCCAGAGAAAACATTCAGATAACCGAAGCCAGTAGCCTATGCTATGACCAGCAAGAAGGTAAAGAGAAACTGGGTCAAGGTCATCCTGATTGTTAGGCAAGGCATCCTTGGCGTGGTTCTTCCTGAACGTTTTGCCTTCCATCCTCTGGTTTTGCTGATTCGTTTTTGCTGGCTTTAGGACTCTGCATACTTTCCCACTGCTAACCAGTGCAAAACTGCTTGTGCTTTCTCCTTAAACATGGTACAATCCGCTTACACTCAATTGACATATTTAATGAACTTATAAGTCCCTTGTAAAATGTTACTACATGTACCCAGGGCTTGTAAATTAAAAGCCACTAGTGGCCTGCAGCACTGATTGCGCCACCCACTTAAGTAGCCCTGTAACATGTCCCAGGTCTGTCACTGCAGCCTGTTTGGGCAGTCTTAAAACTGCTATGTCGACCTGGCAAAATAAACCATTTGCCAGGCCAAAACCTTCCTTTTTAATACATATGTCACCCCTGGGGTAGACCCTGGACAGCAGTGAGGGGAGGGTGCAGAGTATTCAAAACATGGGGCACACACTTTTTAGTTTTAAATGTTCTGATAGTGAAAAACTCTTACATTTGTTTTTCACTACTGCAAGGCATACCTCTCCTATACAATAACATTGGAGTTACCTTATTACATTTAATAAGTTATAATTCCCAAATGGGGGCAAGTAACCGGATCATGTTTGGTGTCTTTGATATTGCAAGGAAAAATCCTCTCTCATGGTAAAGTCAGATTTTAAATTACAATTTTGAAAATGCCACTTTTAGAAAGTTGGCATTTTCGTGCCTTAGCCATTTAGTGCCTGCAGCCGATCTCTGAGTCACATGGCTGAGTGTAGATGACAGTTGGGCTTTGTGTACCCCTCCTAGATAGCCACACACAATAGAAAGCTTATGTGAGCCTGGACGGGCCATCACTGGCAGGACAAGAGGGCTGAGCTTGGTACACCCCTACTTGCACTTGAATAGGCTGTGCCCTGCCTCCACACAAAGGGCTGCATCCCCCCCCCTGTAGTTAATCTGGAGCCAGGGTACAGAAGGCAGGAGACCTTTAAACTTCAGAGGTATAACTCTTCAGTACGCTTCTGGGCCTATGGACTCTGCCAGCAAGAAGGACTGCTGTGCTGCTGAAAGGACTGCCACTCTGCTGGACTGCTGCTCTGAAGGACTGGTGTCCTGCTGCTCTCTTGCCTGGGTGAGAAGGGCTGGACCTGCATCTCTAAACCCAGGGCCTCAGTGATTCCAAGGGCAAGTTGGCTGGCCTCCTGATTACAAGCCTCAGGGACATACTAGGCTTCCAACAACCTTCAACTCAGCACCTGGACTCTGTCATCTTTGAGTCTGGCCCTCCCAAGTGGTGCCACCCCAGTCTTGACCCTTGGAAGTGGGCCTCTAGGTGCTCCTTATGCCCATCTGTGGATTCAGCAGAACCGACGCATCTCCTCCATAGCACGACGCATCTCCACAGCACGGCACATCTCCCGCAGAGCCGGCGCATTGCCTTTGCGGTTTGACGCATCACCCTCAGAACTGACAAATCTCCTCTACTGCGTGAACTTCCGCCGCAAGGACTTTGCATCGCCCAACGCAGCCCATTGGAATCGCCACTGTGCATCTCCACGCAAGGACATCGCCTCGCGCTTTGCAGCTCCATGGTACCACCACTGCTCGAAGGATCTCCTCTCTTTGATCTTGCATGACCGCCGCTGCATGACGCATATTCGATACGGGATTCCGCCTCTCTTTGCAACCCAGTTTAAGGTACTGTGTTTAGCGAGCCTAAGTGAGTCCCTGTAGCAGGCCCACGCATAAATGAATACACACACACGAAAGGAGGGTGAGACCAAGCGAGAGAAAATATATAGAGATGTGCAGTGGCATATGCTATTTATTACCATTTTTGAATGTGGGGAGAAGCAGTGATTCAGGAGAGCCAAAGCCTCTAGTGGTTCATGGAGCTCCTCCCGTCCTGCAATGGAAATTAGTAGCATATTATTACACACTGTACATCTAGAGTGTATGGTTTATCTCATGCTGTTTTTTCATGTGAAGCAGTTATTAACAAAGTTGTTTAGCCATAACTGGCTCGCAAGTGGTTATGTCCATGCAGTGATATAAAATCACAATAACTAGGCCTAGTGAGCATGTGTTGGACCGGAACGTCCCTAGGGTGGTTTTCCCCCAAACATTTTGCCTACTTGCCTCCTGTTGCTGAAATTCGTTTTTGTTGGCCATAGGACTCCAGGCACTTTACAACTGCTAACTGGTGCTAAAGTGCTCGTGCTTACTTTTTAAAACAATGTAAAATTGGCCTACACCTGATTGGCACATTGAATTTACCCATTAGTCCCTAGTAAAGTGGTACTACATGTACCTAGGGTTTGTAAATTAAATACTACTAGTGGGCCTGCAGCACTTATTGTGCCACCCAGTTAAATAGCCTTTTTAAACATGCCTCCAGCCTGCCATTGCAGCCTATGTGCAGTTTTAAATTACAATTTGACTTGGGAAAATAAATCTTTTGCCAAGCCTAAACCTTCTTTTTTGTGGTCTGCCTTAATGGCACAGCTGTTGCCAGACAATTATGTGAGCAACACTAGAGAGTGGCTTTGCCTACGCTCACTTGTTGTGAGCCAGGAGTTTGACATTTTGGATTGGGCTGAAGTTGTGTTGTTGCATAAAAAGTGCTTGCCCTCCACACAGCTGTGATCATTCGTTTATTTATCCAGATTTCAATGCTTGAACTTTCAGGGGCACACACACACACACACACACGACAGTGGAATGCTACTGAAGTGTCTTACATTACTTGATAGTTTATGTTGTTTTTCTCTGGCAGCAGTACAGATGAGGGGAGAGCAGTCATTAACCTACATGAATTTTTAGAGCTGGTTTGTAATGCTTCATGTTACCATACGACATTCCTTTAACGCCAGACCTATTGGCATTGCCAATTCTTGTTAATACATATAAAGTCACCCCTAAGGTAGGCCCTAAACAGTCCATAGGGCAGGGTGCAGTGCATTTAAAAAAATGTTGGGCATGTACTTTTAAGTTTTACATGTCCTGATAGTAAAATAACTCCTAAATTCATTTTTTGCCACTGTGCGGCCCACCTCTCCCATAGGATAACATTGGGTTATCTTAATACATTTAATAGGTGAGAACTTTTGATTGTGAGCAGGTAAAAATATCATGTTTCCACTCAAATGAATTATAATTTAAAACCGTCTTTAATAGTAAAGTTGGATTTTAAGTCACAATTCTAAAAATGGCACTTTTATAAAGTTGACTTTTTTGTCCTAACCATTTGGTGCGTACAGTCTGTGTCCTGGGTCACTCGACAAAGCTGCTCCCTGCCCCACTTACATTTCATAGGGACTGCCTCAGTACACTCACAAAGAACTTGACACCAGTCGATTGTCACCCTAGACCCCTTGAAGCCTTGGCAGAGGTGGAAAAGAATGCCAGAACCAGATGTGGAGGGGGATTGGGGGGGGGGGTCTAGATGTTTCTCACTCTTCAAAGGCTAGTGCCAGGTATAAATATTGGACCCTCAGACCAACTCTTCAGTTCACTCCTGGAGCTGCGGAGGACCCCCAGAAGGACTGCCTTGTATTTCGGGAGACTGCTCTGCTGCTTGAGGCCTGCTCTGCACTGCAGAGGACTGCCCTCTTGCAGCTTGAGGCCTGCCTTGCTGCTTGATCCCAGGAATATCTGAGTGACTCCAAGGGTCAGGTGGCTGACCTCCCGTTCTGAGCTACTGGGACACAACAAGCTTCAGAGGCTCCCCTGTCCAGCTGACTGGCTGAACAAGCAAATGGACCTGTCCGAGCCCTGCTGGACTCTGCTGGAATGAGTTCCTGATCCCCAAGAAGTGCTTCCCTAGATCCTGGACCTTTGGCCGGCATCAGTTGAGCTACTCCTGTAAAGAAAGGGAGAAGTCCTAAAGATTTGGGCTTTACATGACCAGGCCTGTTTGTGCCGAGATCTTGCCGTCCATGAAGAACGCCAACATAAACCTCTGGTGAATCAGACTCTTTGCGCTACAGCAATACTAGCTACAACCTACAAGGCTAGAGGTGCACTTTGCGCTAGAGCAGCAACAGCCTGCGGTGACCGCCAAAGCAAGATTCAAGCAACAACCGTCCGCGAGGCCAGACAGGATCTTGGACCTATAGCGAAGACCGTCCACGATGCCCGTCCTGCTCGTCACACTATGGCGATGACTATCCGCAATGCTCTCCTCTCAACCTCCTCTACCGTGAACTGGACTCTTTGCGCCAGACTTTGAGAAGATCACTTTTCAGCAGGACTAACCTGGTCCCTGTATCTGGCCAGTGCTCCATCACGGTTGGCCTGAACTTGTGACTTCCCCCTGTCGAGCACAAGCAGATAATTACGAGTGGCGTTCTCTGCTTTAGGTGCAGTACTTCCCTAAATATTTGAAATTGCATATCTCCAGTTCTGCTGATTGTATTGTGTCATTTTGGTCTCAAATTATACATTAACATTTACTCTTTTTTTCGAAATTGGTGTGGGACTTTTCTTATGTTTTCAATTTATTACTGTTTGTTTGCTGCTAAAATACTTAAAACATTCTCTCGAAGTTAAGTCTGACTGCTTTTGTGCCAAGCTACCAGAGGGTTTAGCACAGGCTAAATTAGTAACTTTTATGGTTCACCCTGACCAGGATTGTGGTTAGTGGTTGAAAAGGGTCTTCACCCCGCTCAATAAATAGCCCAATTTTCTACAGTATGGCTCCAGGCTCCATCACAGATGGGGCTCACTCTCCAGGTGCTGACCGGGACAGAGCACCATATTACAACAAATGCACCATTCACAAAGCATGCGTAAACTCACACCCACACTCTGAACAGTGTATTAGTGAAAGGCAAACCGCTGTTTGAAGCCACTAATCCGCCTCTAATGTACTGCAGAGGGTGGCCCGGGCATGCTTTGAAGGGGTAGAATGGATCTCGGTGCAGAGGGATGCCTGGAGGCTCTCTAGGAGTCCTGTACTTCCACCCAAAGGTCACCTTCAAAGCCCAAACTGACTGTGCACCACCTCTGTGTGGTATACATTCAGTGTGCCTTCTTATGGCATCTGTGCACACACACATGGTGTGGGTGCAAAGGCGCAATTTCTTTTGTTTTTTAGATCTGCTCTGATTCCCAAGTAGGCATGTCTCGTTTCAACATGTCAGTTATGAAAGAGATATTTGCCTGATCAACCTAAGGAAATCCAGGTCTAGAATTTTGACCCTATAAACATATCCTATATTAGTTTTTAAACAAAGCATTGATACTATTTATTATTTTAATATGTTTTATTGTTTAGTGTTCACTTTAAAATATAAAAAAACATAAAATTCCAATAATCTCTTACCAATTTGAATCATTACTCTTCATGCCGAGTATAATATATTAATAAAATGTGCCTAAATATAAAATTTCTTACCGATTATAATAACTGCGCTCTTTTTTACGAGAGAATAGAATTTTCTTACAATTATAATTTATTCTCTTTATTATATAACTGCGACAAGATACTGTTACATTGTGAGTAAGTCAAAACAACCTTTTGTATTATCCCTTGATGGTGGGCTTTGGCCCCGTACTTATGAGCATAGAAAAGTTATGTGCTTCATAGAGCTTGCAGATGCCTCGTCGTAGCAATTAAACCATGCGTTTATACTTAAAAGGAGAAGGGTTGCTGCTAAAAATATAAATGGAGAGAAAAAAAAAAAAAAGAAGTCGTTCCAAAAACATCTCAATTCATTATTTTCACAGAACATTACTAAAATCAAAATAAAATACAGCGTACTATTTCGACAATTAAAAAAGAAGTAGTAGATGGAAAAAGGACAAATGACAAAGTGAAGGTGGCCACAAGAGTCTACATTTTGAAATGGTAGAAGAAACGGAAACAGCCAGAGTTACTAACGTCTTCTGTGCCTGATTCATAGTGGAGACTCCCACTGGAAAAAACAGATACCCTGGTTTCACCTGGATACAGACGTGACACAGTAATCTAGTCTTAGGTTTCGCGGCTATAAAAAGGAAGGAAAAATGCTCCCTCGTGTACTGGTGCAGACAAACTGTGTCTGGCAATATTGTTCTTCTAAACCGTTAAAATCATAATAACGAAGCTTTCTAGGAATCTTCAAGTACAACAAAAAGTGAAATGGCGTTCCTTTTAAAATGACAGGAAATTATGTAACATGCTGAGAAATAGATCCCACGTGAACAGTGATTCAGAATGTCAATTTATCACCATCTTAATATTGCCGCAATCAAAATGGCTTTTGCTGAGAAAACTCATTCCTGTGTTCATTAAGGAATGTAATACCTTTGGGCAGAGTCCAGCTTGGAAAGCAACACTGAATAAGGAGTTTTACTTTGTCCCTGCCTCACTCTACACCATGTGATTTGGCTTGTGGAAATTTAATTCCTACATTTACAGAAACAGTGAACGCCAACAGGCAGGAGTCCTGTACAGGACAGAAAGACTTGGCACAACCTTTGTAACTTGCACACTAGGGGCCTCAGCGACTATTGAATTGTATTGCAACATTTATATTGCCCTTACCACCCCTTTGTGGGGCGTTGAAGTGCTTCCCTACATGGGTAGCAGGCTACACGGGGTAGGATGTGTGACTGGAAGGGTGTTGTCTTTGTTTTGATGCTATGTAGGAAGTGTTTCCATGTCATGCGGGAGCACCACCAAGGTGCGGTTAGCATGTTATGGGCGGCAGCTCTTAGCAGTGTGATGGATAATGAAGTGTGAGAGACAGGTGCACAGTTTATGGTTTTCAGTAAGCTAGCAGCTTTCAACAGCTCTGCAGGTCCCTTTATGATAGTTCTTATTTTCATAGTCCGCTTAGCTGGTTACTGCACTGGGTTGTCCATTCTGAGGTATTCTGTTTAAAGATGAAAGTTTATGGTCCTGAGTAAGCATAAATTGAGGAAAGATATGGATCAGAGATCTCTCTGCTGGAATGGACTTTGTTACTATCATCCCATATCTGATTGCCATTATGAGATATCAAAAGGCGGTAATAACATGCAACTAGCTGGCACCCGCAGTGGTGAACGAAATTAAAGTCCACTGTTGGCCAGCGGCATGTGACAGATCTCTTCAGTTATTCCGTGCCGGTTCAATCTGTGATTAGTTTATTGCTGTGGACTGGTACAGTACTAGGTGATGTACAGGACCCATAGAAGTTTTGGTGTATGTGAATGTGAGTGTGTCGAGCAGTACAAGCAATTTATTATGCAGTCTGTATGAACTACAGTGGGCGGCCCAATTACTGAGTGTTAAGGTATTAGTATGTGTTATATATTGCGTTGTATTGTGTTATAATTACATTTATATAGCACTTACTACCTCGGAAGAGGTATTGTAGCGCTTTTAAATTGGGCAACACACTGCTCCAGAACCCAGGGTTATGAGGTTTTGTTTTGGCTTATAGTTGGTTATTAGGATTAGTCATGCACTCTTAAGGAAACCATTTACTCAAGTTTCTATGTGGTAGATTAATAGGAGTTAGATGTGATCTTTATTGGAAGAGGGGATATGTAAATGCATGCATTGGTTGGTGATTATTAATAGATGAGCTACAGAGAATTAGATATTGATAGATTTCAGGGGTGTGACTTTTAAACAGTAGGTTGGGATCTTTGAAATGAGATGTGGGTTATTTTCAGAGATACTATAATTGGGATTGAGGCAAAATGCATGTGATTTAGAGTAGGCTGTGCTCGAAAAGAGGAGACATGTCGAGACTGGAAAGAAAGGAAAGTCATTTGAGAGAAAAAGAAGAGTAGACAATCAGAAGTTTTAAGTCAAAGTCAGTTTTCATGCAGATGTTTTAGGAATATTGTGAAGATTTCTTAAGATTGCATGCAAAACTGTAGAAGGAAACAACATTATTTGCATGTGTTCCAAAATCATAGTAGGCCACGAGGACACCAGTGCGCACACACCACCATCACCTGTAGGTAAATAGATTTACTCTAGATGCTGGTCACCTGTCACAGTTAAAGAGCAATTTCAATTAGAAAAGTTTTAGGCTAAACAGATGAATATTGCAAAAGGGATGCAGAACAAATTCAAGATTTATGGGCTCAGATTGAGAACAACAGAAGTCTTTTAAGACTATTGACATCATCAATACTGTTGCATCTGCTGTTGCACATGGGTGGCTTCTCCACAGGCAGGTGGCTTCTGCGGGAGGAATTCAGCTTCCTTTGGTAGAGGCTTCGCCCTTCAAGTCCCACTCTGGTACTCAGTGCTGCTGGGTAGGCGAGAAGAGCGGCGCAGAGACTCACCAGCAAACTCATGACCTTTCTAGAAGAGGAAGTCTATCACTTATCTGAAGGCTTGTAAAAGCCTGTTAAAGGGTCTCTAGAACGTATTCCAGGCGAGATAGACCTGTGCAAGCTGTGCATACATAGTTCCGACTTACCTAAGCTCACAACAGCTAAACAATGTGTTCTTGAGCATCCGCGTGGCATTGCAGTAGTCAAATGAGTGTTCATGGCAGGCTTAGTAGCCATGTCCCTACCCTTTAGAGAGGGAATTTGGATTTTCAGGAGTTTCTTCCTGAAGGAATTATTTCACCATATTGGCAATTTGAGGTTTTAATGTCAATTTCTTATCCAGGATAAGGCCCAGATTCCTTACATCAGTTATTTGAATGACTGCTGTCAGAAAGGGTTAGAAAATCTTAAGTGAACAAAGGGGATGTGGCAGGGAGAACAGTTAAATGAGAGACAGCTCGCTGGAGTTACAATTCCAAGAAAAGTTTAATCCAGAGATAAAAGACCCACGATGACAGAGGTAACCAGTCAACAGCTTTTTAACCGGTGCTCTGCCTCCGGAGCTCTAGAATCACCCTAGATTCTAAATGACATCAGACGACAATCAACAAACTATTAAAAAGAAACAACATACAACTCATACAAGTAAATAAACTACTAAATTATCACCCTCCCTAAAATGAAACAAATAAGTACCAGTGGCGGCTCCTACACGAAGGTGGAAGAGCGTCTCCCCACTGCTATTTCAGCAGTGCAAAAAATAAAAATAAAGTGATAATAACAGGACGTTATTGTCATTTTATTTTCCTATGCGGGACTCGGAGTCAGGTCGGGGCTGGGCTTTGATGCCAGAGCAGAGTGAGGAGTGGTTTGCACGCCTCTAAGGGCGCATGACGGTTTGGTCGGCCCTCTTGGGCCGGCCAAACCGACATGCGCACTTAGCATGTTCCTCATGGGTGTGTGTTGCACAGCCCGTGGAGAACATGCCCAGGCTACTAGGTACTGCCTGAGCGGGTGAAAAACAGGTGGCTCAGACCAATCACGACGCTGCAGCGTTGTGATTGGCTGGAATAGTACGGGAGCCAGAGTGCTTCCGGTGCTACCAGCCCTCTGTTGCTCTTTGTCTAAGAGGACGGAGGAGAGGTGGCGCGGCGGCAAGTTATTTGTTGTTGTTTTTTATCCATCCTTCCCTGCCCTTCCACCCCCGTTCCGAGGCTGCCGCCACTGAGAAGCACAATAAAACAAAAAAATATAACCATTAATCCATATGTAAATCATAGTCCCAAAATGGGACTTTGGTTTTATGGCATACACGTGTTCGGAGCCCAAGCATATCCTTCCCCCCAGAATGAGGACATCTTTGCATATCATTACCACCCGAAAAAACACATCTGGAATCCTAATTATTCACACTGTGCTGGTCCCCCTTTGACCTGGAGGAACAAATTGGTTCAAGATTGGACACGGAAGATTATGCACCAACTATGTCCTGTCTTGGTGGACCCAAAGGAAACAAATCAGTATATGAAGAGCACTCTTAATTATTGTGGCCAGACATAGCACCACCATTCACATCATAAGACAACGTGGTATCATAAGCATCAAAAAGAACATCCTACACATCATCTTCGGAAATCTTAGTACGTTCATAAATTTCAACTTGTTTTTCAGTTATGGGAACAAGACACTTCTTATTCCACCAACCTTTTTGGTGTAACAAAACAGAACCTTTACTCGCTTTTAGAATTTTTACTGACTTAGTAAATTTGGAATCACCTTTTTTTACTTTAAAAGGTTTCTTAATAAGACCCCATCCACCAGGAACAAAATCTATACATTTGGCATTTCTCTTATTATCAAAATAGGTTTTTGTTTCTTTTGATAACATACAGCTCTGTTCCCAACTTCATGTCCCTTCTCCCCTTTCTTACTTTCTGTTACATTGGGTGCCAACCAATCAGGAACCAATTTAGAATGGGAAAACAGCTGTAGCGGAATGTGGAGAAACATGATATGCCCACAGTTTTTCATTTATGAATTCTTTTATATCGAAATCAGACGAAATAGCTGTCTGTACACCTTTAAGAAAATTATTAGCCCTTTCCACTAAACTATTTGCCGCATGACTATAAATGGCAACCTGAAGAAGTTTCACACCATGTATATTTAGAAATTCATTAATCTCCTTGGAAATGAACTGTTTGCCATTATCCGTGATGGGCAGTCTAGGTGCTCTCTCTCAAGTTGGAAAACCCCAATAAGGAACCTCAAGACACTTTTGGTATTTTGGCACATCCACAAAAGAATAGTAAATCCATTTAGAAAAGTAGTCCATCTTTACAATGAAATATTTACATTCAGATGACAAAATGTGGAATGGCCCCGAAAAATCTAAGGAAACAGAACAGAATGCAAAGGCTTTTTAAAAGTCTTCCAGTGTTTGTCCAAATAAAACACAGTGTGGACAATCACTGACAAAAGCTCTAACTTGGCGTCCATTGAAGGACACCAACAAAAGTTTTGTAATAGTGGCAGAAATCCCCAAGAGTCCCTCATGAGCCAATTCTACAATTTTCCAACGTAACCCATGAGGAGGTACAAAGCATCCATTCCTTAAACATTTTCATAAGTCAATTGAGAGAAAAGCTCCTCAAATCACAGGAAAGAGTCTTTGAATGAGGCCAACCTTCAACAATAAATCTTAACTCCTTCTGCAACGTTTCATCTCTCAAGCATGATGCCACCCGTTCAGACTACGAGATAGCACCTCTAGAAAGAGAAACTGCATCCAGAGTACCCACCACACACTCGTACTCATCATTTAAAAGATCACCAGATTCCGAATTAGGCAAAGGCAAGTGTGATAGACAGTCTGCTGAAAAAAATTTCCCCCTTGTATGCATTTAGCTTGCATGTCATACTCCTGCAATTTTGACAAAAGTCCAGCAAGACAAGCAGATGCTTTCCCGAACCAAATTCCACCAAAAAGATAGACCAATGGCTTGTGATCTATATAGACCACAAAAGAGTTTTTCCAGATAAGTCTTACATTTCTGAGCTGCCCAAACACGGGCTAAGGCCTCCCTTTCGATAGTACTATATTTCAATTCAATATCAAGTAAAGATCTAAAAGTAAACATTTAATGATCTCTTTATCACTCTCAATTTTTCAATACACTGTACCAATTCCTTTTAAACTAGCATCCACCGCCAGTGGCGGCTGTCACAGAGTAGTACGGGGATGGGCGGGAGGAGAAAAAAAAAATCACCTACCTAGCTGCCGGCCGCCGCCTCTCCTCAGTCTTCTTCTGTTAATGCACAAATGCACACAGGCTCCCAAACTCACCCAGGCCAATCATGACACTGCTGGCACCAGCATGACTGCAGTGTCGTGATTGGTCTGAGCGGCCAGGTTCGGTGCGCAGACAGGGAGTGGGAGCCTGTGCATGTTCTCCACTCAGCTGTGCAATACAGCCGGGTGGAGAAATGCTAAGTGTGCATGTCTGTTTGGCCGTCCAAACAGTAATGCGCAGTTAAGTGCACCAACTACTCCACCCCCTGCTGGCTGTAACGACAGTCCAGCCCCACCCCTTAAGGTAAACAAGACTGCCTCAGTACAGAAAAACAAAATGATAACAACATTGTATTATCATTTTATTTTTCCTTTTTGCACTGCTCAAAGAGCAGTGGGGCGGCGCTCCTCCACCTTAGCAGAGGAGCCACTGCTGTCTATTGCAATAAAAGATTTCGCTTTCGGCATAAAGGGATTGAGAGCAGGAGCATTCACAACCCACCTTTTGACCGACTGAAAAGCTTCATCCACCTCTACAGTCCATTTCAAAACTTGCACCCTTTTTTAAGTACAATCAACGCATAACCGGAGACATAGCGCGTGTTGCAGTCACAAAGTCCTAGGAAAGAACGCAAAGCATCTTTGTGCGAAAGTAGAGGATCTTTTTGTATGGCCACCAAATTACAAAAATTGGGCCTTACACTCTTAGCAAATACAGTGTGCCCTAAATAATCTACCTGCTGGGCCAGTAGTTTACATTTTTCAGGTAGGACAGTTAGCCCTCAGACACTCGCGATCTTCAATACCTACTCCATGACCAACAAATGTTCCTCTCTGTCCCTGGTAAATTCAAGAATGTATTCTGAATGTATTCTGAAAAGTTTGCACATTTTCCATCTCACCAAACAGAATATCCATGGTCTTTTTTAATATGCTCGTCACTGATGCCAACCCAAACTGGAGCCTTAAAAATGTATAAGCACCAAATGGTGTAACAAGAGTCGTGAGATCCTATGATTCTTTACTTGGGGGAATCTGAAGGTATGCTGAATGCAGGTCAACGGTGGAAATAAATTTAGAATCACCTATATTAGCAATTGTTTCTTGAATACGGGAAAAGGGATGACAATCAACCAGAATGTTCTGGTTGAGTGAACACAAGTCCACACGCAAACGCAAATCCACATTTTTTTTTCTTAGCCAGCATTATGGGAGAAACCCATTCAGACAAATTGGTACTTTGAATAATCCCTTCCACACAAAGTTTATCTATTAAAGCCTTAAATATCCTTGTGAACACTAAGTGGTACAGGAAGCACCTTGTGAACAATAGGCACAGCACCTGTTTTCAATTTAATACAGTCCTTTGACAGTGCCTACTTCGTCCTTGAAAACATCTGGAAAGTTCTTCACCATAACCTGCAACACATCATTCTCACAAATATCCACAGCCAAAATTTCCATCGCATCCAGAACAATGGTATTTTCATGTGCTGGCCTCAAAAGGGTGCCCAACCTGGCCTAATCTTTCCATCCAATAATATCTTTGCCTTTCACACCAACATATATTTTCGTGTGAACTCTCCTCCCCAAGCATTCCAGGAGACTGACAAAATAACTCACCATTTCAATATCTTGGTCCCCAAAAGCTTTAGGATTGATGTCAGTTTTTTCCAAAGGATATTTTTCTGGCCAAAATCTGTAAAAGGTAGTATCAGCTAAAGCTGTAATAGGTGCTCCAGAATCAGTGATGACCATTAACGTAAAGACGGGTTCCTAAAAGAAGAAAAACGTTCTTGTGTTTTAAAAAAAAATAACAGTTAAACACAAACTGGTCCCTTATATAGGTCTCTACACTGTTCTCAGATTCACATGTTGATGCCAAAACACGCAGAGACGCTATAAACTCTTCCACTGTTTCCTCACTGGTTTGCTTCCCCTTAAAAAAATAATGTCTCTCTAACAAGAAGCTTGACTCCTCAGTGTACTGTCTGCTCATGCCCTCAATGGCATCAAGATAAACGTTCCATTCTACCTCATACCTTGGTGCTGCCACCACTGGTAGATAATCAAAAACCCTTTGTCCAGCAATGCCCAAATGATTAAAAAGCAGTGCCATTTTCCTTGGTGGGTCAAATTTCTCAGCATCAATAGCAAGAAGTAGCTTTCAAAAACATGCAGCCAGTGCTTCTATTTGATTTCTGGCTTACCAGCCCTTTGCAGAGAAGGCGGAGTTTGAACTACTCATTGAGTTGTGCTGCCATAACAGAACGTTTATGTATAAATGACAAAGCAGGAAATAAATGTGAAACAAGCTTCACCTCATCTTACCAATATGCACCAAAGGTTACAATGGGGAGCTTCTGGAGATTAGTCTCACCAAAACAAGTTAATTCAAAAAGCATGTAATTGCAACAGTTTAACATAGACCCAGACTTGTAAACAGCTAAGGGCAAAATGAAGCTGCAGCCCGCACACTACCCTTGACGAGTCAGGTCTTCCAAAAGCAAAATGACCCCCCACGTCTGCATTCGAAGAGGTGCTGCTGGTACCGCTTACATGGAGGAAGAGAGCATTTGCCGCTCGAACGTTCAGCGCTAGAGAAGAGGAAACACTAGTTTCCCATTCCAGATGCACGCTCTGGACCTCTGGACTCCAAAGGGCAGCTCAAGACAATACTGCGCTCGAGCCCAGCCAACTGAAGAGTGCTTCGGTTACCCCCGCCAAAGTTTCCTCAAAAGAGATAGACGGTGAGGGAATCTCCAAACCTCAAAATCCAGGGTCCTTACAGTAGCGTGTCAAGGCAGTGAAGTCACCAGGCTGTCAGTGGGTCTCAATGGCTTTGTAACCGATCCCACAGTCAGGTTCTCTCATGAACTGTTCTAAAGACTGACCCCACTCCTGGCACCAAAATATGGGAGGGAGAAGAGTTAAAGAAAAGACAGTTTGCAAAAGTTGTGATTCCAAGAAAAGTTGGATCCATAGATAAAAGACCTACGACAGAGGTGATCGGTCAACAGCTTATCTAACTGGCGCTTTGCCTCCGGAGCTGTAGAATACACCTAGATTCTAAATGACATAAGACGACAACCAAGGAACAATTAAAGAGACACAACATACAACTCTTATAAGTTAATAAACTACTATGGGGAGATCTAGAACCTAACTCAAACATGCTGACTACAGTCTTGACAGCATTGATTAGGTGCCAGCTGTTACTCATCCATAATTAAATGTTGTCAATACATTCCAGCAGATTGGCCCTTCAATCAATCTGAGGGGAGATCTGAATATAGATCCGGCTGTCACGCATAGGAATGACCCCTCGGATCAAAGCCTGCTGAACTATGAATAACTAGAACAGATAGCATTTGAAAACCACTGGTGATTGAGGAGGCCCGGCAGAGCTCAACAGGTCAGTGAGGTTGGTGAAGAGAGAGAAAACTGACCCATCTTGACTCAGTGGCTCCCAAAACACAAAAAGGAAAGCACCAACAGAAGAAAGTAGGGAACACCTTCTCATCCTAAAGCACATTTGAATACAATCAATCAATCAATCACAGAATTTGTAGAGCGCACTACTTACCCGCGAGGGTCTCAAGGCGCTGGGGAGAAAAAAAGGGGGGGGTGCTGCTACTGGTCGAACAGCCAGGTCTTGAGTAGCCTCCTGAAGGTCAGCAGGTCTTGGGTCTGTCGTAGGCTTAGTGGAAGGGTGTTCCAGGTCTTGGCGGCGAGGTGTGAGAAGGATCTGCCGCCGGTGGTTGTTCTTCGAATGCGAGGGACGGTGGCGAGGGAGAGGTCGGCGGAGCGGAGCTGGCGGTTGGGGACGTAGAAGAAGAGTCGTCTGTTGAGGTAGGCTGGGCCAGTCTTGTGGAGTGCCTTGTGTGCGTGGATGAGGAGTCGACGGGGAGCCAGTGCAGGTTCCTCAGGTGGGGGGTGATGTGGCTGTGGCGTGGTACGTCGAGGATCAGGCGTGCGGAGGCGTTTTGTATGCGTTGCAGTCGCTTGATGAGCTTGGCCGGGCTCCCGCGTAGAGGGCGTTCCCATAGTCAAGTCTGCTACTGACGAGGGCCTGGGTGACTGTTCTTCTTGTATCTGTCGGGATCCACCTGTAGATCTTGCGAAGCATGCGGAGGGTGTTGAAGCAGGAGGAGGAGACTGCGTTGACTTGCTTGGCCATGGAGAGCGTGGAGTCGAGGATGACTCCCAGGTTGCGTGCGTGGTCGGTGGGTGTCGGGGCTGCTCCCAGTGTCGTTGGCCACCAGGAGTCGTCCCAGGCTGAGGGGTTGGAGCCGAGGATGAGGACCTCTGTCTTGCCCGTGTTCAGCTTTAGTCGGCTGATCTTCATCCAATCGGCGACGGCCTTCATTCCTTCATGGAGGTTGGATTTGGCGGCGAGGGGTCCTTGGTGAGGGAGAGGATCAGTTGAGTGTCGTCGGCGTAGGAGATTATGTTGAGGTCGTGCTGTCTGGCGATGCGTGCGAGCGGGGCCATGTAGATGTTGAACAGTATTGGGCTGAGGGATTATCCGCAGTGTTGAACGTGGTGGAGATCCAGTGGGTGCCACACCGCTACACACCAATGAACAGTAGTTTTCAATGTTGAATGAGGGCCGGTGGTTGTTTTGATTACTCAGTGAGGGCTGTGGTGTTGTTATAATGATTGACTGAGAGTGGAGTAGTTGCCCTGATGAATGAACGATACTCACGTAGTTGTTCTTATCCATAAACACTTTAAAATGTCTCACAAGAATCTTCTTCATGAGTTTAGATAAACATGCCCAAAAAGGGAATAAATCTGAAACTGGCCAAGTGTAAATGGTCCAGCACAAGCTTCTCCAATAACCCGATGCCAAATTCTTTCATCAGCTCAGAATTTAACACAGCAATATAGGATTATCCGGGACATCAGGCAAAGGTAGCAAGTAAATCTCTAATAAGACAGCCAAGGGTCGATGGTGCTGGTATCCCAGAACTAGTTTGTGTTGGACCTAATCTTAAACAGACTCACTTTGTCCAGAAAGATGAAGCTTTCAACTCTAAAGGGTTACTGCCTTGTTTTTCTCATCCATCACCTTTTTTGATCTACCAAGTCAGATGCCCAGCGTGGCTCTAAAATGCAGAGATCCAGTAGCCTTCAGTGTCTTACGAAGTCAAGCTACATCGCGCCAATGAGGTCCAACAAAGCTGAAACGTGGTGGATAACTTGTGGTTTTGCTCAGAGGAGAAGTTCAGACTTGGCTGGTCCATTTGGCGTTTGTATGATGACCGGTGTGCATTTGCTTACTTCGCCTCTTAATGTCAGACAGCAAGCCACATCACGGAGTTTCATGTATCCATATTTATTACTAGTGGTCCAGATTCATTCAAGCATTGGCTTTGCCACCTTTTTCATTTTCACATCCTGAGAATCAGCCAAGAAGAATTCAGAGTCCACAACTCTAAGGGCATAACCATCTTATGTAAATTGTATACGTCTCTACAATGCACTCTTATTTTTTCTGCTTGGGGGCCTTAAGCAGAAGCATGATGCTAAAAGGGAATCTATTTTTGATTCTGAATAGAAAATCACGTGGTTGACCGTTTTTGGAATACTTGGAAAGCTCTGTTAACACTTGGCAGAGTTAGTGGTGAAGGATTTTGGAGCTCTTCCGGGAGGCACGAGGCCTTCACACAATTCCTGAATAGAACCTGTCAACAAACTGCGCTTTCTCGATGCTCGTGTTCCGGGGAAGGATGAAAGGGAGGTGTGCATCTTTCATGTTCAAGTGTGTGTGCTTCTGTTTTTGGGAAGTGCGCCAAAAGCACCTGGTATTTGAAACTTGGATGCTAGACAGCACAAAAGGTAATGCAGGGCTGAAGGTGAGGAAATGAGAACGAAAGGTGCGTTTCAGTTTTCGGTCTATCAAAATTAAGTGATTAACTGTTGGCTTCGGATAATTAATTCATATTTTGATACGAGTAATCCAAAGGGTAGCAAGAACCTACATAAAATGGCGGTTTTTTAAATTTCTTTTGTGAAAGTTTAGCAGATTGGATGGATAAAGTGGAAAAGAAGTATCGGAAGTTCCATACCGAAGGTATGGCGGGTCAGCAAGGAGAAGCAATGGACACTTTTTTGGCATCTTGGTGGCGGGAGTAGGTTGAGCTGTTGTGTGTGGAACAGGTTTGGCTGCCGAGCTGGAGTTTCCTTGCTGGAAACTCTTATAGACATGGAAACCATTAATTGGTTGCAGGTGTTGGGCACTTGCGTGAATTTTTCGGGGTAGGGACTTATTTTTCATCATCAGACGTTGATCCACGGAAAGAGAGAAAAACTGAAAAGTGAGAAAGTGATAAGGAAGCAGAAAAAGAAGGATTGAAGGCAGGGAGAAAGCAGGGATGAGAAATAACCGGAAGAGTGAGATGAAGAGGCGGGGAGTGTAGGATGGTGGATGTGGTGCCGAACTAGATCACCTGCATGGCTCTGGAGAGAGTAAACCCCCGCCTCAAGACCCCCGGGGCCCAATGTGACACAGAATGCACTGTTCTGTGGTCTGGAGGGATGTGCACCCCTCTTTTCTGAGCACCACCATCAGCTCTGTGGACTGTAGAGGATGGACAGTTGTGGCAGTGACTAATTATACCTGTAGGACAGGGCTTTTTACTTGTTGCCTGCACAGGGAGAGTGGCCTACCCGCCTTTACTATTTTTAATGTGGGGCATGGATGTCACTCTATGCTTACAATTTAATACAGTCCTTTGACAGTGCCTACTTCGTCCTTGAAAACATCTGGAAAGTTCTTCACCATAACCTGCAACACATCATTCTCACAAATATCCACAGCCAAAATTTCCATCGCATCCAGAACAATGGTATTTTCATGTGCTGGCCTGCCCTTATATGTGTAGTAGAATGGGCTTGGAGCCTATGTATTGTGCTTAATCGTTGTGGTCCAGGAATCCGTTTTGCATCTACTGGGTCTAAATGTTACATACGATGGAGGTGGGGGGACCTGCCAGATAGCAATATGAAATGCAGGGCTCCTCTAAAGTGTTCCTGCTGTCCTGTGAAATGGACCGCATTCTAAGATATGGGGGTCCACAGACAGAGAGCCTCTTTGAAGTGCAGGGTCTGCCCTTGCTCTCTTCATGTTCTATTCTTCTCCAGAGATGTTACCCCCTCAGCTTGAGAGGTAGCTCATTGAGGAAGCTCCTCGCTCTTTTTTGCCTTTGTTTTGGGTTCCTCTGATGGGAAGTAACGACCTTTTTCCCCCACTGATACTAGAGGACAAAGACTGTGGCTTTGTAAGTCTGGAAGGAATATGCAAAAGTCAGGAACTACCTAAAACCAGTCCCAGAGGTGACCTGGTGATTTACATAATGTGTGTCAGCTAATTTTGTATAATTATGGGGCAGGAACCACCATTCATTGTGCCAGGATTTCTTATTGAGCAGTGTCAAGAGTCCCACACCAGGGCAGACCAATAAAGACATCTGAGCTCCAGAGTTGAGGGTGGCTGACAAGCCAAAGCCGGAGCACAGGAAAATGGAAATTCTGTAGCTTTCTAGGAATAGCGGACTTGAGCTATCTGCAAGGATGGAGGTCACCGACTATTGGAAAGGGGCACCGGTGGTTTCCCTGTACAATGGAAAGGCTACTTAGAAGGGAAACGTCTTATGGGCTGTGCAGGAAGAACTGGCCCGCTGCAGGGAAGGATTTGTACCACCGTGCCTTGTGACTCTAGTCATCTCTGCAGACTACTCGGGTGCAAAGTGACTCACTCTCCGAATTTGTACTCGTGAGACTACTTAGATCACCCCCTCACCCCTCCGATCATTCCAGTAAGTGTAGCGCAAGATGACCAGAGAAAAGTTCATGGACTATGAAGGACAGATTCCAAATTGAAGTGCCTTTGACAGCTCGGACTAGAGGGATTCTCAACTGCGATCAGCTGTTTCTCCACTGAAAGAACAAGAACCTGTGACGACAGCGTTCGCAACTGCATTAGGCGGTTTTGCCTCACCAAAGATAACCACAGTCACCTAGGGTGGGGTTGTCATTAGTTTTGGTGCCAGGTTTGAGCCTTGGGCCTGAAGAAAACCCAACGAAGATGACCTGGAGTCTCCCAGACAGTGTGGGCAGTGCAGCCTCCGTTTACTTGTGCCTGCCCCTGTTCTGTCGAACTAGAGGCATGAACCTTCCTGTTACCCCACTGCAGGGTGCATCTTACGAGACGGCAGAGCAGGGGATGAGTCAAGTGGCACTCAATCAAGAGCTGCATGTGCAAGCACCTTCACCATTAGGAGCTGCTACCCAGCTGCTGGACACAGCATGGAGATGTCACATGGGGGCTTATAGAGGGACAGCACACAGTTACGGTTGTGGGAACTACAATACCCGTGACAGGCACCAGAGCAGTTCTAATGGCAATACGGAAAGAAACCAAAACTCATGTCTTCCTATTACTGTATCACCAGTCTTTGGGAGGTAGGTTTGAAGAGGCGATTAGACCACACCAGTCCTTAGGGACAATTGAAGTTGTTGGCTCCCTAAATGCATTGTGCCTCATATAGGATCTCGAGGTAGCCTTGCAGCAATACTGACTCCCAGTATTATTTGTGCATATTGTTCCTGTCCTCCGCATTTTGTGTTTAGTATTTAACTGCAGTTGTGATTAAACGCTTTCTCTTGAAGTTAAAGCACTGACTGATATTATATGCTTTGAGGTCTGACTTGTTACGCCATAACACCTCCCTGAGTAAGCCTTTCACTGCTCAGCTTCACTTCCCTGAAGGTCAAAGCTGGATGAGTGTAGTGGGGCTCAGTGTTGTGCTCAGCAGTAAGGCCAAGCCTCGGGACACCGGAAGTGAAAGGCTCTCATGGTTACTGTTAGACTTGGCATCTTTTGGCGTGTTTCCCCTGACTTTTTGCTTTCTGACCTCCCGGTTTTGACTCTGTTTTTGCTGGTGTAATGATTCTGCGCACTTTCCTCACTGCGGTCCAGTGGGAAAGTGCAAGTGCTCCTGTATAAAATGTGTTATGGATTGGTGTTTCCATGATTGGCCTATTTGGTTTATCTGTCAGTCCCTTGTAAGGTGCACTGCGAGTGCCAGGGCCTATAGACCAAATGCTGTTGGTGGGCTGCAGCACTGGATTGTGCCACCCACGCAAACAGCCCGTAAAATGTAACTCGGGCCTGCCACCGCAGAGCCTGTGCGCAGCCTGGGGCTGCCATGTCGACTTGGCAAGTGCACACACTTGCAAGTCCCTAAACCTTCCCTTTGCTACATGTTAGTCACCCCTAAGGTAGGCCCAAGGTACCCCTGTGGGCAGGGTGCGTTGTATGCGAAAGGTAGGACATGCCCTGGTGTGCGTGGCTTGTCCTGATAGTGAATTACAGCCTAGTTCGTTTTTCACTATTGCAAGGCTACCTGTTCCCCCTAGGCCAGAACGGGCAGTTTTGATTATTACAGTTTATAATCCTAACTGACCCCGGGAACATGGTAGAAATTCGAGTTTAGTATGCCTGGACTCAGAATGATAAAATGCATCTTTTAGTGAAGTTGGTTTTAACATTCTGTGTTTGAAAATACCACTTTTAGAAAGTGGGTATTTTCTTGTCTAACCATCCAAGCCTGCCTCTGCGAGGTTGTGTATTCCTTGTCTGGAATGTGAGTGACAGGGGCTGGGGGATGCCAGGAGACAGGGTGAGTCAGCACAGGGCTGAATAGCAAGATCTACATGTAGATGGGTGGGAGGGGTCGCACCTGGGCCCTGAATAGGACAGTGCCTTCCCTCCACAATGCTGGCTCCACCTCCTGTGGTGCGTCTGATGTCCCTGGCCCACTCACTGAAAGAAGGGACGGAGACTTGTCAACAAAGTGCTCCAGAACTGGTTTGGACTAGGCAAAGGCCTCTCTGCCTTCAGATAACAAAGGAATTTGGGATATAAATATTGGGGCCCTGACCCCATGAATTTAGATCTCGCTGGAATCAAGGAACCTGCCAAGACGAAGAGCTGGAAGAGCTGCCAGGAGGAGTACTGCCCCTTTGCTGTGTTGTTGCTTTGTTGGGTTGGCCTGCAGCTGCTGCTTCTGCCTTGGGCAGTGAAAGGACTGGACTGAACTTTCTACAAACTTGTGCTGAGTATCTCCAAGGGCCTGGAACCGAGCTGGCCTCCTGTTAAGAAGTCTCAGGGACTACAAAGACTTCACAAGCCTCTGGGTACCGCTTCTGGAACGCTGTTTCAGTTGCCACAGAGGAAGGGAACTGCAACCGACTCCGTCAACCGAATCCATCCCTGGCCGGTGACCTGTTTGCACCGCAGACCGCATCGCTTCGCATCGCAACCCTGGTCTCACCGTGGGCGACGTCCGACGCCGCCAACATCGAGCCGCTGCTTGCACCGTGACCTGTGCGATACAAAAGGGGATGATGGACGGAACGTTTGAGCCAATCAAACACTCACCCCCAGTCAACTGATCTGGGTTTAATCCATCATCATTCTTTAGCTCACTCCACCACCCTAGTTCAGACATGGCCATATGCAAATCAGTCTGACCCTGTGCCTCATGGGAACAGTCCAGCCCGAACTGCCAAGCCATGTCTTCCCTGGACCGGAAACAAGCATCCTAGACCGGTTTCTGGCATTTCAGCCGTCATCAGCCAGGCTTGCTTGAATCCAGTGGCAAAGTGAGCAAGGGACCCACGTCTGGGCATACCCCCGCCAACTTAGGGCGACCAAAGCGATACAAAAGGGGATGATGGACGGAACGTTTGAGCCAATCAAACACTCACCCCCAGTCAACTGATCTGGGTTTAATCCATCATCATTCTTTAGCTGACTCCACCACCCCAGTTCAGACATGGCCATATGCAAATCAGTCTGACCCTGTGCCTCATGGGAACAGTCCAGCCCGAACTGCCAAGCCATGTCTTCCCTGGACCGGAAACAAGCATCCTAGACCGGTTTCTGGCATTTCAGCCGTCATCAGCCAGGCTTGCTTGAATCCAGTGGCAAAGTGAGCAAGGGACCCACGTCTGGGCATACCCCCGCCAACTTAGGGCGACCAAAGCGATACAAAAGGGGATGATGGACGGAACGTTTGAGCCAATCAAACACTCACCCCCAGTCAACTGATCTGGGTTTAATCCATCATCATTCTTTAGCTCACTCCACTACCCCAGTTCAGACATGGCCATATGCAAATCAGTCTGACCCTGTGCCTCATGGGAACAGTCCAGCCCGAACTGCCAAGCCATGTCTTCCCTGTGGGCACCGCAGTTCGCATCGCATCGCTTCACTGAACCAACCGGACCCGACCGGCGCGATTGCTGCAACTGGCTCAAGAGTCGAGACCGCACCGCATTTGGGGCACCGCTCGCATGTCTGCGACGCACCGCTCCGACTCGCACCGCTGTCCGACGCCAGCTCCCGCACTCCGGCTAGGTCGCCTGCATCGCAACCTGTCAGCACCGCATCGAGCATCGTCTCCCCCTGCATCGCACGCCTTGGACTCACCGACTCCGTCTGCACGACGCTCATCGAGCCGCTGCCTGCACCGCATCGAGGGACACCGCACCTTGCATCGCTCCGTCTTGCACCGCAACCGCGACGAACGCCGACCGGCTCGTACACTCCGTACCAGCCACAACGAGAAAGGTACTGTAACCGAGTCGGTTCATGACTCTGCTGGCCCGTATCGACGCGGTCGGCTGGAACTGTTAGACTCTGTGGTTTTCAGCATCGCAGTAGGCTCGGACGGAGCTACCGACTCGTACGAACTTTGCTTTTGTGCTATCCCTGCAAAGAAGAAGTTACCGTATCAAGCATTCATTCGTAAAGTATAGTATTGTGGATTTTTGTCGTAATTGGTCTTGTCTTGAGTATATAAAATATTGGTTATTTTTCTAAACTGGTGTGGTGTCCGTTTGTAGTGCTTACACTGTATTACTGTTGGTTATGTGCAAATGCTTTACACACTGCCTCTGAATTAAGCCTGACTGCTCGTGCCAAGCTACCACGAGGGTGAGCAGGGGTTACTTCACGAGTGTAACACCCTTACCCTGACTAGAAAGAAGGGTCTCTACTTGGACAAAGTTGCAAGCCCTTGCCAACTAGAGATCCCATTTCTAACAGTTACCATCTGAGCCCAGTAGCCCCTGATTGCCCTGGACCTTCCGAAAACGTTCCTACAGTGGAAAATAATAGCATGAGGTGGAATTAAGATTTTTTTGTACAAATTAAGCACAGGGTTATGCTATGTTATTTATTTTTCTAAAGCGCTCGATTACCCAAAAGGTGTCTTGGCGCTAGCTGATGTACAGAAAGAAGATGCCCCAAAATAGAGAAATTATTTAACAGGCCTAAAGGACAAGCGATTTGGCTTAATTTTAATATAAAATGGAAGAGCATTCCAGGCTTTCGCAGCTCCCAGCACAAAACCTTTGCCGTGATGAAACCTAGGCAGTGCCAGCAGTTTGGCAGAGGCTGATTGAAGTGACTGCCTAGAGACTACCAATTAGAACTCTTCCTAAGAAAGTCAGGACCTTGGCCGTGCAGTGCTTTGTAAGTAATACAAAGCGCCGTGAACATAATCCTATGTCTGACCGAAAGCCAATGAAGTTCCCTAACAAACATCAAAACCGGATGATATTTGGAATTTTGTACAATAGCCCGGCCGCCGCATTTTGCAAAATTTGTAGCTTGTTAACATGCTGATGTGCATTGAGACACAGCCCATTGCAGTAATCAATCTTTGACATAATCAAGGAGGTTACTGTCAATATATGCAAATGAGCTGGAATAAAAGGGAAAATCATCTTGATCAGCCTACACGTGTAAAAAGCTGCCTAAGTGACTGCGTTGGCCTGATCAAAATAGGCCAGCTTGTCATTAATCAAGACCAGCCGCGTCCCGTGCAGGTAAGAGCGGTTGGGTCAGGGGGTGCGGGGGGGGGCAGGGGGCTGAGGTGGTATAATGACAGACGATGACTAGGGGAAATTAATTTTTTAATTTTCCCTTATGGTCGTCTGTCAAATCCTCCCCCAACCCGGTCCCACCGTCCCACCGCTCTTACATGCACGGGCCGCAGCTGCTCAAGACTCCCAGATTCTTGACTGATCTGACTGGAGTTGGAGGTGAGCCTAGAACAGATGGTCACCAAGAAGGAGACCAAAAAGAGGATTTATCCCCAAAGATCAAAATTTCAGTCTTACCCGAGTTGAGTTTGAGGCAGTTCGTAGACATCCACTGACTTACCGCCTGCATAGACAGAATCTCGAATCATTCCCTGAATCCCCAGGAGCCAATGAGAAGACAATTTGAGTATTGTCAGCATAGGACGTCAGGGAGAAACCATAAGATCTAATGAGTTCAGCCAGAGGTGCAACATACATTAAAAAGTGTTGGGCTGAGCGAGGACTCCAGGGGGACCCCGCAAGGAAGAGAGTAGGAGGGAGAGGTAAACTCTCCCAGTCTGACAGACTGCTCCCGATCACCAAGGAAGGAATTCAACCACTTCCACGCTGTTTCTGACACTCCTATCCTACACAAGCGATCCATTAGCAACCCATGATTAACCGTATCAAAGGCCGCTGCTAGATCAAGCAGCACATGGGCGGCTCTTCCTCCCTGGTCCAAAGATATCCTGATCTCCTCAGTGACTTTGATAAGGGCCATCTCCGTGCTGTTGCCAGCACAGAAGCCAAACTGAGTGGTATGCAGAAAATTGTTAGCCTGAACATGTTCAACCAATTGCTTATTCAGCAACTTTTCAATCAGCTTAGCTAGCAGAGGGAGACAGGAAATAGGGACGATAGTTGTTAGGTACCTGTGGGTCACGAGTTGGTTTCTTGATTAAAGGTAGAATCGAGGCCCTCTTCCACATTAAGGGAAAGAAGCCTGACCCACACATCAGGTGAAAAACAGTCAGTTTAGTCGCAATAGTCTCGCCTGCTAGACTAGCTACCCTTGGCGGACAGGGATCGCATGGCGAACCAGACTTTGAAGATTTGATCAGTTTCGTAACATCATCTCTAGAAGAAGTAGAACGCTCAAGCTTTGTGAGATTAACCTGATGAGTAGAAGTATGCACAGCTGAAATAGCAGTCGAAGTAAGCGGCGAGAAATGGTTAAAGCCATCCTCAACTTTAAGGCGAAAAGCTTCCGCCAAATTATTACAAAAGGACTGAGTACAGTCCTTGAGTGGGTCATTGCATAATTCCGCTCTAAAAGAGAACCCATCACATAAATGGTCAGAGTAGGGTGCTCGGGAAAGTTTGTGTGTGATCTGATCTTTTTTTTAATTTTTTTATTTTTATTATTTTGTGATAAAACATCAAACAACTCAGCAGGTATATCACAATGAGTGTCCATTGATTACAAATGACAAGGTTTGCAGTTAGTAAGGATACAGAGTTTCCAGCATTATGAATTTCGTCCATGACCCCTATGATGCCGCCCACCCCTCGTGTCAGACACCCCGCAGGGTGATCTGATATTTTTGACCAGTTATCTCCCCCTTAGCAGGCAGGCAGGCAGGCAGGCAGGCAACCAATTTTCCTGTCGAATGCAGCTAAAATAATCCCACAGAAGGAGGTGGCTGCCATTCTAAAAAGCCCTTACTGTTGTAGCGGGCAAGAGTAAGGGCCTCTTCAGGAAAACATTTGGGACCCACAAATAAACCAGTCTTTTGATCAAATGCAATAAAACAAAAGCAACAACGCCACAAATCTATCATTTAACAATATATTCAAACTTTTAAATAACTCAAGTGGAAACCCAAAAATTGTAACTGAATGGTCAGGTACTCGCAACATATTGTTAATATGTGTTTACTATAAATGTAACTTCAAACCCCCCAAAAAAATCACCTTTTAGTTCAAACGTTTGTTAAAATCGCAAGTGCAACCTGTAGTCTCCTAGGGAACACGTGCCTAGTGAAGATGGCGATAGAAATGGTAACCAGAACATGCCAAAAATTAAAGTTAGAAAACAGTTTCAAGCAAGGTTGGGTAAAGCCAAAAGCCCTCACCATATTCACAAGCACCTTGACTCTCTAAAAAGTGAGGAATCCCACAGTTGTCACAAGGGGACTCAGTCTCTCGGATGCAAAACGGACAGAGGACGGGTCTGTCTGGATCATCGTAGATGTGTTCCAGTGTAGCCAGTGCACTTGCAGTCTCCACCCACTACACTTTGGTTTGGTTCAGTCTTCCCAAGCTTTTGCAAGAGAGCTTTGTGTGAAGATAACTGAGAAAAGTTAACATATCACAAACAGTGCTTCTCCCCCACACCCTCACCAAACCCAGGCCACATGAAAGCCACAAGAAGTTTGGCTCCTCCGAGGACCAGTACATGAGCACTGTTAGTCGAAGAATTAGATCCAGTGCCCAAACGCTTGGCACAGAGACT